>QEPC01002018.1:2103099-2153430 GCA_003113815.1 Sphenodon punctatus
AGCAGTATGCCTCCTGCCCCGCCACGCTCTCAGTGCCATGATGTGCGGAATAGGGGTTTCCGTCGGTAAAAGCTGCCGCGGCGGTATGCCGCTACAGCCCTAGTGAGGGCTCCATCCCTCCTGGGCCCCCCCCAATGAAAAGTGCGGGGGTTAGATCGCACGACTGCATAAACGGGGGCGGAGGAAGACCTCTGTGCTTCTCAGCACAGTCAGTAGTTTACCTCACAGAGAAAGACTTCTTTCTCTGGTAAATTCTCATTGTTTTTCTTCCTAAAGAAAAGGGAAAAGAAGAACATCAGAACAACTTGCGGTGGGGCTCTGCCCCACCCTGCCCCCCGGACCTACCACCTACCTCTCCTGGGCCGGCAAAGTATGCCCAAGCAACCGGGCTTTAAGCGGTGCGCCTCCTGCCCTGCCACGCTCTCAGTGAGCGATACGAGCTTTGCCTTTCCTGCCTCGGAGAAGAACAACACACGAACTTGCTCTCATTGTGCTCTTGTCTCCTCTCGGACGAAAAGAGCACGTGCTCTGAGGCTGCAGGAGCTCCTTACTAAGAGAGCCCTTCAGGGGGGGTGAAGAAGGGCCTCTGTCCCTTTTATCCAGGCACCAGACCTCCATGGATCCATCGGTCCCTTCCCAGGCCGAACGCTCCCACGATCCGGAGATGGCGTCCGCGGTCTCGGTACTGCTACCTGTACCACCGGTACCGTCCCCACTGCAACCAAGGAATGACGCTCTAAACAACAGGGAGAACACCATAAAAAGAAGAAGAGGTCACTCAGTTCTGACGCAACCATTACCCGGACTCTAGAGGTGGACACGGTCTTCTCGGAGCCGCTCCCGGTGGCACAGTCAATGGCACAGAGTCCGGTACTGCAACCACCGGTACCGTCAGTCCAGCAAGCTCCACCCGCACCGCAGTTGACAGAGGATCCCCACAGGCACTCCAGGTCTACTTCTCATATGCGGTTCCAGCAACTCCATCGCTCCCGCTCTAGATCGCCTAGGCAGGAGACCTTGGAACCGGATCTCACCTTAGAGGAAGAACACACCAATCCTCATCACCTCCTCAGGGAACTGCTCCACTTCCAGAGGGATCGGTGCTCCTGATCTCCATGCTCTTGTTGCTCCCCTTACAGGGACTCACGGTACTGTCACAAGGACTACAGCCAGTACCATGGGTATGAGCATATGGACTATCGGTGCCACTCTCGGAGCAGATCTCCATATCCCTCAAGGAGCGACTTTTTGTGCCTAGAACGTGAACAGCTCCAGGCCACTCGCCAATATAGACCTCCGGCACCATCTCGGGCACCGCCAACAGCAACAGTGTCCAGACCACCTGATTCCACAAGACCTGGCCCTCCAGTCAGGGATGCAGCCAAACGAGTCCCAGAGACAGCTTCAGGTACCGGTACCGGCGCTGCAGACTGAACCGCAGCAGCAGAATATCTCCCCTGCATAACATGGGGAAACAAGGTTAGATCTGCTGGTAGAGTCCTCCTTCCTTAATGCACTGCTGGGCATCCCACAGCTACCTATGGCTGCTCCCACCGCGGCAACATGCACCGCCCCTCCTGACGTTGAGGCCTTGTCTGAGTGCTCAGCCTCTGTTTCCTCCTTGTCTTCTTTAATAGAGGAAGATGAAACTATCTCTCCGCCTCCCCCTGACACTATCTCTGATCCTAACCCCACCCTCTCCATGGAGGACAGTAAGGCCTTTCAGGCCATGTTGAGGTGCCTGGTTGCTGCCCTTCCCAAGTTACCTACAAGGGTTGTAAACAAGGCACAGTCAGGACCCATCTTCAGCATTCTGGGGTCAGGAGACTTGGGCCAGATCATGATCCCTATGCTAGATCAGCTTTTGGAACCCGCAAAGGCTGTATGGGCAAAACCCTCCTCTGCCCCGCCCACTAACAAGCTAGTGGATTCTTTGTACGCTATCCCCAGGGAAGGGGCAGCCATGTTCTATAGGCATCCAGCCCCAAACTACCTCGTCGTAGCAGCAGCCTCTTTAAAATTCAGGGCTGGATGTATACAGACTTCCCCCACAGATAGGGAAGGGAGACACCTAGATGTGCTGGGCAGGAAAACATTCTCCTCAGAAACCCTCTCCCTGCGAGCCGCCAACTACGGCTCCGCCCTCTGCGGTTATCAGCACTGGCTGTGGTCACAATTGAGTAGAGCATCCGATCCCGCTCAGATCCTGGCCCTGCAACAAGAAGGCATGCATATAGCGCAATTCCAGCTCACCGCTAACATGCACATTGCCGACTCAAACATTAGAGGTATGGCCTCGGCCATTACTCTCAGACGGCATGCCTGGCTTCGATCTACCGCCCTAACCCCTGAGAACAAGACCCACATTGAGGACCTCCCCTTTGATGGAGAGGGACTTTTTGCAGCCTCCACAGATGACACCTTGAAGAAGTTCAAGGAAATGTGCCAGACCACTAGATTCACTAGTGATCTGCTCTGTTAGAAAGCGGCTGTTCTATCAATCCTCTGCCCCTTTACCCTTACCAGGCCAGACAGCGCCCTCATTACTCCTACCAGTCCAACAGACGGTATTTCTTCCCAATACCAGTAGCCGCAGACTCCTGCTGCCCAACCTTGTAGGAGATTTAGCAAACAAAGGAGTAAAGGTAGATCCGCCTCCACTTTGTGTGCTGGACCTCCGCCCAAGCAGCGCTTTTATAATATCCGAGATCAAGGGAAATTATGAGCGTCCCCTTACCTTCCTCAACAGTCTCCAGCCCTTTTACGATCAATGGGCTGCCCTTACCTCTGATCACTGGGTCAGGGAGATAATACATTGTGGCTACTCCATCCAGTTCCACACTCTCCCCCCAGACTCCCCCCCCAATACTCAAATACTACTAGAGGTACAGGAGCTTCTTGCCAAGGGAGCCATTGAAGAGGTTCCGCTTGTGGAACGAAATACAGGCTTCTATTCTAGCTACTTCCTAGTCCCCAAGAAGGACAAGGAGTTCAGGCCAATTTTGGATCTGCACCATCTTAACGAGTACATTCGAAAGTTTAAATTCCGTATGACCTCTCTCCCTATTATCTTTCTCGGCCTTCAACGAGACTGGTTGGCCTCCCTTGATCTTAAGGACGCCTATTTCCACATTTCCATTAATGCTGCTCACAGAAGATATTTACGCTTTCTTGTAGGGGACCATCATTTCCAATACTCGGTCCCCCCGTTCGGCCTCTCTGCAGCCCCAAGGGTCTTCACCAAATGTGTGGCAGTGGTCGCGGCTCACCGAAGGACGATGAAAGTAAGAGTGTTCCCATACCTGGATGACTGGCTTCTTGCTGCATCCTGCAGACACACCCTGCTAACCCACCTCCACGAGACTCTCTTTCTTTTACTCTTTCTCTTTTACAGGCTCTAGGCTTCATTATCAGCTACAAGAAGTCGCAGCTGGTACCTACTCAACGGCTCCAATTCATCGGGGCTCTGCTGGACACCCTACAGTCGAGAGCCTATCTCCCTATAGACAGGTTTCACGACATCGTATCCACCGTTTCAGCCCTGTCAGCCTGAACCTCCAGACCTGTCCGCTACTTTCTCTGCCTTCAAGGACTCATGGCTGCAACTACAGCCATGACACCACATGCCCGCCTACACCTCTGACCCCTACAGAAGTGGCTCACACGGGTCTACACTATGACCCGTCACCTCCTCTCCATCAGAATAACCATCTGCCTAGAGGTCCTTTCAGACCTCCTTTGGTGGACTGACCCATCTCACCTCCTGACTGGCATGCCCTTCGATCCGCCTCAGGTAGAGATGTCCATCACTACCGATGCTTTGCTCACAGGATGGGAAGCCCACATGAACCACAAAGGGTTCATGGCCTCTGGTCTCGGGATGAGCGTCTCCTGCATATAAATTTGCTCGAGCTCAGGGCCATTCGTTGGGCACTCAAAGTTCTAGTCAACCACATCGCAGGTTGGAATGTCTTAATCCTCACAGACAATACCGCAGCGATGTGGTACATCAACAAACAAGGCGGCACAAGATCCACTCGCCTCTCCCTCGAGGCTCAGACCATTTGGGCATGGTGCATCGAGCGCAATATTCACCTACAAGCCATGCATCTTGCAGGCCAAGACAACACCCTCACAGATCAGATCAGCCGCAGAGGCTCCGACCAACAAGATTGGACTCTCAAAGACGATGTATTGAACGACATCTTCGGCACATGGGGCACTCCTGCAATAGACCTCTTTGCAACACAAGAAAATGCAAAGCTTCAAAAATTTTGCAGCAGAGTGGGTCGAGCTCAAGGGTCGAGCTCCAACGCCTTTGCCATCTCCTGGAGTGGGCCCTTTCTATATGCATTCCCTCCTGTCCCTCTGCTGTACAAGGTTCTCCACAAGGCTCAGGTAGATTGTGCCCACGTGATCCTCATAGCCCCATCTTGGCACCGTCAACCGTGGTTTCAAACGCTGCAGAATCTTGCAGGGGACTCCATACTCCTCCCACTGCTACCCAACCTCCTCTCCTGCCAACAGGGCATGGTTCTCCACCACGACCTATGGGCACTCCATCTCTCCGCTTGGTTAATCCAACCTTAATGCAGGACGCTCCCCCCCCCCCCACCAAGTTGCAGAAGTCCTACTCAACTCACGCCGACCCTCTACGCGTGCCTGCTATGCCACAAAGTGATCTCGCTTCTTGGCTTAGTGCACATCTCTTCCTTGCTCCCTAAATTCCCTCTCCCTAAATTCCCTCTCCATGTATTCAGATACTTGTTATTTGCACGGCACTGGACTCTCCATCGCCTCTTTCAAGGTACACCTAGTGGCTCGTTTCTCTCACCTACAACCAGAAAGAGCTGACACCCTCGTCTCTCACCCACTCACGAAAACCTTCTGGAGAGGCTTGGTTAACTCTTTCCCACCAACTTTGCAGCCAGTTCCGCAGTGGGACCTTAATCTAGTTCTAACTAAGCTCATGGAACCTCCCTTTGAGCCTTTGGCCACCTGCTCCCTGGAGAATCACTCTCTCAAAACAGCTTTCTTACTCGCCATCATCTCTGCTAGAAGAGTTTCTGAACTCTCCGCACTTCGAGCGTCTCCCCCCTACACTCGTTTCCACAGTGATAAAGTGGACCTCAGGACAGACCCTTTGTTCGTCCCTAAGGTTGTTTCTCCCATTCACTTAAATCAGACCATCTCCTGATTTAAGTGAAGGAACTGAGGTGGCGAGGGCTCCGCCCCCTTTATGCACTCCCGCTCTCACGCAATCTGGGGCCCGCGCTTTTCACAGGGGGGGAGGAGGGACGGAGCCCTCACCATGTTCTAAATCTTTCCAGGACATTTTCTGCCTGGAAACTACTGACAAAAGGTTTTCCGGTACCTGTGGAGCAGGAAGTGAATCCCAATAGTGAGAATACGCGGAGCTCTCTCGAAGAACAGAGTTACTGGTAAGTAATATCTATTTCCTTCCAACCCTTTCTAGGAATATAAGAAAAAAATTCCATGTGAAGCTGGAGGGGTGGGTGTTGTGAGAATGTTTGGAGCCATCTCAAAGCACCTTGTTTACAAGGCAGCAACCTTCTGTTCTTCGAGTGGCTCCTCATAGGCCATTTTTACACAGCTCTGCCAGGTGGGGGTCCATGAGCGCGCCAGTTCATGGGCGGGGCGTGCACACGGCTGCACACGCATCCCCACTCGCCCGCACCCACAGAGTAACCACCATTTCCCTCGCTTCCTCCGTTCGTGGGGTCAAGTAGGGGGTGAGTGGGGATGTGTATTAGGCAGGCGCGCATTCACTCCCACTCACCATGAGCGCATGCACGGCGTTGTTCACACGGGGCTCCCCCACCCATGAACATGCAGAAATCTGTATGTTCATGGGTGGGAGAGGTCTGTGTAAAAAGGGCCACATTCTCACAACTGTCTTACTTATATTACCTTAGGTAGGAATTTAGGATGTAAAGCAATATCTACATCTAGGAAAATCTGCAAATATGGTTCAGAGATTATTATGGCTACTATTTCACTAGCTCTTCTTAATGAAGTTATTGCTAACCGGAATACTGCCTTTATACTCACGCCCCATAACCAGTTCATTTGCGTCCCTGCCCCTATATATATATAAAAAATATTTCCATGGCATAATGCACTTAATAGGTTAGCTGCATTTTGGGTGTGTTGTGTGTTTACCAGGCCCACCATGTGCGTTCACAAGGCACAGGCAGCACTGGCAGCAAGAAGCAACAGATCCTGGAGGCCAGACTGGATCTCTGCAATTCTCACTTATGGGAGAGTGAATAACAGTTAACACCTACCTCCAGGTGGTGGGAGTCGAGGTCATGGAAAGAACGACTGTAGGACTGCCCTTCCTACAAGGGTATCCGATCTGGCCACAAGGTCCAAGTAGTAATGCTTGGCGAACGTATGCATCGATGACCACGTGGCGGCCTTGCAGATGTCTGCAATTGGATACCCAAAAGATTCCCCAAGGTAGTGGCTACAGCTCTTGTGGAATGGGCTCACAGCAGGGCGGGAGGTGTCTTGTTCACCTGTTGGTAACATCGGTGGATACAGAGGAGGATCCATTTGGAAAGCCGTTTGAGGAGATTTTCACTCCTATCCTGCTACCCCCCATAAGAAATGAAAAGTGCATCAGAAGCCCTGATGCTCTTGGTTCTGTTGATGTAGAAGGAGAGAGCCCTCTTGACATTGAGAGTGTGCAGGGTCCGTTCTGTAGCAGATGAGTGAGGTCTTGGAAAGAAGACAGGTAGGGAAATGGTTTGGTTGAGGTGGAAGGGGGAGACGATCTTAGGGACAAAGGACAGATCTGTTCGGAGATCAACCTTTTCCTTGGAAAAATGGATGTAGGAGGAAGAAGCCTGAAGAGCTGACAGCTCACTTAACCCTCCAGGCCCAGGTGATGGCCACTAGAAAGGCTGTTTTAATGGTTAAATTTTCCATGGAACAAGAAGCCATGGGTTCAAAGGGAGATCCCATTAGCTTAGCAAGAACGAGATTCAGGTCCCATTGAGGGGCTGGGTGGGTGACTGGAGGGAAGGTATTGATTAGGCCCTTCCAAAAGGTCCTCATTAAGGGGTGAGGAAACAGGGTATCCTTGCTGTCCAATTCTAGGTGAGAGGATAAGGCAGCAAGATGCACCTTAATGGAGGAGAGTGACAGTCCTGACCCCTGGAGTTGCAGTAAGTATTCAAATGTGTGCGTAATATTGAGCAAGTCCAGAGAGCCCCCTCGAGATTCAAGCCATGCGGAGAAGCATTTCCATTTAGCTGCATAGCAAGCTCTGGTGGAGGGGCGACGGGAGTTCAGGAATATAGTGGCAACTGTCTCCGGCCATCCTGCTGGTGTTAAGGAATTAGCCAGGTGCAGTGGTGGAACATGGGTGGGTTGTGGTGCAGAATGGTGCCCTGGTGGCGGGAGAGGAAGTCGGGGCGGGGTGAGAGGTGTAAGATCCTGGATGCCATCTCCTTGGCCGACTGGAACCAAGTTTGTCGTGGCCAAAAATGGGCTATGAGGATCACGCGGGTGTGATCAGTCTTGCTCTTGTGGAGCACCCTGTGAAGGACGGGAGTGGGGGGGGGGAAGTATAAAGGAAGTCCCCACTCCAGGAGATCATAAAGGCGTCGGCTATGGAGCCGGGCACCCTTCCTGCTTGACTGTAAAAATTGGGGAGCTTTGCATTTTCTGAGGAGACAAAGAGTTCTATGAGAGGAGTGCCCCAGGTTTTGAAGATATCTTCTAAAACAGTTGTTCAGGGACCATTCGTGGTGATCGGCTCCTTGGCGGCTGAGGTGGTCCGTGAGATTATTGTCCTGACCTGCAAGGTTTATTGTCTGGAGATGGATACTGTGAGAGATGCTCCAGGACCAAATTGCCTCCAATTCTAGGGAGAAGCGCATGGCGTGTGCCCCTCCCTGCTTGTTTTCGTACCACATGGCTGTAGTGTTGTCGATGACAATGAGGACATTTTTACCCTCTATGTGGTAGACAAGGGCTTTCAGTGCCCGTCGAATGGGTCTCAACTCCAGAAGGTTGATGTGGAGCAGGCTTTCCTCTGCAGACCAAAGACCGGAGACTGAGGTGGGCCATGTGGGCGCCCCAACCTGTAGGGGAGGCATCTGTTGCGATACTTGCTTCCAGAATCGGAGGTTCAAAGGGGATACCTTGGAGCACTTGGAACAGGTCCATCCACCAGCAGAGGGCTTGGAGGACGCCGTCCAGAAGGGTTACCTTCTTGGAGAGAGGATGAAGGGAAGGACAGTACACCTGCTTGAGCCAGTGCTGGAGGGGTCGCATGTGGAGTCTTGCGTGGGGAGTGACTCCGGTGATAGATGCTAGGAACCCCTGGAGGCGAAGGAAGAAACGGATTGTTCTGGTGTTTTGTGAAAAGAGGCTCTGAATGACTGACCTGATATTGTCGAACCTGTCTTGCGGTAGATAGGCTCTGGCCTGGTCCGTATCCAAGACAGCCCCTATGAATTGGAGCCGGCGGGTTGGCATGAGGTGGGATTTCTGCAGGTTGACCAGTAAGCAGAGTGTGTGGAGTAGTGCGAGGGTCTGCTGAATCTGGTTGAGTAGGCCTGAGCTGGTGCATGCTACCAGTAACCAGTATGGGTCCAAGTATGGGAAGACTCTCATGTCCATTTTCCTTAGGTGTGCAGCGACTACCGCCATGCACTTTGTGAAGACCCTTGGAGCAGTGGAAAGTCCAAAGGGGAGGACCGTGTACTGGAAGTGAAGGTCCCCTACAACAAAACGTAAGTATCATCTGTGAGCGGGAATGATAGAAATGTGAAAATAAGCATCCTGAAGATCAAGGGAGGATAACCAGTCTCCTTGTTGCAAGCCTAGGAGAATAATATAAAGAGAAGTCATACAGAATCTGTATCTTCTGATATAAGAATTGAGAGATCTAAGGTCCAAGATAGGCCTATAGCCCCCATTATTCTTGGGGACGACAAAGTAGTTGGAATAGAATCCAGAATTACACTTCTCTAGGGGAACCTCTTCAATAGCGCCCTAAAAAAGGACCTTATCAATCTCCAGAAGTATTTGAGTTTTGTGGGGGGAGCCCTGGAGGAAGGGAAAGGAATTGGATGGCATATCCAGACCTGATTATCTCTCTGACCCAGCGGTCTGAGGTTAGAGATGCCCAAGAATTATAAAAGGGCAGGAGACGGTTATAGAAGGAGGGCACAGGGTCCTCTCCTCCCTTGATCTGGGGAAGGCTAAAAACACTGTTTGAGGGGTTGGCCAGGAGATGAATTGGAGGAAGGCCTTCCCCTTGCCTTCTGCTTATTGAATCTCCTCCGAGGTTGAGAATTGGAGAACTGCTGCTGTTGGTATTGCTGCGAGCGTTTTGCAGGATGATAAGGAGAGCGTTGTCTAGCCTGGTAGGAGTAGGAAGCAGGCAAGGTGTACAACCTTTTCCTTAGGGATCAGATCACCCCAGTGGACCTGGCAGTTTGGCTGTTTTCTCTGATCTTTTTGAGTGCGTCATCCGTAGAAGATGCGAAAAAGCCCTCGCTGTCGAAGGGAAGGTCTTCGATACAAGTTTTGTTCTCAGGTGTGAGGGCAGTGGAACGGAGCCAGGTGTGCCTCCTAACGGAGATGGCAGAAACTATTCCCCTTATATTACACTCGGCTATGTGCATGTTAGCCGTAAGCTGAAATTGTGCCATTTACATACCTTCCTTCTGCAGGGCCGAAATTTGATTAGGGTCAGTAGCCCTAGAGAGCTGGGACCATAGCCAGTGTTGGTACCCACACATGGCTGAAGCATAATTAGCGGCTCTTAGGGAAAGGGTTTCAGAGGAGAAAACTTTTCTGCCTAATACGTTCAGGCGCCTGCCTTTCCTATCTGAAGGGGACATGTGGAGACTTCCTGCTCTAGACTTTATGGAAGCAGCAGCAATGACTAGCGAGTTGGGGGCTGGATGTTTATAGAAAATCTCTGCTCCCTCCTTGGGGACAGCATAGAGGGAATCGGCCAATTTGTTAGTAGGGATGGCAGAGGAGGGTTTGGCCCATATCCCAGTGGATGGCTCCATAAGCTGGTCTAGCATGGGGAGCATTACATGACCTGGTTCCCCGGAGCCCAGAATGCCAAAAACAGGGCCGGACTGAGTCTTTTTTACAACCCTGGTAGGAAGGTCGGGTAAACCCGAGGACAATCTTTTGAGCATGGCCTGGAAGGCCTTAGTGTCCTCTGTTGACAGGGCAAGGTTAGGATCTGAGACTGAATCCGGCGGGGGGGGGGGAATGGTCTTGTCGTCTTCTAAGATGTGGGAGGACGTCGAGGAGGAGGATACCGATCCCTCTGATGAAATCTCAAAGGCAGTAGGCTGATCTGTCGCTGGCTGCTGGGCAGGGGGGTTACCCAGGAGGGAGCTGAGAAATGCAGATTCCCTGGGTTGGACTGACCTGGGGTCCTGGAGTTGTTGAGATGTTGCTGGCACCCATGCTGGTGCCAAAGGGGCATGAGAGCGAGAGCAGTGAGGGGTCTTGTCTCTGTTGCAGAGTGAGGAGCCTCTGCTGGTACCTCGGGTGGAGATCTGGAGACTGTGGCCGTGGGCGGGGCGGGTGGTACGTAGTGGGCTACCTTCCTTGGTGTTGCCCGGTCCAGCTGTCTAAAGTCCATTCCAGATGGGAATGGGGACCGGCTCTGAGAACAGGACCGGTATCTGTAAGGCTCAGCATAGGCATTCCTTTGGTACCGAGAGCCACGATATGGTGAGCAGCACAAGCAGGAGGAGGGAGCTCGTAGCTCTCTGTGGTACCGCATCGGCGTAGCTCGGGGTCCAGGAGATCGGTGAGCCGATTCTGCTATGCCTTTCTGACAGATGAGAGCTGTGTCTTGAGAGGGAGCGTCAGCGTTGGCACCCCTGAGTCACCGCGTAGAAAGGGGAGCGAGAGTTTCTATGTTGTGCAGAGTGTGACAGCAGAGTTTGGTCCACAGGGATAGGAGAGGGTGCCAGCGGAGCAGGCGCTGGTGCCAGCGGAGAGGGGTTGCAAGTGTCTCTGGTTCAGACTGCCTCCACAACCAGCATGCATGGGGTGCTGCCTGGTGTGTTGGTTTCGGACCTTTTCTTATCTCTCTTCTTGCGCTCCTCACCCTGATGCTTCAGGTGACTTCCCTTTTTACAGGAGGTAGTGATGGAGGACGTTTCGCTGGTTCCAGCCAAAACCGGAGGGAGGGGACCGTCTTGCGGATCGGTGCCGGGGGTACCGGGCACAATCCGAGGGTCCGACGGAACAGCCAGGGTCGCTGCAGTAACATCCATGTGGGAAGCAGTAGAGTGCCCAGTGGGGAGCCTAAGAGGTCCCTCTTCTCCACCCTGTAGTGCCCTTCTGGTTAGGAGGTCCTGAAGGCGAAGAGCTCTGACCCTCTTAGTTCTGGTTGAAAGTACCACACAAAACATGCAGGAACGAGTATTGTGGACTTCCCCCAGACAGGCCAGACAGAAATCGTGCTGGTCACTCACGAAGAGCATTGCCGGGCAAGAACAGCAACTCTTAAAGCCCACTTGTTTGGGCATGCTCTGGTACACCCTCAGAGGAGGGGTGGGGGTGAGGTCTGGGGCAAACCCCGTGGACCAGGGCATGGGCACAGAGAGTTCTGTTTTCTGTTCTTTATTTTAAGATAGTTCTTTATTTCTTTTAGCTGAAGAGTACTGAAGGTCTTCCAAGCGCGGCGCAGTTGGAAGGAACTGAGGCGGTGAGGGCTCCTCCCTCCTATTTATGCAGCCCCGTCCTAGTGAGACTGCAAGCCCGCACTTTTGACAAGACGGGAGGAGGGGTGGAGCCCTCACCATGTTCTAGATCTTTCCAGGTAATCTGCCTGGAAACTGCTGACAACTAGGTCTCCAGTGCCTTCAAAGCAGGAAGTGAATCCCATAAGTGAGAATTGTAGAAGAAGAAGAAGTAGAGTTAACGTGGTGTTAAAATGAAGTTAGCATCATGGCTATTTTCACCTCAAGCACAGGCCAACCGTTAACGATCTCCCAGATCCAGGAAGAGAGCAAACAGGAGTAGAAAACTGAGTTTTGCATTGGAGTTCAGCAAGGTAGTTTGTGGGAAAGGACATAGAACCCTGTGAACCTATCAAGAATTTAAATCTTGAACAGCGAGGGAGCCATAGTGGTGACCTGCAAAGTGTGGCTATGTATGTGTGGTTTTCTGCCTGAAGACATAGGAGACTACATCTGCAGCAAGTGCAAGTTGGTATTCCTGCTGGAAGAGGTGACAGGATTTGAGAAGCAAGTTTCCATACTTTGGCTTAACAGGAGGAGTTCTTGGGTAAGACACAGGAAGCACTGCAGCAAGGATAAGAGCAGGAGGAGATTGTCAATGAGGAAGAGGAGTTCTGTAAAGAGGAAGAAGGAACATGGAAGGAAGTGACTGTCAGGAGCAGGAGAAACAGAAGGTATTGTGCACCACTGGAATTACAAAATCACTTTTAGGCTCTTTCCACTGAGAGTGACTCCAAGTCTTTTGTAAGAAGAATGCTACCCTAGATTCTGATAGGCAGGAAGAAGGTTCTATCGGTCTGAGGGATCAAAACACCACCCCAAGGAAAAGGAAGAGAAGGGAGAGGTTGGTGACTCCTTGCTGAGAGGGACAGAGGCAGCTGTGTGCTGACCAAACCTGTCATCTCATGAGGTATGCTGTCTCCCCGGTGCAAGGATCCAGTACGTGACAGAAAGGTTGCAGAGACTCATCAGACCCACAGATCATTATCCATTTCTGCTGGTCCTCGTGGGAACAAATGATATTGGCAGGCACAGCCCTGAGCATGTCGCATCTGAATACGAGGCTCTGGGAAAGATGGTGAAGAACCTTGGGGCACAGGTGGCGCTCTTGTCTAGCCTTTCTGTTGAAGTTAGAGGTCTAAATAGAGAGAGAAGAATACTGGAAGTGAACAATTTGCTATGCAGATGGTGTCGACGAGAGAGGTTTGGTTTCTTGGACAATGGACTATGCTTCCGTAATGAAGGACGTTTGGCAGGAGATGGGTTGCACCTCATGAAGACTGGGAAGAATGTGTTTGGCAGGAGCCTAGCGAACCTGGTCAAGAGGGCTTTAAACTAGATCCTGTGGGGGATGGAGATAAAAGCCCAAAGGTAAGTATGAAAGATGGGGACTTATGTGATATATTGGGAACTGGGAGAGCTCTGAGGGGGCCTAGTGAGCCCTAGAAGAAAAGAGATGGGGAGCCATTGGGGTGTAAGTCTCATGATTTTCAAAGTTTGTACACTAACGCAGAGTATGGGGAATAAACAGGATGAACTTGAACTCATAATACAGGAAAGTAAATATGATTTAATAGGTATTACTGAGAGTTGGTGGGATGACACCCATGACTGGAATATGGCAATTAAAGGATATAACCCATTCAAAAAGAATAGATGCAACAGAAAGGGAGGGGGAGTAGTAGCATATGTCAGAAATGTATACACCTGCACAGAAATCCATGAGAGTGAACGTTACAGTCCTGTTGAGAGTATCTGGGTGAAAATAAAAGGTGACAGAAATTAAAATGATTTAATTGTTGGAATCTACTACAGACTGCCAAACCAAGCAGAAGACATGGATGATGCCTTCCTAAAACAGATTTCAGATCTTTCACGGAGGCAAGAAATAGTAGTAATGGAGGACTTCAACTACCCTGATATCTGTTGGAAGTCAAACTGCTAAGCAAGGAATGCCCAGTAAATTCTTGACTTGCCTTGCTGACAATTTCTTCTTTCAGAAGGCGGAGGAAGGAATGAGAAGGTTGGCTATCCTAGCTAGGCTTGATCCTACCCAACAGGGAAGATTTGTTTGATGAGGTGAAAGTAGTGGTAACTTTAGGGGAAAGTGATCATGAAATGTTGGAATTTACAATCCTAAGAAAAGGTAAAGGTGATCATAGTCAAACGTGTACCTTGGACTTCAGGAAAGCTGATTTTAATAAACTGAGAAAAATGCTAGTCCCATGACTAGATAAACTAAAGGAAAAGGGAGTTCAAGATGGGTGGGAGTTTCTGAAAAATGAGATCCTGAAGGCACAATTACAAACCATTCCAATGAGAAAGAAAAATGGGAGACATCTAAAGAAACCAATGTGGCTGCACAAAGAGCATTTTGATGAGCTGAGAATTAAAAACGACATATATAAGAAATGGAAGATGGGACAATGTGATGAAGATCAAGAAACCAACATACATAACACACATGAAACATATATGTATATGATAATGAACACTGCATGTTAATATTTTGTAGCCATATTTAGTGTCGTGCCACTCAGAATTAAGAGGAAAATGTAAACATGATAAAAAATTGTATGATAACCCTATGGAATGAGAATAAATACATTGTCAGCTATGTAACACCAATTAATCCAAACCCAAGATTGGGAAAGCCAGTAGTGGATAAGGAGTTGGACTTGGATCTGGGAAACCGGGTTCGAATCCTGCTCTAGCCATGAACTCACTGGTTGGCCTTGGGCAAGTCACAATCTCTCAGCCTCAGCTCCCCATCTGTAAAATGGGAATATGCATGTCTGTCTGTCCCTATGTTCCCCTCACCTTTGTCCATCTTAGATTGTAAACCCACTGGGCAGGGTCACCTGTATCCAAATATCTGTGACTGTAAAGTGTTGAGTATGCCTAGTAGCACTATAGAAATAATAATTAGTAGTAGGGAGCCCAGACATCCTGGGTGAGCAGTTAATACATCAACGATAGTGTTAAGAAATGCAAATGGAGGCCACCTGACCAACATGCAGGATGTGGGAGATGAGACACAGACCAACTCTGCAACAGCCAGTAAGAACTTGCACCCAGCTTTCAACATCAGGGGCTGCAAAGGAGAGCCTGCAAGACTGAACTGAATTTGAAGCATACAGCTGCATAGGGTAAGATTAGCTTATATATAATATAATATTATTAGGTTTTATATCAATACCTATCTATCTATCTACTGCTGATAAGCGCTTCTCATAATATCTCTAACCAACCTTGACATTCTAAACAACAGTTACCATGGGATACAAAAAGTTGCCAAAGAGGCTTATGTAAGACTCACTTCATTACATGAAGTGAGTTTCCAATTCTCAACTTTTACATTACATATGTTTTTACATATTTATTAAAATACATGGACCTGCCAGCTGTCATTCTCATTGTAAGCAAGCCAAGTACGTGCACCTTAGACCTCGCATCTTCATGAATGTTAGACCCCTTGTCTCTCCCTCTGTTCCCTTTCCTATGTCTCTCCCCCAGCTCCTGTCTCTCAGATTGTAAGCCCTAGGGGCAGGGAATGTGTCTATTTTATTACTTTGTAAAGTGCCAGGTACACTGCTGGCGCTATATAAATGTTTGTTAATAATATAAAAGAAAATTGTGTACAAAGGTACAACATACATAGAGCCAACTAATTTTTGTTTGCCCTAAAGCTATAATAGTTTCCAAAACATAATATATTTCAAAAATACTTTCCCAATTGCAGTAAATGTGTATGTTGTTCCATCCATTCAATGCAATTATCTCTATTGAAGCTTACTCATTATAATAATCCTTCTCCTCAAACTTGAAATTAATTGCCCCTCCTCTTTACCCTGCCTTGCATTTAAATAATTATCATTAATTGGAGTAATTTATTTCATTTCAGTAGAGTATCCCAAAATAAACTAACACCCTATATAAAGCTCTCCAGAAATAAATCGAGAATTTAACAATCTAAACCAAACTCATGGAGCACCATTTCCCCCCCCCACCCCATACATCCACTATCTCAATTCACAGTGTACTAATGAACACAATTATAATGAAATACAATTCTTGGATGATGATTTTGAGAACATTTACAATTAGAGAAAATGGAATTCTACTTTACCAAAGTGGGTGGGTGGGGGCGGGGGGGAGACATAGTTTGGCTACCATAACTGTGGCTGCGCCGCGTCTGTGGAATTCTCTCCCATTGGAAGTCCGCCTGGTTGCCGACCTCCCCTCTTTCCGTAGACAATGTAAGACCTGGCTGTTCCACTAGGCCTTCACCGAGGGGGATGGGTGGGTTGGGTTACGGAGGGTTTTTTGGTATTTGGGATTTTTCTATTGTTTTAGCATATTTTACCTTGTATTTTAAAATGTTGTTAGTCGCCCCGAGATGCTTGTAGCAGGATGGGGTGGCATATAAAATGTAATCATAAATACATTAATTAATTAATAATAAATAACTTGGCTAGCCATATAGGCCTCCACTGTATCTCCATCATTTTCCTGCCTTCTTCCATGCTCCTTATTCTTATGTATGCCTCCCATGCCAAATCTTCTTTTATATTGCTCCTAAACACGACACCTCTTCCACACGCCATTTTGCAATGCTCATTCCCCAAGATCTGCTCTGTGCCGCATTTTGAAACCGCACATCCTCTGTGCTACAGCTGGCTCCCCATTCTGCACGTAGTGCTGCACAAGCTCTGGGTCCTGCTTGCACAGAACTAATTGCAGATCAGGGTGTTAGATTATAAACTTCTGGGGCCAGGGACTGTGGCTGAAGGACTTGGTATGTGTTTTGAAATCAGATTTTTGTATTATTTTAAAGAAATTTTCCTATTTGTGACACAACTCCCTCCGGGTCAGCTGAATTGTGGTTCAAAATTCTATTTCCTGCTGTGTGGAGAGTCTCTTTTGAAAGCTTTCATCTTTCTGACACCAATTTACCATGCAAAATATGTACAGGAAATTATTTAAAGACATATATACTGTATTTGGAACAATTGTGGAGATACTGTTGTCATAACCATGTTAGAAAACATTCCAACTTGAGGCAGTTTCCTCTCCACTAGGGTGAGCCACTGATGCAAAGTGCCTGGGAGTTTCAGCCTTAGCACTGAAACTCATTCTATGCAATCAACAAACACGAATACGTATTGCATTATGAGGACCCCACGGCCCATCCTGCCCTCCCACAGAGAGCTAAAGTGACCTCAAAGTATAATTGAGGGGGAAATCTAGGTTAAGTATTCAGTCACTGCTGGCATGTGTGGTTGTTGTGTTGGTCCTAGATTATATATTTTACTGAGCTCCAAAAGCATTTATACTCTCACCAAGAGAAGTTGATCCAGTAAAAAAAATATCAGCTGAACTACTTTGTCTCCATCACTGAAGGGAAGCACTTTGAGGGTATGAGATGTCTCTCATGAAAGACTGGGTGGTCCTCCTGGCTGTTTGAAGCCAACAAGTCTGCCAAGGAACTTTGGGGGAGAAACTTGCATTCCTTGTCAGCAGAGATAAACTATGATTATGCAGTTGAATGTTATTTATCCCTTGTCTCTCCCTATGTCCCCTCTCCTTGTCGCCCCCCTCTGTGTCTATTAGATTGTAAGCCGTAGGCAGGGACCGCGTCTTTCTTATTGTTCTGTAAAGCGCCAGGTACGCAGCTAGCGCTATACAAATGCTTATAATAATAATAATGATTAACATTGTCTGGAATTGCCCTGTCTGGTCAATGTTTGTGGGATCAGTTTCAATTGGTGATGCCCGCTGAGGTGGGGGAATGTGCTTGGGTCTGTCAGGGCCAAGACATGCAAACTAGAGCCCTGCCCGTCCTGACTGGTTAAGGCCAGCAGGCAGACGGTGCAGCCATTGCTGGCCAGGGTTATCAATGCCTCTTTTGGGGAGGGTAGGTTGCCGGACTCAAGAAATGGCCAGACCACCACCACCTTAAGCAAGAAACCATCTTTGGAAGCTGATTCCCCAGTGACTTATTGGCCTGTCTCTAACCTTCCCTTTTTAGGGAAGGTTATTGAAGAAGTGGTGGCCCATCAGTGGCAGGCACATCTCGACCGTGTCAGTTTCCTGAACCCCTCACAGTCTGGCTTTCGTCCGGGTTATGGCAGTGAGACTCTGCTTGTGGCCTTGGTCGATGACTTACAAGTGGAGCTAGATAAAGAATGTTCAACCCTGCTGGTTCTACTTGATCTCTTAGAGCAGGAGTGGGGAACGTTTTATGTCCTGGGGGCCATGTTGAATATTAGTATGAGCTCCGAGGGCCACATAGAGATTGGGGGTGGGGGTGCTTAATGGGTTTATTCAAAAACAGGAGGGCCCAGATCATGGATCTGTGCTGTGGATCTGTCCCCTACCCGTGTGTGAATGCCCTCCTCTCTGCTCCATTATCACGAGCTCAGTTTTTCAGTACTTGGGGGTAGAGATTGACTTCAGAGGCCAGATCCAGACACTAGAAAGGGGCCACATAAAATCTTGTCGAGGGCCGCATTTGGCCCCTGGACCTGAAGTTCCCCACCCTTATCTTAGAGGCTTTTGACACAGTGAATCATGAGGTGCTGGTGTCCCACCTGCAGGACCGGGCTGGAGTGGACAGGACGGTTTTGCGGTGGTTCCGTTCCTTTCTAGCATGTAGATCTCAGTGGATAGGCCTTGGGGAGTGTACTTCATCACCCAGGGGTCTCCTGTGTAGGGTTCCATTCTGTCCTCCCCTCTTGTTCAATGTGTATATGCAGCCATTGGGGGAGGTCGTGTGTGGGTGGGTGGGGGGTACAATGTCATGAATATGCTGATGATACTCAGCTGTACCTCTCTTTTTCATCCAACCCAGACCCTGCTGCCTTGGTGCTTTCCCTGTGTCTGGCTGCTGTGGCGGACTGGATGAGGGCTAGCCGATTGAAGCTGAATCCTGACAAGACAGAGGTGGTGATGGTGGTGAGAGTGATCTGTGTGAGGGGCTGCCCATGGTGATGGTCTGGAGACTGCAGTTGGTGCAGAATGCGGTGGCCCATCTCCTTATGGGGACGGGTTGCCAGGAGCACATTACACCTGCGCTCTGTGCTCGGCATTGGCTGCCTATAGTCTTCCAGGCCTGATTCAAGGTGCTGGTTTTGACCTATAAAGTCCTAAATGACCTGGGCTATCTGAGGGATTGTCTCACTTCCCAGACCCCGGAGTGGGTCCTGCGGCCGTCAGGAGTTGCCCTCCTGGAGGCTCCACAGTATTGTTGGGTGGGAACCGACAGGCAGGCATTCTCTGAAGCCGCACCGACACTGTGGAACTCTCTCCTGGTGGGTGTCCGCCACAGCCCAACCCTTGCCGTCTTTCGCCATTAGTGTAAAACATGGCTCTTCTGCCAGGCATTCAGTGGAGGGGAGGGATAAAAGGAGGGGGGGGGGTCTTTTATGAATTTTTTGTACACTTCTGCCTGCTTTACTGTATAGTTCTTTTATTGTTGATTCTTTATATATTTTATTGTGGTTTCATTGTATTTATTTTTTTATGTGAGCTACCCTGAGCTGCTGGAGGCAGGATGGGGTGGGATATAAATGAATTAAATAAATAAATTTGTGTTCTTATACCTGCATTTTGCAATGATCATGTTTGTTTGTTTGTTTGTTTGTTTGTTGCTCTCATTCACTTTTGCTACCAATGAATTTCTTTGATGAGTTTCCTTTTAGTTTTGGACCCAAGTACTGTGTGTTTGAAAAGTGTGGTGATCTGAGCTGAACCTGGTGAGCTGGGGTATATGCTGTTCCTTTGGAGCAGAGGTTCTGGAATATCTGTGGGTGTCCAGTGTCAGGAGATGAACAGCCCAGGTTTATATGGGGTCCACAGAAATTCTAGGTCCTCCACTCTAAAGGAATCGGGATCATGTACCTGGGGGCCACAGGGGATAGTAGGGATGTGCGAACAGAACCGAGTTCGGAAATTCAGTTCGGTTCGGTTTGACAATCGAGTTCGGTTCGAAAGTTCGGTTCAGTTTTCCAAACTATTCCAGTTCGGTCGAATTCCAAACTTCCGAACCGTGTTCGTGCATCCCTAGGGTATAGTCAGCGCATGTGCTGTGGGATGAACCATCAATGAGTGTCTGTCACACACATCAGGGCAGCCACAGCCTCCCTATTGAACACCTCCCTGCAATGAGAGGGGTGATACTGGGAACGTGTCAGCAAGTGTGTGCAGATGGAACCTGGATTTGACTTGGCTCTCCAACCTACTAGAATTTGAGATTATTCTAAAAATAAATTTGTAACATGTAACCCTGTATGCGATTCCCCACCCCCCATTTATTTAGTTATATTTATTACATTTGTGATGGTCCTGAGATAATTTAAATGGCAATGATTTTAAAAATCCATAAAACAAAAGCCTGTACACATTTTGACTTTATCAAGGATGATTGATGAATTCATAAAAAAGAGCTAAATTTAGGATTCTCCCCAGTCCCAACTACAAAAATAATAAAGCCAACCCAGCAAATGCAAAGCTTTAGGGAGAAGCATTTGACACCTCGTTCCCCTTTTCAATTTCCTTTGCAGTTTCCTTTTGTCTGATTCTTTCTTCTGCTTCCAGCAACTTAAACCGTTCCCACACTATTTCCAGGAAATGTTAGTTCCTTCTCCTAAAGGCGTAGCTATTTCCAGTCCAACTGTATACAGGTCAAACCTTTCACAAATTTATTTTGAAGAAGATGGAAGAGCAAGAGAGCAAATCCATGACTATGGGGGGCATAGTTCAAGTGGTAAGAGCGTGTGCTTTGCATGTATAAGGTCCCAGGTTCAATCCCCGGCATCTCCACATCAGGATCCCTGGTAGCACGTCTGGGGGAGGTCTCCATTGGGGGCCTGAAGGGGTCTCAGGTTGCATGCCAGAATGGCCTCTGCTGGAGACCCTGGAAGAGCTGGATTTGGACTGAATTTGAAACCCCTGCTGCCATGTCAGGTTGTGACAATACTGGGTTAAGATGGACCATTGGTCTCACTCAGGCAGTTTAGAAAAAAAAAAATATTGGCAATCCATCAGTATCAACTGAAACTATCCAACAAACTAACTTGCATCTAGGCAACAGTTTGGCATTCAGCTTGTGAAGCAATTATTGGTGTAAAAATAAAGCTGACACACAGACTGTCATGTTGGGTTGTTGCTTTTTTAATGGAAATGAAAACAAAAATGTAACTTAATTTCAGATATGTGTTCACACAACAGTACTCCACCACTACACACACAAATCCCTCCATCACCCATAAACACAATGTGCTTGTCAAAATTTTCAGTGCCAATTTGGACTCACTCAAATATTTCCCATTAGTTTCACTGGGAAATGTGGAGCTAAATCCTCTAGTCTCTGACTCCGAAAAGTTCAGTCATATATATATATATATGTATGTATATACTTGAGGTTTATTTACACACTAACCCATATAACTCTAGATGCAGCTATTAATAATAACTATTATATACCAACAGCAGTGTGGCTGGCACTGAACAGTCATTAATTAGAAATGGGTTCCCGGCCTGGGGGCTTACAATCTAGGATGGAACAAGGGGAAGAAAGGAACCAAGGGAGAGACAGGAATGCATTAATGAAGCTGAGAGATGCACATGTGTGGCTTAGTTACAGAGGAGAAAAGGAGTGATTTCAGAAGTGACGTGGTGAATGTCTACCACAGTCAACCTCAGTCAAACGCGGGGGATGGTGAAAGCGCCGTGCGTGTCTGTTTGCTCGCATCCAGATGTTCACCACAGTCAAACGCAGCCCGGGATGAAGCTAACGACGCTTCGTGAGGTTGGGGTGGGAGGAGGTCTAGAAGTGTGGTGAATGGTCACCACGGCAGGGGTGAATGAAAAGTAACTTCTGAACGGAAACCCGCAGCCGTGGTGGAAGGAATTGACCCCAGCCATGGTGCATTCTGGGGCTCGAACCACGTCTCCACTGCATGTCTGTTGTGTTCCCCCGGCCCATGTTCTCTCTGATTGTCCCCCAGGCGGTGGTCATGATCCTGTCACTTCTGTTGGGGCTGCACATTTCACCGCAGCCCACGGTGAATCAGTTCACAGCGGTGTGGGATTCACTGTGGTGAATTGGAACGCGTCACTTCTGAAATCACCCTCAGTCTCCGCCTGGCTGTGTCACAACAGGACAGGATTCGTGGTCCCCACCACCACCTTGGGTGCCAAAAAAAAAATGTTCCTTCTATCTCTATGATAGCTATGCCCTTTCTGGTTTTAATAAACAGTTGACTGTATACTGAGAATTTGATCATTTTTCCTTGGTGCAACCATATAATGGCTGCCTGTCACATTCCTGTTGATTCTGAGACAATTAATTTCATGTCATTCAGCAACGCCTGGACCTTGTTGTACCATGAGGGAGTCATGAGTTTATTATTATTATTTATTAATTGTCAATTATATCCCGCCCTTCTCCTAAAAGGACTCAGGGAAGTTTACAGTAGATAAAAATCAGAATACAAAAAGAATCCTCCCACCCCATTCCAACAATCTCTTAAGTCCTCCCTCCCAAGACATGAGGCACATAAACAGATTAAGCAAATGATAAAACAATATTTGGGTCAATTCCACATATTAAAAAATATGGGGAGGCAGTTCACAGGGAGGCAGGAGGCTAGAGTGAGGGCTCTGCCTCATCAGGGCTGAGCCAGCCCACAGCTAAGGGCTGCCCTGGCAAGACTGGCAAAGGAGGGATTGTGCCTGACCAAGAGGAGCCTGGGAGAAGAGGCACCCTGGAACCTACAAACATTGGGTGCAATCCTAGCAGTGGCATACAACGCCCACAGGGGCAATGCCCAGCCCGGTGGTGGGTGCGCACGTGCCCTGCACGTATAGGAAGCTGCTTGAGGCAATGGCACGCCTCTGCCTATGTGACATCCCCCCCCCCCAAGCCCATACCCCCCTCAACCCAGGGGATGGAGCAGGCACGGTGGCATTGGCTTTGTGAGAGCCCAGTGCCACAGCAAGAAGACATGGAAGCAGAGCAGTGCAGATCACCCTCAGGAAACTGGAGGCATCAGAGACCAAGGGAAGGGGGTGCTCCAAAAATCTGCCACATGTGTATACTTTCTGGACATCTGTGGAAGGCTTGTCCCTTGTGGGGTTTTTAAAATGTGACAACTCTGGAGGTCCAGAGATCGGAGAACCTGTACACCAGGGTAGGACTTTGAAGGATCGGGGTCTTGCGAGGTGGTATTGGCAGTGTAAACAGCCAGGACATCTGGAAAGGATGTGCCCTAATGGGAAGTCTTAGGTGGTCAGTGGTGACTCGGCCAGATCAGAGTTCCCCCACTAAAGGGAAGTCTAAGGAAAAGAGGGAATCCAGGGTGGTAAGCAGAGAGCCTCAGGATAATGGTAACTCAGGGTAACTCTTATTAAAACAAGGGTTTTAATAAATAAGTTTGAAGCATACAGTACACCAAGAAGGAATGTCACACATGGAGAGAGAGAGAGGTTTTTTTTACAAGAAGTCAAACTGAAGAGGAAACTATAGACCAANGGGTGGGATTCACTGTGGTGAATTGGAACGCATCGCTTCTGAAATCACCCAAGGACTGTAAATGATAGGACAGTAGGAGGGGTGTCAGCAAGCACTGTTGGGGTGAGGAGCTAGGGAAAGCCCCGATAGAAGAGGTAGCTTTAAGAAGGAATTTGATGGTTGGAGGGAGCAAAGCATGTGTGTTCAGGGAAGGAATTCTAAGCATTGGGGGCAGGATTGCGAGGAGGCGAAGATTATTTAGGAAACAGGAGACTCTGGGGTGAGTGATGACAGTGGCAGCGGAGGAGTAAAATTCCCAGGTGGGAACATAGCAGGAAGATAGGGAGAAGCAAGGCCATGAGGAGCCCTGAAGGTAAAGACAAGGAGTTTTTGCTTTATGCAAAGGCCAGAGGAGAGGAAGCCAGTGAAGGGAAGAGAGGAGGGACTGAACATGATCAGAATGGTAGAGAAAGTGGATGTCCTTGGCAGTGGAGCGTTGAACAGAAATGACAGGATCATGAGAGTAGGGAAGGCCAGTAAAAAGGAGTTTGAATTATTAATCAAGGCAAGAGATGACTAGAGCCTTGGCAGTGGGAGCAGTGTAAAAAAAAAAAAAAAAAAAAAAAAGGGGGGGTAGGGTACTGAGTTTTAGCAATGTTGTGCAGAGAGAAGCAACAGACCTTAGCAACAAAACAAAGTGATTGGAATGATTTAGTATTCCTATATCTAGGAAAAGCTTGAAAAAACTGGGGTGGTATAAATGTCTTGTCACACGAGTCTCCTATGCCCCTTATTACTTGCGTACTGTGAATCTGCCTTGTAATTAGTCACACCATAGCAAGTGTGGCTCGGTTGTAACACAGGGCTTGCAGATGTGCATCGTTCATTTGCCTTTCTCTTTTCTTGCCAGGTAGAGACTGAGGTAATTTCTTTCTATATAACTTTTATTTATGTAAGATTAGAGTACACCATAAATCGACCAGAAGTAATCTTTGCACATCACTTTAGGCCATTTTTTTTACATTGCCTGATCAAATGTTACAACAAAAACGTCCTTATTACCCTATTAACTAAAACTATACAAGACTGAGGTAGTTCGGTTTGGAAGGGATGAAACTGAGTCAGAGGATATGTTGGGCAGCTGTAGATAATGCTCTGCTATGGTCACTGTGTCATGTTTGTAACATCAGTAAGAAGCACGGGAGAGCAGGAAACATCAGCATGTCTGAAAGAGGAGCTTATTCTACAGCCTACAGTGCACCCCCACTCCCAGATGGCATAATCTCTTTTCTTTCCAAGTTGTGATACGTTTCTTTTCTGAAAAGGTGAATTTGTGGTGTACACATCCATATATTGGTCCAAGGATGGGGGAAGAGTGGGTTTTTACCAAGGTGGAACAGCTAGTGTAGTGGGCAGCAGGCAGAGCAAGAGGTTAAGATCTGCATCTGACTAGCTGAGCCCAGGGACCTGGGTTTGTTGTGTTTTTCCCATTGTCGCCAATGGGGAAAAGAAAACACTGTGAACATGGGTCCCTGCATGACCCAGTTGCAGGTGTGAGTTTCTACGTATGGGATCCCCCTAGCAATGGTAGATACCCTATTCATAACTATTAATGCTGCCAACTGGAACTCAGTATTATGGGTAAGGGATTCTTTCAAATCCCTGAACAATCACCACAAACCCTTCTCTTCTTCCCCCTCAGTGGAGAGGCCTGGTACATAGAGCTGAAGGAAAACTTTTAGCAGAAGGCAACTGATTAGGCTGGAGGAGATGACTGCCTACTTTAAATGTGGATTTAGAAGCCACGTGTGAAAATTTTGGCTGTCCTATTATTATTATTATTTTTTTAAAGTTTACTATTATGTGTTTGTGCCTAAATGTAAAATCGCTATGCTGCCATCGTCAACAGAAGTGTGTTTTAAGGTTACTATGTCAAAACTAATTATTTCATTTCCAGCCCTATTAAAGAAGAGAGAGGATATTTCACAAAATGTCAAGTCTCTTTCATCATCCTCAGCACATCTTCCTTATGAGCGTACCAAGGAAAAACAAGCTCCCCCAGTGATGTCTTATTAGAGTGACTGCAAACTGATTTTATTCTGCCAAAGGGACACTGGTTACAGGTCTGTGCACATGCTGAATGAGGGAAGTTGGCTACTTCTCATGTAGAACGCAGAGTGCTTGGGCTTTCTCTAGCTATTCTGCTTTGACCCCTCATTTTGGCTCAGCCACAAAACCACTGGGAGTGAACAATTATGGGATTTCACAGAAGGTTCTTTTTCTGCACTTGTAACAAAACCCTAGCAAAATTGCTAGTGTTCCCAAACCCCTGAAACGGTACAGGCTTTTCAGTCTCTCGCATACAAAGCAGCAATGTGGGAAACGTTTTTTGGTTTTGATTTTCTTTAACCAGAACAGTCCAGTTCTTAAGGGTCTTTTCCATTCAAATACTTAAAGGCCTCTAATACCTTTTTATAAGAATTCTCTGTAGTGTGTGGGGGAGAAAGAGAAGAGGGGAGGGGATGGGCTTCCCTAGAGTCTTAGTATTTTCCAAATGTTGTTCAAATTCTTCACTTTCCAAGCAAACTAAATCACTTGTACACCTCATGTGTACTACCTTTTATCCAGCCTGCTGTTCCATTCCAGACTTTTCACTTGAATGACAAAAGTATTGCTTGTTTTCCATCCAGAATTTGGTCTCATGAACTATTCTACTCTCTGTGTTTCACATGTTGTTCCAGAGAATACAGGCTTTTAAGGCAGAATGGGACAGCAGAGGTTTGAGACTGTGAGAGCTACTCGTAGCTTGCACCATTTGACTAGGAACTGTCCACCATAGCTACAGTGCATCCTAGCACAACCACTCTTCTTCCTGCCCCCCTCCTTTCTTAATACCCCCTGTGCCAGGCCTTGATGAGAGAGGGATGGCAGCCAGTTTCACTGGCAGCTTATGGGCAGGTTCTGTTCCCTTCATGCTGCCTAAGCATTGCAAAGCTGCAAAGCTGGTCCAGTAACTCAGAAAATCATTAGCAAGTGTGTCACGCCTGGACATAAGAGCTGTTTACTTGTTTGTATTTATTTTGCATGGTCACAAATAGAACTAGGAGGATTTATTTTATCATTTTACTTTCTGTATTTTCTCTTTCTCCACATTACTGTGGTCTAAAGTCCAAGGTAAATCTCAGACATGCCTCAGGTGTAAGTCACCAGTAATGTCTAAAGAATTTCATGGGCGGTTTGGGATTGACAACACCATTAGAATCATGACAGGAGTGCAAATTCTTTCTTCCAAAGAACAAACTATTAAAATGCCTTTAGGGCTTTAATGTTCAGGTACAGTCAGAAAAGCAACTGAGTAAATAACATTATGAACTTCCATATTCATCTGAAATAATCCAAATATGCTCACATTATTATAAAAAAATTATATCAGTCAGCTCTCTACACTCCACTCCAGAGCTGAAAAATAGGCTGTTTATTTTATTTTTTTGCTGCTGCTGCTGCTGTTTACACCAATAATAAAAATTCCACAATCAGAGGCTCACAGATAATTGGGTTGATGATGCGTGTAGCTGAAAAGAATCTAACTTGCTCTTTCAGAGATGTTTGCTCTGTAGTACTAACACTGGTAAAGAACGTTAGATTTAGCAGTCAAAGAAGCAGACACATGACTTAGACTGAAAAGAAGTTGGACATAATGGGTGGTTAGTGTATAAAAGTGTGGAAGAACCTTGTGTAAAGAGAAATCCAGTTCAACATTTATCCATCTGGAATAGTTCTCCTATAGACGGATCTACTCAGGAACTGGCTTTGGGAATGCATGCCTTCAAAGGTAAGAGAAGCTCCGACCACATCTGAATCCTCCTTCACTGCAGTTATCGGGCCCCCATGCAACTCTCTGCTTCCTACTTTATTTTAAAAAGTTTGTTTAATCTTTAAAATGTTACGGGTGGGGGAGAGGATGTGTGTGTTTGGAGGATTTGAGGGAGGGTGGGATTTATGTCATGACCCCTTTGTGGAAGAGGGGTACGGGCAGCAGGAGAATGGGAGTTTATGCCACAGCTCCCTCTAAGAGGGTGGTACAGGCAACGGGGGTTGCCACAGGGGGTCCCCCTCTGAGAGGGGCAGCATGGGAGAGGGGATTATTATGGGAAGTATGGGCTAGGGGAAATGTGGAGATGATTGAAGGGTAGGAATGGTTATTGGTGTTGCATAACAAGATTTTTCTTTTGTGTGAAATGAGATACGGGAACATGGGGAGGATGAACAGCAGGGGGCGGGAGTGCTTGTATGTTTTGATATTGTATTGTATTTCCTAGTTATTGTAAGCCATCCTGAGTCCTCTCTGGAGAAGGGCAGCATATGAACACAAAATAATAATAATTAATAAATATACTACCTGCCTTCTCCAGTATAGTTCTCACCAAACCCAACAGTGACACCAGGTCTGTGGGCACATCCATCCAAAAATGGGGGTGAAGTGAAAAAGCCTGCTAAGGCCAAAGTTACACACTCTAGAAAATCATGGCAAAATTGGTTGGTCTACCAATGATAAGCTATGCCAATTTTGGACAAGAAAAAAAAATGCAAAGATTTTCCCAAGGACCGCCAGTATAGTTTCTGATTCTTTACATTTTTAAAAAATAGATTTTTAGTCATTGGGTATGCATTGCAAAGTTATCTTTCAATCAGCTGTGCAGAAGAAGGGCCTACATGCCTTTGTGCATCTAAAACAAACTTAAACATTATACTATTCTTCAGATATCTTGTTTCTCCTGATCCTACTGTCCAAAGATTAGCAATGTATTTTGTAAGCTGCTCCAAGCTATCTGTTGATGGGAGGGGGCGGGATGTAAATATAAATAAATAAATAAATAAATTCCAGGACATACATAAGTAAGAGAGTAGACTTCTCTTTAATCTTTGCAAATAAAGTCACAAAAAAGAGAGCCAAATGATGGAAGTTGAAGGTAGTGAAGAAAACAAAATAAAATGCAAATTTTAAACAGATTAATTATGTACTGAAACAATTTATAAAGCATTAGCAATGTGTTGAAATTGCCTTTGGAATCTCCTAGGTTTTTTTTAAGACAGAATATTTAAAATATAAGCTGTAGTTTTATCAGAACCTCTTGGACTAAGTGCAGCAATTACTGTAGCAAGTTCAACATGATAGGGTTATTCAGTGCACGTACCACCCTACCGTACAGTTCTAAGCACTGAATAAACACCCAGATACACTATTGCTTTGATGGGAGGGAAATTAAGAAAGCCCCATCTCTGGTAGACAGGGCCGGCCCAAGGGTTTCAGGGGCCATGTGCCAAGCCTTGCTGCAAGGCCCCAAAGGCTGGCCGGCACACGCTAGAATGGGGGGGGGGGGGATTTTCAGTCTCTAGCCCGTGGCGGGGCCTCTCCCCCCGCGGGGCCATGTGCCTGGGCACTGGTGGCACATGCCTCGGGCCGGCCCTGCTGGTAGACCCCTTCTCTGCTGCATTGCCTACTTCTAGGCTACCCCAACCAACCAGCATCAGTCTTCAGTGGTGGCCGAGGGCCGGGGTGGGGCAGGGAAAGCATCATGTAACAAATTGCTGCTCACCTTTCTTCAGCACTGCTAGCTGCCACCACTTGCTGTAGCAGTGTGAGGGTCCCTCTTGGGTGTACGAGTCTTCTAGGTTCACAGATTTAAAAAAAATATGCCACTGCTTCTGGGCAGGTTTCAGATGAAAGCTCTATCAAGGCAGCTATGAGCAATATTTACACTTTTTTTCTGCGCATCTCCACCCTGTGCTTTCGTTTGTGTTAAGGAAGATAATTTCTGGGAGATAGAGATATTACACATGCTGAGAGGAAGATAGACACACGTGCTGAGGAAAAGTCCTGGCAGATCTAGAAATAGGTACAGAACTACCAGACAAATGTTTTCAAGCCCATCCTGGGCTTGGGAGTATAAGCCCAATAATAATGAATGTACTACCTGCCAGTATAATAATAATTTTGTATTATAAAATATAATTTACAGATACCACAGTGATGGGTATTCTTGAAATACCCTAAGATACATAGTAAGCTGGAATTTGGCCAGGACACTAGACAAAGACCTCTGACTTTGCATAAGAACTATGGAATCTCTTATGGTCATAGTCAGGGAAAGTCAGCTTTCTTTCTTATTAAAAGAAAATGGGCTTGTCAAAGCAGAGAATTGGGAGTCAGAAAGCTGAATTCCAGTGGATCCAAGGTGTGCACGCTATGTGTCTGGTATATGCATGCAGTGTTCATGGTGCACTTGGTGCATGCACACTTTATGCTTAGTGTGCACAGAGAGTGACTTCTGCAAGAGAGCGATCAGCTGTGAAGCGGCTGCAAGAAGAGAGTTGAGAGCAGGGGTGCAGGAACGACCTTCTCTTGCAGCCGCCCGAGCATGACCCTCCCCACAAAAAACACACACACACACACACACTTTTCCATCCGAGTCAGGGTTGGGGACAGGGAAAGTGTTGAGTGGCACCACCTGTGCCGGCTACCATCAACACATGAAATGCAGGCAAGGTGCTGTTCAACACGCTAAAACATGTGAGTGGGGCTGCACAGACTGAACGCAGACTCCAGTGGGCTGTGTGTCACTTTCCCCTACATAAGTTGCACAAATGGATAACAGTTAGCAAAACCATTTGCTAACTTCAGTAGCCATCTCTAATGGCAAAAGCCAGTGCCATTTCCATGTGCAGAAATCTGCTATGTCTGCATTAATAAATGTGTATTCATAATAGAATGTGCATGGTTTACATGTGAGCCTCACACACCCTTCTTTTTAATAGTTGGATCCAAAATATAAAATTTCAGAAACTTTGCCATATGTTCTAATAGTGACTTCCTTGATTTCTATCTCTCTTTTAAAAAAACGAAATATAAATCTGTATTTATTGTCCCTAGAAAAATACAGACTTAAGCACATTGTCATAGCAATATACAAGCAGGTGATGATTTTTTAAAAAAATATCGGTGAATGCAATGCTGAATTTCACTTTTACCATCAGCACCAGGTTGATTCATCACTTAATGCCATCTGAGTCTCCACAGTAATTTAGGGAAGTAACTTTTCTAGCTTTCAAGGTTGTTGGGTTTTTTTGTATGAGTAGTATTCCTAATAAAGCGTATACATAGTGAGTTTTGACCATGCTTTTTCACAATACAATGTATATAATGTGTGGTTCGGTTTATTAGTTAATGTTAAAATTAAGAGAGCAAATGTCAGTCCTGCCCTGAAGCCAGCTAACTTTCTTACCTTGTCGTCAGCTTTATTTTTTTTCTTCTTTAGTTTACTCCTACTGGGCGATTTGGGTCCCTTACCCCTTTTAAAAGCAACCAGTCTGCAAGTTGTCACATTAGATAGGTAACAGAGGAGGATTAAGGATGGTAGCCAGTCATCCATCCACATTACTGGTTTCCTGCAAAGCCTCTAACAAAATCTGGAATGAATCACTTGAATGAACAGTCATTTTGTCTTTCTCTTCTCTTTCTCTAACATAGGATTCTGTGTGCAACTTATGTAGGGGACAGTGTCTGCATAAACCAGAGAAGGAGGGTAAGCCTAAACCCTTTGGAGCATGGCCAGCAGCAATGTCAAAATCTCTTGACTGATTCCCAGGGAATTCTTGATCTAAATGTCAGGAGAACACATCCCTGCAGCCAAATCAGGACCAAGCTGCTACTAAGGCATGACAAATTGACCTAGCCAAGTGAAAGGATTACACTGTAGGAAGGCTATAGTAGTTCAACTTTATAGATTTAAGCACAGGTTGGATCTGTTTAAGCTGGGTCTTTTCTTGAAAAGTGAGGCAGAACTCTTAACTGCATTTGCTACATTATTCCCTCACCGTTTGACTGAGATGATTTACTTTACTTTTCTGACTGTTGTAATGAGACAGAGCTGCCTCTACCATACAAAATTTCAGCAAAGCTGTACCTATTTCAAGCAGGCTAAGCTTACTTTTGATGCACTTGCTTGGGGTTATCTAGTACCATCCATGATGAGGCATTGACAACTTGAATGTGTTGAAAGATGCAGTATCAGTTGGCTGGTTTCAACTAGAATGAGCTGGGTTGGATGTTGGATAGATTTTTCTGTTTGCCTGATGAAATTTAGAAGGCTATTTTGCACATTAGAGCACCAAATGTACTACAGAGCCACCTCTCCTCCAGCGCCCCTTTCCTCCTTATCCTCATGTATGCCAGCGGCTTCTTTAGTTTCAGCTTCCCTCTTGCTGTACACTGTAAATATTGAAATACTAAACCGTTCTAAAGGAACAGTGTTAACATCTGGAGGGATGAAAGGTGGAAACAAAAGCAAGAAGAGAAATTAAAGCTGAAGAAAATTTTAAATTCCATGAATTTGTCACATGAATATGGTCAGATTCCAATGGAATGCCTTGTCTGAATTCAAAGAGTTCATTTTTCAGTTTGCACGTTTGCTTTTAATTTGTTCACCGTTTAACGGTCGTGTTTGAAATTTATATAGCCTGTTGAGTGGTTAATCCATGTCACATGATGTACCCCAGTTCCCAAACAAACTTAAATACCAAGTGAATACTAAACAAGATGCCAGGTAATAGAATCAAGCTCCTTTTGATGCAAGCCATTCAGTTAAAATAGGGGGGATACATGTATCTTATCTGCTATATGCAGATGATGCAGTGTTAATCTCACGAATCCAGGTCACACTACGGAGGGTACTGGAAGCTTTCAGTCGATACTGTTATAAAAATGCTTTGACAGTAAATTACAAAAAGACAAAGATAATGGTGTTTTCGCGTACATTTGTAAGGCATAGGTGGTTAATGGATAGCCAAGAAATTCAGCAGGTGAAAACATCTAAGTATTTGGGACTGGTCTTTCAGGCAAACGGGAGGTGGATCATTCAAAAAAATGCAGCAGTAAGTAGAGCTCGATTATTGGGAAGGACTATTCAGTTTTTTAGAACAGGGGGGGTGGGCACTTGTTTTCACCTGCTATGAACGTATTTCAAATGAAATGTTTGTCCTAGCTAATGTATGGGGCACAGTTTTGGACTCTAGGGGTGATAAAAGAGCTGGAACAAGTACAGACTATATTTTTGAGATCCTTGCTTGCAGTACCCAGATGTGTACCTAATAGTATAGTGCGTCTAGAATGTCGGACTATCCATTTGGAGATTGAAGTTTGGACTCAGGCCATAAATTTTTGATTACGTAGCTAATTTAAAACAGCAGTTCCTTTTTCTCATCAGGCCAGTCAGGATGATTGTGCTAACTCCTGGCATTCTATAATAATGGGAAAGCTTCTGACTATGGGGCTGTCGGTTGATTCACTGGGTACAATGGGCCTAGTGGGTGCTAGGAGATTAGTTAGGCAACGCCTCCAAGATATTGCGAGGCAGGAAGAAATAGCAAATCTAAGGATCTGTAAAACTTGGAGACTGTACACGCATATAATGTGTCCAATAGGAAATGTGATCCCTTATCTGGATTACCATATTGATATGGGAAGGAAAAAGTTGTTTACCGCAACAAGGTTAGGTGTATTCCCATCAAATCAAATTTATTAAGCGTAGCCAAAGGCTATAGCCACATAAAAACAAAACAGAACATATAAAACCATATATTAACAAGAAACTAAATGTAAACAAAATGTAAGTACTATCACTACATATAAATAGGGTGTGAGTACACTCAGTCAAAAACTCAAATACTTACATATATCATAAAAAAACAACCCCTTTCACACAGATGAATTAACATCAGTTCTAATTTTATAATCTAAAAAAGATTGCCACACAATAAGCGCCTGGGTAAGAAATTTAGCTATCTACTGAGCATAGTCTGTGATTGTTAATGCAGACACCAATAGACACTTAGAGGACCTCCCCGGGTAACTCTCCAAAAAGGATTTTAAATATTTCCTTCTCTGGTCATCGTACAGATGGCACTCAAATAATATATGTTGTGGCGTTTCCACTGCACTATTATCAAATGGACACAGTCTCTCCACAAAGAGTATACCCTCCAATCTCCCTTCAAACACCTTTGACGGTAATGCATTTAATCGTATACACAAAATTAAATATTTACCCCTTGATGGTAAGTCTGAAACAAGATAAATCAGGCATCCATAAGCGATAGTCAGGAAGGTGGAGGGATGCATACGTACAGGACAAATCATGTTGCCTAGCAACATCCCTAATACGACCCACCACTTCATTTTGTACATAATCAAGGGGCTTTGTCTTAATATAGTTCATGGAGAATCCTAATTTATACAAAAATTCCTCCAAATTACACAACCATTGATCCTTAAAGCCATCCCTAAACAAATATGAATCTAATCCCCCTTCACTCTTACTTGATTTCAAACTTCGAAACCAGTACCTGACTGTATACTCCCAGGCCAAGGAATCCCAATCCATTTGACCGACTTCCAACTGGATCGTCGCCGCTGGAGTACCCCTAGGCGCACTCAGTACTTTTTGCAAAAAAGCAAATTGAATCTTACTCAATGAGTACTTTGATAAGGGCCTCCATAACTCCACCCCATACAAAGGGCTGCAGCCACCTTTCCATTAAAGGTCAGAATGGCCAATCTCAGGGCCATTTTTTCTGTTTTCATGAAGAGCCTGGCTATTGCCAAAGCTGGGGCTCTTGCAGCCTCCACCACCCTCCGAATATGGTCATTCCATTTTCCAGAACTCTGGAAGCACATCCCTAAGTACTTAAATTGAGACACCTGCTGAATTGGGTGATTATCAATTTTCCATCCATAAACCTTCCTCTCATGTGAGAACACCATAACTTTTGACTTATTATGGTTAATTTCCAACTTGTTCTGTACACAATACCCTGCTACTTCCTTCAACTTCTGGGTTAATCCCACCTTAGTCTGGGAGATCACTGCCAGATCATCTGCATACAGCAGGCAGCCTAAGGGTACATCCACCAATTTTGGTGGAAAAAAATCTGTGACAGCTAAAAGGGGGGAGTGGGGTAAATCATTAAGATATACATTGAAAAGAGTAGGGGCAAGTACACACCCCTGCCTTACTCCTCGACTGGTATTCACCACACCCAAAAGATGCCCCTTCCTATCCAGTCTCACCCTCAATGCTGTTTCCCCAGGAAGATTACACAATAGTATCAACAGTCTCCTGTCAATCGAGGTGCCATTCAGTTTTTCCCAGCGACACTGCCTGACAGTGTCAACAGCGGAGTGAAGATCCAGGAAGGCCACAAAAAGGCGCTTATTTAGTGCCTTATACTTTTCAGCTAAGTGTTGTAATACCCGGCACTGGCCTATTGTCGATCTCCCCTTCATGAATCCTGCTTGTTCCACCCGCATTATATTCTCACTCTGAATCCAATAATTTAGCCTCATCAACAGGATATTGCCATATATCTTACTGATTGTGTTAAGGAGGCTAATTGGTCTATAGGTAGCTGGGTCTGATCTCGAGCCTTCCTTATAGATTGGGACTATTATAGCAATCCCCCATCCTTCTGGGATACTACCAGTCTCATTTATTGCAGTGAACAGTGCTGCCAAAACCGGCACCCACCAGTCCATGTTTGCCTTTATACATTCTATCTGAACTAAATTGATTCCTGGCACTTTGGCATTACTAAATGTAGCTATATGGCCAGCAACTTCTTCTCCCGTAATTGGTGACCAAGAAGGCGTATCTGCAATGTCAACAAATGAAGACTTAGGCTGCACCTCAGCACTAGTATATAACTTCCTGAAATGGGCCTCCCACGAGTCTACTGGTACAGGGTAATACCCCATGGCGCCCCCCCCCCCCCAATCCCTGGGGCAGGTTACCAACTTCCAAAACATCTTAGAATTCTGACTCCACACTGCTTCCAGAATCTCCTCCCATAGTTTTTGCCAAAAAGACTGCTTTTTATGCCTGTACTGCTTTTTTATGCCTGTACTGCTTTTTTAACACAAAAAATTCCCCTGGGATTACTGTCCGGCAGCCCTGTCGGTACTTTCTATAAACCTGTCGATATCTATTCCGAGCCTGCCTACACTCGGCATCTTACCATCTTTGATTTCCCTGGGGCCCATCAGGCTTATTAACCCCGGCCGCATGTACTGCTAAATGGCTTGAAATATCTTTAACCAGTCCATCAAAAATATTTACCACATCCGAGGACCCTTGCTCTGTTAACTTGTCCCTTTGCTTTCTACATTCCTCTGCCCACAAAAAACCCTGTACTGAGTCAGACAAAGCCTGAGACCATCTGACTATTGGGGCAAAAACCGCAGCCAGAATAGCCTCCCCATCCTCCATATACCCATTTTGACTGACAGTTCCCCAGTTTACAGAGAAGGCCAGTGGTAAATGATCACTGATAACGACCTCGTCTACCTTGAAAGTCCCTATCCTATTAACAATACTAGGGGTTACTGCTACATAATCCACCGTACTAGACCCTTGATGTCCTACAAAAGTAAACTTGCCTTCCTGGTCCTGATAGCCCGACCCATTTAAGATACATAGTGAGAAAGTCTGTATAAGCGACGCCAGTCTAATACCCGAATAATTAATTTTCAGGTCCTTAGAAGTCCTGAAAGTTAAAGATGGATGCCTGGGTTGTATAGTTATATCCATATATGGCAATAAGTCCTCATCTGAGGCCCCTATTCTTGCATTTAGATCACCCAACAACAATACATGAGCATCTGGGTAAGATAATATTATAGATTCCATAAAATCCTGTAAGTTATCCCATGCATTAATATCGAATGATCCTGCATTCACGTGTGTGTGTGTGTGTGTGTGTGTGTGTGTGTGTGTGTGTAATAAACATTAACAAAAATCGTGCGTGTATGGCCCATTTGTATTTCCAAACTCTGTACTGTTTGCAGAGCCCCCTTAATGGGAGCAACCTGCACTTGTAGTGTATCTAGAACAAGACAGGCCAATCCCCCTCTAGCTCTACCCCCATGTTGCGAGGCCTCTGCCCTAACACTATAAACCCGATAATTTGACAATTCTATAGGTTCAGTCTCCCAGATTTCCTGGACAATGACTATATGGAATTTCCGAATATATGCCACAAACTCCTCCTGGGTCAGGCAAGAGCACCACCCCGCTATGTTCCAAGAGCAAATATTTAATGCCTCCAAATAGTGGCCACCTGTACGATGCGATTTTCATAACACAGACCCTCCTGTTACCGGGGTAGGGGACTCAGGCGTACACACGTTCACCCTGCCACTGGGGAGCGAGGTCAGAGCAAGGAGCGACCAGAGACGAATGCCCGTCAGGATAGTGTTTGGGCTCTCACCTCTAATTAAAGAGAACGAGCCCCTATCATCATAGGGCGCTGCTGACCACGGACCCACGGCTGCCCCACATGCGCTCGCACACTCAACACACCCACGAGGTTACGAGCGTGGGGAATTCACCCCTGGGGGTGCAGGGGCCCAGGACGGGGGGAAGGGGAGCGGGAAGCGGGGCACTCACCTCCGAAGCTTAGGACACCACTACAGGGAAAGGCAGGGCACTCACTCTCACGTAAATCCTCTCTCACCGTCACACGTTCAAGGAATTGCAGGGTCTCAGCGAGGGTTCACACACACGGGCAATGCTCAGGCACACAGTCACTTTCCTTTCGTTTTCCACACAAGGGGGCCAGTTTCAATTAATCACCAGCGCCATTCCCCAGGCGGCGCTGGTTCTTATGGCCCAAGCCCCGCCCTTGTACGTGCCCGCAGCCGCTCTGAGCGGCGCTGCGGGGGTGGTGGAATTGCTGCAGCTGGTTTCCCTGGTGGGGGCGGGGCCTCCACCCAGCGTTCCCTCCCTATTGCTCCCTATCGTTCCCTGTAGCTCCGGGACCCGCCCCTCCTGAATCCCCGACCCTAGGGGCGTGGCTCCGGCTCCCGGCCCCACCGTCACCACGTGCGGGGGCGTGCTGCAGCCTCTGGCGGAGCCGGGGAATCTCCCAGCAACTGGGTTCCCTCCGGAGCAGCTGGAGGGGAGCCCAAAAGAGCTTCTCACCCTCGCGGGCTACAAGGTGGGGCCGGGGGTTGCGGGGGTTGTTTTGGGGGCCCCCGTCTTCGGTCACCCCGTGCGCCACGTGCACTGCTGACACCTCCTATCCCTTCTGTAACAGGTCTCTGTCCATCATCATCCTGAGACGGAAACTGGTTATGTCCTGTTATATCACCAGCACTGAAACCCTTTCTAAAAACAAAGGGTTCAACTGGGCTCAACACCAGAGGCGCTGCTATATCCATTATTTCTGCATCCTCTTGTATATCCTGCAATTTTAATACATCCTGATGACCTGCCTCAGGCCTGAGCTTAAAATTGTCCCTGTCCTGAGTACTAGTTTCTGTTATCTTTGGCATGGCAATCTGTAATAATCGCTCAGTAATTGGGGGAACCTCCTCCTGAATTCTCAGGACCCTAAGCTGAGGAGGAGCCTCAGCAGTTGGGGACACCCTTGGGGAAATTTGTTTGCTGAACCTTCCATTAACTTCTTCCCTCTGAGTAGCGGGCAGAAGTGGCTGTTTAAGTGCCCACAAAAATCTCCCCAAGCATAATACCCCAAGGAGCAAACAGATCCCAACTGGCCCAAATTCTGTGTGCCAGAGCCTGAGCCTTAAAATTAATCACCAGCCTCTGCCTCATCCTAGGCGCTGGCAGTAACTGAAACATCGCAATTTGCCAATGAAAAACTTTATAGCCTAAGATAAAGGTCAGATGGTTAACTATTATCCCCTACATTGTCCCATCTAGGGAAAAGCCCATTGGGTAAAGGCTGGATACAAAAGGACACTGCTTTAACATCCAGTCTTAAATTCCTATGTACATGAGACTCAGCTTTTTTAATTAGTGGTGGGTCCACCCCCATGACCGAGGGATCAGACTCTCCGAGGGATCAGACTCTCTGGCTTGCCCTAATTGTCAGTCGTTACTATCCTTCTGTTCTTTATCCGTTGTCATTGCCCTATCAAAACACCTTTGAGCCTCCCTGGATATCACCCCAGCCTTAAAATCTGCCACAAAATCCATAATCACATTTAGCTGTTCCTTTTGCATAACCAACAGCCCAGAGATACGTTCCACCTGTGCTAGTAGCTTCCTGATCAATTCAACTATAAGGAAATACTGTGTGCCCAGTATCTCATAATCAATGGACGGTGGGAGAGATTTTAATACTCTTCCCATACACGGACCTCCTTCCTGCCTCAATCTAGGGGAAGATTGTACAGTAGAATTTAAAAGGGCCGTGATCGAAGGGGATAGATCTACATTGGAGGGCGAGGAGGATTGTGCCACCAAGCTCTCCTTCAGCTGCTCCCTACCCCCAGCTGACACATAATCATCCATTTTAAGTTGTTTAGACGATGATTGACTTTTATGGCCCGAAAGATTGTGTTTCCCTCGCTTTTTGACATGTCTGTTACAGAAACACACAGAGATCCTCGTCTCTGGGTGACAGAAATCCTAATTTACCAGGCTGTCCAACATAAAACACAGAATAAAACAAAACAATTGATAGCCCAAAAGTCCAAACCCGAGTGTCCTCCGGATCTTCTTGGAGACAGTTCTTACAGCAGTTCTTGGAGACAGTTCTTACAGCCAGCCCCGGCCTCCGCCTAAGGCTACGCACACAAGGGCATGCCCTTGCGTGCGCAGCCCTTAGGCGTGCAGCCTACGGCACTGCCACAGGCACTCTGCTAGCTCAAATAGGGCTTCAGCGATAGTGGGCAGGGCTGTTCAGCGTACCTGGGTTTCTAAAACAGCTGATTACAATTGTCTGTCTCCCAGGCAGCCCACAGCAGGCCCCCCACACGGCTCAGGCTTGTCCTCAATCAGGTGTCAAACACAGTCCCCACGGCACGTTCACTCCTTCTGGCAATTCTGTAACAGGGCTCAGATTGGACAACTACCCCGGCCAAGTCTCTGCCGCCCGCTGAAGCTCTCCCCCAAGTCCCTCCTATTCCCATCAGTAAACCTAGAAGGGAAATTTAGGGGTATTCCTTTTGGGGGTAGACATTGTAGTTGTAATACAGGTACGGTAGATACTACAGAACATACTTTGTTGGATTGTTCTAGTCATGTAGAGGCTAGACGGAAATTGATTACCCCTATTTTGGAAAGAAGCACAGGATGCACTCAAGAAACACAGATTGGCTTGTTGTTAAAAGGAAAGGAATTACAAATAACAGAAGCAGTGATTATAGATACCTAGCAGTGGTGACAAGTTGAAGAATGACATTGAAAGAACTAAGTGGATCAGTGATTGAGAGGGGATATGAAAGAGGTTTATATAATCTTGGGTGGAGCAAGTAGGTAGGGTATGTTTATTTACCATCTCAAGTAGTACTAGAACTAGGGAACACTCCATGAAACTAACTGGTGGCAGATTTAAAACAAATAAAAGGAAGTGTTTTTTCACTCAACACACAGTTAAATTATGGAATTTGTTGTCAGAGGAGGTTGGCAGGGTCAGTAGTATAGCTGCGTTTAAAAAGAGACTGCATAAGTTCTTGAAGAATAGGTCCATAAACAGCTATTAGCCAAGTAGATTGTGAGATGGGAACTACTTACTGTCGGGAGCAGGGAGTGATCAACAGGAAATGGATTGCCTATTGTGACTGCTGATACTCCTCCAATGCGACTGGAACTGGTCACAGTTAGAGACAGGATGCTGGGCTTGATGGACCATTGCTCTGACTCAGTATGGCACTTCTTATGTTCTTATCTTGCAGGGGTTGCTGCCATGGCCATAGGGAGCTGCTCATCCCAAGTCTGGGATTACTTCAGCCCCACAAAATGGCCCGAGAAGAGGCACGGTGCACCTGCTGCACTGCAGTGGTGCACAGGGGGGCTGATTACGATACGTCCACCCTGTGCTACCATCTAGTGCACGTTCATGGCGTGGAGGTGGGCAGTGTTTTGGGCAAGGTGCCACCAGGACTGGAAATGGGAATGCTCCTCCATGCAGGCTGCTAGCAGAAATGACAAAGCCACTCGCCATAGACCTGTTGAACTCCAGCAGCCACAACCTGTTTCTCCACAGGCTGGTCCAAGAGCGGTCCCTGCCCTGTGCCCTAATGCAATTCCAACAAGGAATTCAGGTTGCACAGGCGGCACTCGTTGGACAGTAGTGAGACCTGTTGAAGAAAGAACACCGCCTACAGAGCCACTGTTTGCTTCTCCAGGGCCAGGAGGGTGGCATGGGAGGCGGCCTACTGTACTTCCCTAGCAGAGCAAGGGCGGCTGCTCTGCATCGCAATAGAGGCTTCCAGGACGCAGGGTCTGCCCAGCCTCTCCAGCCTTAAGTTGTATGCCACCCCGAGCTGCCGTTGTGCAGGAGGGAGTGGATTATAAATATTCATATAAATAAATAAATAAACCTCCTGCCTGTCTCACCATGCCCAGTCCTGCTAAGTGTGCAGCAAGATGAACATGTTTGATATTGATTATTATTTATTTACTCCCACTATATTTATTTATTTATTTATTAATCAATTTATACCCTATCCCTCTCACTAAAAGGTGACTTGGGGCAGCTAACAATATAAATAATACAAAAAGAGTAATACATACAATTAAAATTAATAAACAACTATATAGAGTATAAAATGCATTCCATCATACATAAATCTGGTCTGTAAAGAATTTTATACCCACCCCAATAACCAACTAACCATCTTCCCCTCCCCCCGCACCAAACGTCTTGCGAAAAGCCAGGTTTTACAACGCCGGCAGAAAGGAAGGAGATCCGGGCTGAGGCAGAACTACCGGGAGCGCGTTCCACAGCAACAGAGTGGCCACCATGAACGCTCTCCTATCAGTCCAGACCTGCCGAAAATGCGGGACCTCCTGGAGGGTGCCACCGGATGACCATAGGCGCCGCCCCGGGACCCAGAGAGGATGAGGTGGTCTCTCAGGTAAGCGGGACCCAGGCCATGTAGGGCTTTATAGGTCAAAATCAGCACAATGAATCGGGACCGGAAAACAATTGGCAGGCAGTGCAATGCTTGGATCACTGGTTGAATGTGCTGTCTGCATCCCATCCCCATCAGGAGTCAGGCTGCTGCATTTTTCACTAACTGCAGCTTCTGAACCATCACCATGGGCAGCCCCCACATATAGCACATTACAGTAGTCCAGCCTCGAGGTGACGAATGCATGGATGGCAGTGGCAAGGTCAGAGTGAGACATATGGGTGGAGCCTCTTCACCAGATGTAATTGGTGAAAGACACCCCTGACCACAGCTGACACCTGCTGTTCCAGGCGGAGCTGCAAGTCCAGGAGCACCCCCAAGCTCCACATAGATGGAACCAATGGAGGACGGACCACTACCCAATTATGGGGGCTTCTCCTCCCCCAGATCACCGACCTCACCCATTAGCATCATCTCTGTCTTGTTGGGATAGCATTTCAATCAGCTCAACCTCATCCAATCCCCCACAGTGACCAAACATCGGGACAGCAACAAAACTGCAGGGCCTGAGTCAGCTGGGAAAAAAAAGATACAGCTGGGTGTCATCGGCATATTTGTGACAACAAACCCCTCAACTGCGCACAACCTCCCCAACTGGCTGCATGTACACCTTGAATAGGATCGGGGACAGAATGGAACCCTGTGGGGACCCCACATGGGAGGTCCCATGGGGATGATGAACAGTCCCCTAGTACCACCCACTGAGATCTATCTATGAGGTAAGAATGGAACCACTGTAAAACGGTACCGTCCACCCTGGCCACGTCCCGCAGGCAAGTCACCAACTGCTCATGATTCATGGTATCAAAAGCTGCAGATAGATCCAGTAGAATCAGCAGGGTCTTTCGACCCCTATCCAGCTCCACCAGGAGATCATCAACCAATGCCACAAGCGCAGTTTCCGTGCCACAAGCCAGACTGCACAAGAAAACTGGTGCGATCCGGATGCGCTTGCAACTGACGGGCCATGACCCTTTCAATAACCTTCCCTCGAAAGGGAAGGTTGAAGACCAGCTGATAGTTCGCTGGAGTGCCAACGTCCAATGATGGTTTATTGAGAAGTGGCTGGACTACCACCTCCTTGAGGCAGTCTGGAACTCGGTCCTCCCTAAGAGAGGCATTGATCACCCACACCAAACACCGGCTCCAACATATCCCTGGCAGCTGTCACTAACCAGGACGGGCAAGGATCTAATTCACAAGTTGTGGCCCCCAGCACATCTCCCGCCTCGGTAGGTGTCACCAATTGAAATTCATCCCACAAACTCAGACCAGACAGGGCATTCCTAACCTCTAGCTCTGCCACTGTCTCCAAAATGGTGGAGTCAAAGTCATGCTCAATGTGAGCAATTTTGTCCTCAAAGAATGCCAAAAACAAGTTGCAACAGGCTTTGGATGAATCCGGTTCCAGGTGGAGACATGCCGGACTGACTAGGCCCCTCACCACCCAGAACTGCTCCACTGGACACAACTGAGCAGACACTATGAGAGCAACAAAGAACCATTTCTTTGCTACCCGCAGTCATGGCATAGGCCTTCAAAAATGCTCTGTACTGTAATCGATGGTCTTGGACGTGAGTACAGCACCACTATTGCTCCAACCGCCTCCCCTCGTGCTTCAGCCACCCCAGGTCCTCCATAAACCACAGGGACCTGTGGTGGTGAAATGCAGGAAGCAGATGCCGGCTCTAGGAGCCACCCCATCAACAGCCTCAGCTAGCCAGTTATTCCAAAAGGCCATGAGGTCACTGATTGAGCGGTCGTCAAGGTCAAGAGGCAAATCCCCTAGAGCATTCCAGAACCAATTCATATTTAATAGTTATATTTTATTATTTCATCTTATTTATGTTAAATACATTATACATTAAGATAGGTTAGATTAGCTAAATAGATAAATTGGATTATAGACTTAGATAGATTATGTTTTATTGTATTTTATTGATTTTGACTTTGTTAGCTGCCCTGGGCTGCCTGGCAGGAGGGGCGGCGTATAAATCTTTTAAATAAATAAATAAAATTAGGTAAAAAATAAAAAGTAAATTTTTTCTATTTTAATAAAAAATAAAACTATAAAAAACAAAACAAAATATATTTTAAAAACATATATATATATAATTTCCCCTCATAGACTGATATCTGTGTGCAGTGCCATGGTTGTGGAATCTTATGGCCGCCTTAAGCTCTTCATGGGCACGTAACCAGCCAGACTAAAGTCAGTCTATTTTTGGCAGTTTTGAAAACATCAGCATTTCGAAACACTCTGGAGTTTACTTTGCACCTTCAGGTTTTTACATTCTGGTGTATACAGAGATGGATATTTTGCTTGTTCTCCCCCTGTTGTAGGAGGGGAAATTTAGTGTATTCCTCTTTTTAAAATATATAGAAATTCTAGGTTCAGGACAGGAAATTCTTTTAAAAGCCGCCCTCTTCTCCGCTGGGACCAGTTTTGAAAACATCAGCATTTCGAAACACTCTGGAGTTCACTTTGCACCTTCAGGTTTTTACATTCTGGTGTATGCAGAGATGGATATTTTGCTTGTTCTCCCCCTGTTGTAGGAGGGGAAATTTAGTGTATTCCTCTTTTTAAAATATATAGAAATTCTAGGTTCAGGACAGGAGTTCAGCCTCTTACAAATTCATTCATGCTCCTGAAAAGCATAGAAATTGTAAGTTAAGGCTCCTGCCTTAACGTCACACCATGTTAGCAGTAAAGATGTTGTACACTCTCACATATTGTGCTTGCTTACAGTTTAGGCACCATGCACCCACACTTTGCCTTGGTCTTTCAGCCCTAATCCTCTTCCTCTACAGGTTGGGCCAACACTTAAGCTTTCCCTGTATGCTTTCACGTGGACTGGGGAGAACAGGACAGCTGAGTACTGTGAGGCTGTATATGGGGGAACAAGGTTGATGGATGCAGGATGTGTACAGGGAGATAAGACTGGGGGCAGCCAGGCAGTGGGGGAACTGTCTGTATGGGGAGGGGAGAGCCAGGTGGTAGGGGAATATTTATGGGGGACAAGGCTGAGAAATGGGTGATGTGTATGCATGGATGAGTGTGGGGGGAATTGTATGTATCGGTAATCAATATATTCAGTATATGAATAGTGCTGGGAGGGGTATATATGATTTATTTATTTATTTAAATTATATGCCACCTTTCCCTGAGGCTCGGGGCTGGGGGTGGAGAAGCCTGAGGGAGATGGGTGATGTGTATTCATGTACAAGACTTGGGGGAAACCAGGGGTGGGGAGCAGTGTTTATATGGGGAGGGGGTACCCAAGATCTGGGGGGTATATATGGGCAGAGATGGGTGATTGTCCTTGAATACAGATGTCTGGGGGACAGCTGCAGATGCGGGTAAGTGTATGTATAAGTTTTGTATGTACTTTCCGCTGGGATGGGCACAACAGAATACCCAAATACTGAGGGGATGTATATGAGGGGGAATATGGTTGATGGGTAGCTTGATCCCCTTATGAGGGCTGGACCTGAGGGGAAAGCAAATGGCAACCAATCCCCAATCAGGAGCCACAAGCCCACAGATGACCAAATCCCTTTCCAATGCATAGTATTCCAATGCATGATATAGGACAAATATTTGTCTCCTCTGCCCTTAATCACCTGTGTAGTAAACAGATGCACTTGAGCTGCTGCCTGAGAGGGAAGGGGACATTGTAGCTACAGTGGAGACAGGGATCAAGTCTATAATTGGGGGGGAAGGAGCTGCTGCTGTCCCCAGCTTCAGCGTTGCCCCAACCTGCAGAGGAAGAGGATTGGGGCTAAAAGAGGAAAGCAAAGTGTGGGTGCATGGAGTGAATTTAGAGGAGCTTTAACTCCTGTTTTAGACTGTAGGTTTTTTAACCTAGAATAATAATGTATGAATAGAATGCACTTGGGAGTTAAAAGGCGAGGACTCTTACTGCTTCTATGAATTTACCCTCCTCTTTCCCTCAGCCTTGTTTGAGGCTGGAGCTTCCTTTTATAAAAGTTTGGGGAGAAACCTCTGTGAAGTGCCACTCCAAGGATAATCATGTTCAGACAAGACGACAGTGATCTGGTCCCACATGCTACCAGTTTTTTTCTGTCTGGTCCTGATTCTGTGCCTTCTCATGGCTGGAGCAATCTGAATTTCACATCTCAATTGAACCCAACTTCAGTGACCTGAAGAACGAAGAATGGTCCTTGCTAGTGGCCAAATAAACACCTGGCAAACATTGTACTATGCTTAATTGATGATCTGATATTGGTTTATTTTTAAATAGAGTAACTATGATTAGCCACTTGCAGAACAAAATGCAGAAGAGCACTTCACAAACTACTGGATAAAAATTGCAATTTAAGTGGTTAAAACCTAAATCCAGACTCACTAGACAAAAAAAACCCCACACTATTTTCTTTCCAGTTTTTCCCACCCTTCAGTCCAGTGGCTGCAAACTCAGCGCTGCAATCAATGGTGTGGTTTTTGCTGCTCTGCCTTTATATTCTCTAAAACAAGAGGCTGCAAAACACGTGAACTTTTATGCGTGTGATTTAAAAAAAATAGTTGGTGCTTTGACAAGGGTTTCCAAAATGCCTTGCTTATTTAAGGATGATCAGGTAAGGGAAAGTTATTTGGCGTTCAGATATAACTTAGTGACTTGCCACATGGCTCACAATCTTTCCACCCCTCCACTCAAACAAACAAACAAACAAACCACACAACCCCAATCAGACAAGTAGCAGTAATCTGATTCCAGAGCCAGTGCACTCGGTGCGTGCCGCCTATTAGAGCCTCCTATTAGAGCTCGGTCTCTCCACTGCACGCTATTCGGGAAGGAATGAGTGACACAACAGCATCAAGAGGTTGGGGGTAAGTAGCTTCTTGTCACTGAGGAGCTAAGCCTGTGTGTGTGTGTGTGTGTGTGTGTGTGGTGAAATGTTTGTTTTAACAGCCGATCCTATGCAAACTCCAGATTGAAGAGGCAGGGGTGGGGGAGGGGCGTGGAGCTGGGGGGTTGTTGTTTGTTTAGGGGGGTTTTAATGGAAAGTCCTTATATGCTCCCTGGGGTGTATTTTTGCATGCAATTTTAGCTCAGCCCGGGCAATTTGAAGCTGAGGGAATATAGATCCTAGGGGTTCGGCATCTCTTATCTCCCCCTTCCCCAAGTAAAATTACTCATCCAGACAGTGAGGCTGCTCTGCAAAGCTGGATCAGCTCTTAGATGCCTAGAGCAACTGGGCAGAAATTAGCATCAATCGGTACAAGCAGTTCAGAGCAACAAGCCTGGCTTTGTTCCGGGGCCAAGGGAGCGAAACAAATGGTGCTGGGGAACTTCCAGTTTGCAGGGAGTGAGTGGGGAGCCCAAGGAGAATTGGAGCCCCACGCGACTGCTGGAGAGAGGCGATCAGAGGCGCAGAGCTTCAAGGTAACGCAACATCGGAGCGGGTTGTGCTAGCCCGGCGCCTTTGGCGGGGGTAAATGCCAAGCAGCACCCCGGGGAGTGGGCGGGTCTGGAGAGCCTCCTCAAAGCGTGGCTGAGCACCAAAGCCCAGGGCCGGTTTGCCGCTGCTCTTGCTCCCGGCAAACCCATAGAGCAACAAATGAGCGACACCTTCTAGCATCCCCTGCCCTGCCCTGCCCTGCTTGCTGCTGCTGGAGCAACTGTGAGTTACTGCGCCCGGGGATCTGCTGCTCTGTCTGCCTGCCCGCCCGCCCGCCCGTGGGGGTTTGCAAAGGCAAGCAGAGAAAGTTTACACCAGGGTGCTGCTGCCCTGCTAACTTGGGAGAGCGATTCCCTCACTGCTCCCAGTCCAGCTGGGTTTCAGCTCGCTGTGTGCGGGACCATCCTGAAACGTTAGACCCAACGGAGTTGCGAAGTGTTTGCTTAAAAGGTCAAGGGCAGTGCATGTCTCGTTCACCTGTCTCCCTAGGCGCCTAAAATACACTGTACCTTACATCCCTGGGTCTGGAGTGGAGGGTTATTGGAAGCACTGGCTGTGTCTCAAGTTTTGCTTGTGAATGGGGGTTGACATTCTTTTAAAAGTCGCCCTCTTCTCCGCTGGGACCAGTTTTGAAAACATCAGCATTTCGAAACACTCTGGAGTTCACTTTGCACCTTCAGGTTTTTACATTCTGGTGTGTGCAGAGATGGATATTTTGCTTGTTCTCCCCCTGGGTCTCCCGCCCAAACGTGGACAAAATGGAATAGCAGTGATTTCTTGCCGCTGCAAGGTGCAAGCTACTAACGGTTCGGTTCGGTTCGGTTGGGGTGGGGAGGGGGCTGCAGTAGTGTGCAGTAACACCAGGGCAGAACAGGGTAAACCTTAACCTCCCTTCTCCAGGAAAGGACTAGAGGACTCTAACCACACGTTCTTAATGGGGGGGGGGGGGGAGAAATTAATCTTAATGGGGATTGATAACAGCTCTGGGATGGCACCACACCCTCTATTTATTCATGCCTAGATAAAATAGGGAGGAGGACTCAATTGAGTGAACATCCTGTGAAAATGGCTAAGAATCACTGAGTTAACCCAGAAATGGAGACAAAGTAGTTCAGATGATATCATTCCTGTTGGCCTGAAAGCTTGCATACAGAAGTTGGTCCAGTATCAGTTTCATCTAAACTACTTTTGTCTACATCTCTTGCTTTAGGGACCAACAAACAACCACCTCATTTACTCTGGGTTAAACCAAAGATTCAAACTTTTTAGACCATTCCTTCTTCCTTTTGTCTGATACTTGCCGCACACAGCAAGTACCCTTCGCTTCTGCCACCCTGTCCTTGCTTCTGTCTTTTCCCCCTTGTCCTATCTCTCTCCCCCTTGGTACTGCACCTTTTTGTAAATCCCTCCCCTGGCTCAGGGTTTGGCAGCTGTGTTCCTACTGCCACCCCCACCCCCCACCCTATAATATCTTCCAGGCCCCTAAAGAGCCTCCCCATTTGACAACCACTGGCATATTTCCATCCAGCTATCCCCATTTGACAACCACTGGCATACTTCCATCCAACTAAGCAGTACATCACTCAGTCATTGCTGCCAAATCTCCCAGCCTTTATCACACAAATCTCCCAGTCACACAATAGTTAGTGTTTCTCTGAAAATCCTGGTACAGTCTGAAAAAACTCTGAGGGCTAGTAACTTGTGGATGAATATTTGGAAACCCAAATCTAGAAATTTCAAAAAATCAAAATAAACCCAGATTTATGATGATTAAAATGTCTTTACTGTTAATGTACTTTTTGTTTGGGAAATTAAACCATGATTCACTTTTTTTTTTAAATGTTGGAAGTTGCAAAATACACCACAAAAAGTATTCTTCTAAAGAAACTACAACAGGTATAAATTTGCTGCAAAATTATTCAAAAATTAGACCAAAAATGGCAATAATTGTCTACTACAGAATACACTTGCATTACTACATGCATTCAATCCCATGACATCTTGAGGGTCCAGTCCTCAAAGTGCTGCATCAGTTTAAACTCTGTTCACCCCCGTGGTGGTTGCACTGGTACAGCAAGGATGACTCCACTGACATCAGTGGGGGCAGTTCGAGAGTAAGTAGTTTGAAAACTGGAGCCTATTGGTGTGATCATCACCTATTAAACTCATTGGAAACTGAGCATTGACTTCACTGAGGACAGAATTGCTCCCTAAGCAAATAATGCCTATTTGAGCAACAAAGTGATTTAGATTATATTTTTACTGGACACATTTCTGTTGGTGAGATTATGCAGGGTGGGTGGGTGTGTACTTTTTTCCTGAAAGCATCTTCCCATAGCATTGTGTCATCGATTATACTCGTGTGTGTACACGTACACACACACACACATACACGTGTATATATATTTAGATAGTGTGTGCGTACACTCTGTGTGTACACAATGTATATATATAAAATATATGAAAAGAGTCCCTTCGGAAGATGCTATTAGGAAATGGTATGCACACACCCTGTTCTGTATTTGCTCAATCTATACTTCTATTTTATTTTATTTTATTTTTTTACTTGGCCAAGGAAGGGGCCTGTGGGGCCTGAAAGCTTGCATACTTTCACCAACAGAAGAGAGATCATTTGAACTACTTTGTCTACAAATCTTACATTTGTGACCAACCTAGCAAACACACTCACTCTGGACCTACAGTGGAAGATGTTTGAGCTGCAGGCAACAGTGCCACAGTAGGGCTGAGTCCTTCCAACTTGCTACGGACTGAGATGCTCTTGTTAAAATATCTGTGGTAGGGTTGCCAGCCATCTGAGATTGACCTGGACAGCACAGGAACAGCTACCTTGACCATTCCTATACTCTCAAGGGCAATTCTGGATGCCTGTCAATCCTGGTGGTGTTCACAAAGTGAACTTTAAGTGTGTGGTGGTAATTGTAGCTAGCTCACACACACTTTTGCAAGCTCATTTTGCTCACTAAAATATGTTGCTCACTTAACAATAGGGATGGGCGAACAGATCGCAGGTCGGGTTCGGCCGTTCGGTTCTGCTGCGTTCGTTTCATCCGTTCGTTTCGCCCATTCGTTTCGGCTGCGTTCGGTTCGTCAGTTCAGATGTTCGGCCATTCGTTGGTTTGGGTCGAATGTTGAGTTCAGATTCGGTATTCGGTTTGGGCGGGCTCGGTTCGGTCTTTAGTTTGGTGCAATCGGGAACTGAAAATAACATTTGGTTTTTGAAATAAAAGGAAAAAACTAAAAAACATTTCTGGCTATAACATTTTTTTTTTCTTATTACTTTTTGATGAAGTTTAGCGAGATTATACCCCCGATGGAGGGCACCAAGTGTACCAAAATTCGGAACGATTAGATAAAGGAAACTGATTTCAGAAGCAATTGAATGTTGTGATTTTAAGAAAAGCTCCATACACATTCTTTATATTGCATCCAATGTTCATGAAACTTGTGCATATTACATCCCTCCATATGCTTAATATTTCTGCCAGTTTTAGGAAAGAGTGGATAAAGGGTCCCAAGGGTATAAGACATTAACCTGAAAATACATTTCCAGCTGTTACATTTTGATATTCCATTCTGTTTACAGGATATTTGACAGGAATGTATCAAATACC
>QEPC01002018.1:2153530-2171633 GCA_003113815.1 Sphenodon punctatus
ATTCGAGTTCGGTTCGAACATTTGGTTCGGTCGACCGAACTATTCGAGTTCGGTTCGAACATTTGGTTCGGTCGACCGAACTATTCGAGTTCGGTTCGAACATTTGGTTCGGTCGACCGAACTATTCGAGTTCGGTTCGAACATTTGGTTCGGTCGACCGAACTATTCGAGTTCGGTTCGAACATTTGGTTCGGTCGACCGAACTATTCGAGTTCGGTTCGAACATTTGGTTCGGTCGACCGAACTATTCGAGTTCGGTTCGAACATTTGGTTCGGTCGACCGAACTATTCGAGTTCGGTTCGAACATTTGGTTCGGTCGACCGAACTATTCGAGTTCGGTTCGAACATTTGGTTCGGTCGACCGAACTATTCGAGTTCGGTTCGAACATTTGGTTCGGTCGACCGAACTATTCGAGTTCGGTTCGAACATTTGGTTCGGTCGACCGAACTATTCGAGTTCGGTTCGAACATTTGGTTCGGTCGACCGAACTATTCGAGTTCGGTTCGAACATTTGGTTCGGTCGACCGAACTATTCGAGTTCGGTTCGAACATTTGGTTCGGTCGACCGAACTATTCGAGTTCGGTTCGAACATTTGGTTCGGTCGACCGAACTATTCGAGTTCGGTTCGAACATTTGGTTCGGTCGACCGAACTATTCGAGTTCGGTTCGAACTCTGAACTTCTGAACCGCGTTCGCCCATCCCTACTTAACAAACTGAACATTCTTGGCCCTGATTTTGCAAAGACATGTGCTCAACTTTTAGAGACTGGGTTATTCTCACTGAAGCTAATGGAAGTGCAGATGATGTAAAGTTAAACACATGTATAAGTTAATGTATGATTGAAGCTATAGTTTGTTTAAAAATTACAGTAAAATGTAGAGGTTTCAGCCAAGATATGGGCCCTTGTGTGCTAAGCTCTATGGAGAAGGTAGGAGGCAGGACCTGACCCTGGTGGTGGCTGATAGAATTCTAGGATCCTAGGTTTGTGGGATGAGAGGGCAGGGCCACCCCCCACCTCCATCCCTCACACTCTCCCATCCATTCTCCCCCAAGCAGGCATGCTCAGACACACATGTACACACATACAAACTTACCCAGACATGCATGCATTCACACATTCAGACATGCATGCATCCACCCATACAAATGCATTAAGAAGAGTAGTGCCACGCTGGGTCAGACCAATCGAGCCCAGCACCCCTTGGTTCAGGCTGGGTTGCAACCCCAAGCCAGCCGCCGTGCCTGGGCTGGGGCCTCCGGCCTTAAGACCCCCCACTCCCCAAGTGGTAACGGGATACAAGCGCGACCCCTCAGCTCTTAGGGAGCCTTACCACAGCATGGTTCCTACGCCACTAACCGCCCAAGCTGCGACAAGACAACAGTGAAACCATAAGACATCAGTAACATAACTGTGGAGGAGGCAAAAAACCCAGCAGCTCTCCGAGCCAATTAAACTGACTGGAAAATTCCTCCTCGGCCCTGAAAACAGCAACCAGCCTTAGCCCACAGCAGTTGACTTACCATACAGGTAACAGCACCACAACCTTCGATAAAACACATTGCAAAGGGAAGGGTTGGGAGGGGAAAAGAAGACTCAGTGTGCGGCCCTGGCAATGGGAGGAGAGGAAGAGGCACCCAGCAGGTCCAGGTAAATATACCTGGCTATGACCCCACCCACCGGGTGCCCACCTCCTCCCCCTATTGGCCCCCTGGTGCTGCTCATCATGGGCAGGCTGCCCGGCACCCTGTTCAAGGGGAGATGGGCACAAATCCACCACCACCGCTCCCCCCCCCCCGCTTATGGCATGGGAGTGTCCCTTGTGCCCGCACTCCCCATAAGAACAGACCAAGACACGCGTTGGGGTAAAAAAGGCCTTGGCCGCAACTTTATTACAATATATATAACTTGAACAGACCAAATGTTAAAGAACCTGTGTGCATATAGCAGAGAGGAACCATGCTACTCAAAGCAGGTAAAGGGGGCTAAGCTAAACCTTGCCCCTCTACCTGGGTGAATCGACCCTTCGAATTCACCCTCCCCTTGGGTCAGGCCGGGTTGCAACCCCAAGCCAGCCACTCCGTGCCTGGGCTGGGGCCTCCGGCTAAGTCCCCCCTGCTCCCCAAGTGGTAACGGGGTACAATCGCGACCCCTCAGCTCTTAGGGAGCCTTACCGCAGCATGGTTCCTATGCCACTAACCACCACGAAAAGGGGGGAGGAAAATAGTTACTCCACCCCTTTCCCCCACACAGGTATTCCAAAAAGGGGGTATGAAAGACAGCCCTTTCTCCCCAACCCGAGAGTGTTCTCCTTGGCCAGATAACTGTACATCTTCCCATAGGACAAGGCCTGCACCAGGCTCCCAATCTGATTGTGGGGCACCACCCAGTCACCCTAGCCTCCAATCAACACCCCCATATGATACTAGGGGTCCCCAAGCTGCCAATTCGGCAATGTTACTCTTCATTTTTTCCTGTGAGCACCCGCTGCGTAAGCCGAGCTCATCTTCACCCAAATGGATTCGCCTGTGGGCACCCATGCCCTGTGCAGGCCCATTTTCCCTCAAATGGGTGACCAGGATTGCAAATGCCACAAAATGTCCTGCCTGCAAAGGTATCAGGTGCTCCTGGTGCATACCACTGCACCCAAACCAATAGGGACAGGCATGGGGCCCCATAGCCCCACTGCGTTCCAAGTTCCGGATTAGTAGCATGACGTTTAGTCCACCATATACTGCTGCGCCCACAGCAGCGTGGCATTTTGCCCACCGAACCATGGTGCACCCGTAGATCCAGATAGCTGGCAACCGGTCAGTGCCTGCAGATGACAAAACATAACAGCAGTACGGCCTGTAACTCGAAGGTGACATTTCCCAGTCTGACAAACCTTTCTTAAAATTGCCCTGCAATTGGAGTTTTGTCCAGAATGCCCCAGCGAGATGCATGAGAGGAGGGGCCTGTAATGTAAGCAAACCTCCATGTATTACTCCCCGGCAGTACCAGCCTTATCACCCTGTGGTGAAAGCACCAGTCCCCTGAACCACAATGCACCACAACCGCAGTTGAACGAGCAAATCCGGGGCCATTCGGCCAGTGTGTCAACTGATACCGATTGGCGGGTATCTCTCCTTGGCCCATATGCCATGTTCCAGGCATCGACCGCCTTCTGGAGCCGATAACTCGCACACGGGTCGGCTACACCAGGCGCGCGCCTTCCTAACAAGAAAAAAGGCAATAGCTGCCTAGCAATTCTTATGGCACGCGGCGCTAACCTATGGCGACACAAGCGTGCCATAAACTCAGCAATGTGGGGGGGGGGGGTTGGGCCATGACCCCTGAAGCCCCCGGACTGAAAGGAAAGATGACACATAAGCTCGCCACAAAGAGCCCCCTGCTGGGGCTCCAGTTTGATTTTGAGCGCCGCCGCTCTATCCCACGGCGGCGCTCCACAAAGGGTTCTCCCCCGCCCCTTCAGCCCCTGCCAGGGCTTTAAAGCTGTTTTAGCCCCTGCTGGGGCTCCCATTTGATTTGAGCGCCGGCGGTGGTGCTCCACAAGGGGATTCCCCTCCCCCCCTTTCCTTCAGCCCCTACTGGGGTTTTCAAGTTTAAAATGAGCGCCGCCGTTCTGCCCTGCGGCGGCGCTCCATGTGGGGATTCCTCCCCCTTTAGCCCCTGCTGGGACTCCAATTTGATTTGTGCGCCGCTGCGGCGCTCCACAAGGGGACCCCCCCCCCCTTCCAGCCCCTGCTGGAAGTTTAAAAAGTTTTAAGTTTTAAAATCCCACATGGACTCACCCGATAAGGGAGGGGAAAAGAAGACTCCGTGTGTGGCCCTGGCAATGGGAGGAGAGGAAGAGGCACCCGACAGGTTCAGGTAAATATACCTGGCTATGACCCCACCCACCGGGTGCTCACCCCCTCCCCCCATTGGCCCCCTGGTGCCGCCCCTCATGGGCAGGCTGCCCAGCACTCTGTTCAAGGGGAGACGGGCACAAATCCACCCCCCACCCCCTGCTTATGGCATGGGAGTGTCCCTTCCAACAATGGCCAATCTCGATGGCTTGGAAGAAGTACTCAACAAGTCACAAAGGAGTGGTTCCATTTGTTCCCATCAGGGAGGCAGTGTCCCACTAAGGCCACTTTCAAACATGCCCCCCCCACACACACATATTTGGGCTGTGGGGGCGGAATGCACAGCCTGAATATGCGCGGGGATCGGCCGGTCTGAAAGCCCCATGCGGCTTTGCCAGCAGACACACGCAAGGATGCAGAGTCGATTTCCTGCTCTGCATCCCCATGCGTTTCTGCCAGCAAAGCCGTATGGGGCTTTCAGACCGGCCGATCTCCACGCATATCCTGGCTGCGCATTCCCCCACCCTCCCCCGCAGCCCAAATATGCGTGGGGGGCATTTCTGAAAGTGGCCTCAGTCCCATCTTGTCTCCCCTTTTGTTCAACACGTATATGAGGCCACTGGGCAAGATCATTAGGAGGTCTGGAGTGAGGTACCATCAGTAAGCTGATGATACCCAGTTCTGCCTCTCTTTTTCATCTGACCCAGGTCCTGCAGTCTCAGTGTTCACCCAATGCCTGGCTGCTGTTGGGGACTGGATGAAGGTGAGCTGACTGAAGCTGAATCCAGACAAGACTGAAGTGATTATGATTGGCTGAACTTGTGTCTTGGAGGGGATTGGGACCCTTGTTATTGGGTGGGTGGGGGGTCTTGTCCCCTCTGGTTACCCAGTTTTGCAGCCTTGGAGTGCTTCTGGACCCTTTGCTGTGCCTAGAACATCAGGTTGCGGTGGTGACCAGGAGCGCTTTTCACCAGCTCCATCAGGAGAGGAGTCTGCATCCCTTTCTTTTTTATTCAGATCTGGCCACCATTATCCATGCTTTCATCACCTCGAGATTAGACTACTGTAATGTGCTGTATGGGGGGCTACCCTTAGTGACTGTTCAGAAGCTGCAGCTGGTACAGAACGCGACAACCTTGCTCCTGTAAGGGGTGGGTCGCCGTGAGCACATTACACCTGTGCACTGCAATCTGCCCTGGCTCCCTGTAGTCTTCCAGGCACAATTCAAGGTGCTGGTTTTGACCTTTAAAGCCCTAAATGGGCTGGGCCTCACCTATCTGAGAGACTGCCTGTCCTTCCATGCTCCGCTGCGGCCCCTGTGGTCAGCTGGGAGTGCTCTCTTGTGGGTACCACCAGCCAATCTTGTCTGTATGACAAGGGCTCACAGGGAAGCGTTCTCAGTTGCTGCCCCAATACTGTAGAACTCCCGGCAGTGTAAATAAAATAATTCCATTCACTGTTGCTCGCTCCCAGCTCCCGACAGTGAGGGGTTCTGTTCCCCCAAACCTACCTGGCTAATAGCTGCTAATGGACCTATCCTCCAGAAACTTGTCCAATCCTTTTGTAAACCCAGCTATACTACTGGCCTTGACCTCCTCTTCTGGCAACAAATTCCACAACTTAATTATGCACTGAGTAAAAAAAATAAAATACTTTGTTTTAAATCTGCTATTTGTTTGTTTCATGGGCTGTCCCGTAGTTCTAGTACTATTTGAGAGGGTAAATAACCATTCCCTATTTATTCGTTCCACACCATTCATTTTATAAACTTCTATCGCATACCCTCTGTTGTCTCTTCTCTGACCTGAAGAGCCCCAACCTATCTAGCCTCTCTTCATAGGGAACCTATTTATCATTTTTGTTGAACATTTTTGTTTATCATTTTTGTTGCCCTTCTCTGTACCTTTTTCAATTTCTACTATATCTTTTTTGAGATGATGTAACAAGGATGTCACACAATATTCAAGGTGCAGTTGCACAATAGATTTATATAGAGGCATTATATTTTCAGTTTTATTCTCTATCCCTTCATGAATAATTCCTAACATGGTTTGCTTTTTTGACGGCTGCCAGTGAGCTGAGGATTTCAATGTATTGTCCATAATGACTACAAGGTCCTTCTCCTGAGTGGTAGCTCCTAATTTAGAACCCAGCATTGTGTACAGATAGATTATTTTCCCCTATGTGCATCACTTTGCACTTCACATTAAATTTCATCTGCCATTTAGATGCCCACTCTGTACGTCTCTTCTCCCCCCTTCACCTTTGTGTCGCTGTCATCTACCGGCCCCCTTTCCTCCCAGACTTCGAATCCTGGCTTTACCTTCTGCTTTCTAATGATACCCCCGCTCTCATTCTTGGTGACTTCAACATCTATGTTGGCGCACCTTCCCAGCTCTCTATCTCCCGCGTTCTCTCCCTGGCCTCCTCTTTTGATCTCCATCTCTGGACTGATTCCCCCACCCACACCGGTGGCCACTCTCTTGATCTCATCTTCTCCAGAAACTGTCCTGTTGCTGACCTCTCCTTTGACCCATATCCGACCATTACCTCGCTTCCTTCAACCTCGCCCATCAACCCCCATCTTCGTCCCCGGCGTCACTCCCCTTCCATGATTTGCAGGCTATTAACTCTTTAGATTTTGCTTCCTCCCTCTCCCCTCTCCTTCCTCCTGTCTTCTCCTCCTCTTTCCCCTGACACTGCCATCTCTTCTCTCAATGCCTCTCTCACCACAACCCTCGACTCTCTTGCCCCTCTCTCCTTCCACCCCGTTCGACCCCAAAACCCCCGTCCTTGGCTCACCCCTACTATCCGCTACCTCTGCTCCTGCACCTGGGCTGCTGAACGCCTCTGGTGCAAGTCTCGCTCCCACCCTGACTTCCTCCACTATAAATTCTCCCTCTCCTCCATCTCTTCTGCTATCTCCCTGGTGAGGCACCACTACTATGCCTCCCGGGTTGAATCCTACTCTCGTGACCCGCACCGCCTCTTCTCCACCTTTGACTCCCTTCTCCTGCCCCCCTCCGCCCTCTTCCCTTTCTGCTCAGGATTTCACGTCATTCTTCACCTCAAAGATTGACAAGATCCGCCAAGACATTGCTTCCCACACGTCTCCTCTTCCCGCTCCCTCACTGCCCCTCCCCCTGTCTCCTCTCCTCCTTCCCTCCTGCCTCCCTTGAGGAAATCTCCTCTTTGCTCTCTTCCTCCAACTCCTCCACCTGCCCTCTCAACCCAATCACCTCCTGCCTCCTGACCTCCATTGCTCCCACTGTCGCCCCCCCCTTGTACATGTCATTAATCTCTCCCTCTCCACTGGCTCCTTCCCCTCCGCCTTCAAGCATGCCACTGTCTCTCCCAGCCTCAAAAAGTCCACCCTCGACCTTTCTGACCCCTCTAGTTACCGGCCAGTCTCCCTTCTACCCTTCGCCTCTAAGCTTCTGGAACAGGTGGTCTACTCCCGCTGCCTTGATCGCCTCTCTGCCAACTCCTCCCTGGACCCTCTCCAATCTGGCTTCCGCACCCTTCACTCCACTGAAACCGCCCTTGCCAAGATCACCAATGATCTACTTGTCGCTAAATCTAAGCACCTTTACTCCATTCTTGTCCTCCTTGACCTCTCTGCTGCCTTTTACACTGTCAACCACTCACTCCTACTGGACTCTCTTCGCTCCCTAGGCTTCTGCGGCTCTGTCCTTGACTGGTTCTTCTCCTACCTCTCTGACCGCTCCTTTAATGTATCTCTTCTGAATTCCAACTCCTCCCCCCCCCCTTGGTTGGAGTTCCCCAAGGCTCTGCCCTAGGCCCACTCCTGTTTTCTATCTACACCCTGTCCCTTGGCAAACTCATTGCCTCCCACGGCTTCCAATACCACCTTTATGCTGATGACACTCAACTCTATCTCTCCCCCCTCTCTCTCTCCCCGTCTGTCCAAGCTTGCCTCATCAACTGTCTCTCTGATATCTCCGTCTGGATGTCCCAATGTCAGTTGAAGCTCAACATGGCTATGACTGAACTCCTTATCTTTCATCCCTACCCTTCCTCTCCCTCTTTCCTGTCCATCCTTCCCTGTCACCATCCGCCCTGTTCCCAAAGCCCGTAGCTTGGGCTTTGTCTTTGATACTCACCTTTCCTTTAAACCTTACATCAATTCTGTTTCCAAGTCCTGTCGCTTCGCCCTCCACAACATTGCTCTGATTCGCCCCTTTCTCTCCATCTCCTCTGCCAAAACCCTTGTTCACGCCATGGTCATCTCTCGCCTTGACTACTGTAACCTCCTCTTTACTGGCCTCCCCGCTCTCACCTGTCCCTCCTTATTGCCATCCAAAACTCCGCTGCTAGGGTCATCCACTCAGCCCGTCGCTTCGACCACATGCAGCCTCTCCTCTCCTTGCTTCACTGGCTCCCCCTTCCACAACGCATCCTTCACAAACTCCTGGTGTTCACGTACAAATCCTTTCACAACCTGGCTCCCTCTTACCTCTCAGCCCTAGTCTCCTTACGCACTCCTGCATGCACTCTTCACTCCTCCTCTGCCCCCTCCCTTGCTCTCCGTCTTCCCTGCTCCCCTAACCACCTTCGTCCCTTCTCCCTTGCTGCGCCCCATGCCTGGAACTCCCTCCCTCTCCACATCCGTCTTGCCCCCTCCCTCTGCACCTTCAAATCCCTCCTCAAAACCCACCTCTTTCTCGCCACCTTTCCTGATGCCTGCTAGAACTTTCCTTCAATATTTACTGTCTGCCCTCCCCGCAGGCTCCTGCCTAACTGCAACCAAGTCAAGCACGTGCACCTGAGAATTCGCATCCGCTGAATGTCATTTATTTCGTGTCTCTCCCTATGTCCCCTCTCCTCATCTTCCCCCCTCCAGGTCTATTAGATTGTAAGCAGGGACCACATATATCTTATTGTTCTGTAAAGTGCCAGGTACATAGCTGGCGCTATACAAATGCTTATAATCATCATCATCATCATAATTAATAATCTGCTCATGTTTTAATGACCTTGAATAACTTTGTGACATCTACAAATTTTAACACCTTACTCCCTTTTCCAGATCATTACTGAATACATTAAACTCTGGTCCTACTACAGATCCCTGAGGCATTCCATTATTTACCTCTCTCCATTGTGAAAACTGACCATTTAGTTCTACTCTTTGTTTCCTATCCTTTAACCGGTTTTCAATCCACACTTGGACACTGCTTCTCTGAGGATGTTATCAAACAGTTTCTGAAAATCAAGATACACTATGTCAAACAGCTCACCCCTATCCACTTGCTTATTTACACCCTCAAAAATCCCAATAGATTAGTAAGGCACAACTTCTCTTTGCGAAATCCATGTTGACGCTTCCCCATTAAGCCATGCTCATCTTCCCAGTAATTCTCTTCTTAATTATGATTTCCACCATTCCATCATTTTGTTGTTGTTAATGATTTCCACCATTCACCCTGTGTTGGGGGGGGACCTACTCCTCTCCCTCTAGGGGTTACAGGGGAGAGGTCCCTTCTCCTAACCCACCCACCCCATGTTTGTGCCTGCACCCATCCAAGAAGGAGCAAGTTGTGTCAGGGTCTTCCACTGCCACCTGCTTGTCCATGATCAAAGATACATGAACCAGCTATTTCCCCACAAGGAGGAGGAGATGAAAAGATTTGGACCAGTTTTCCCCCTCTCTGGTAGACACAGCAGTGACCGGAGACCACAATACAGTTTCTTCCCTTTGGACTCCGCTGCCCTTGTAAAGCCATAGAAGAGTTCCATCACATACACCCCCCAGCAGAGCCTCCTGGGCCCCTTCCAGGACCTTGCAAAGCTACTCCCACAGCAGAGCCTCTTGAGCCCTATTCAGCCTCTCCTTGCCCTTGCAGAGGACGCCCCAGCCCACTTGCCTGTCAACTGCTGTGGGCCACCGCCACTGCTCCCACTCACTGTCCACTCACAAGTAGAGAAGGGGTGAGATAATGACTGTATTAGTGTAGCGGGGGGGTATCTCCCAGGGCCACACAGGGTGCGGGAGAATACTATGGGGAATTAGCAGCCCCCAGCTATGATCGTCTCCCTCTTCTAAGAGGGACACGCTATGTGGGGTACCCCTGAGGGGCCCCCACCCTTGGCCTCCAACCTCCCCTTACAGCCAAGGCCTACACCACCGAATAGCATGGGTCTAGGGCTTAAGCCCTGAAGGGTCCGTAGACCAATCTTTTCTACGGGGCGTCAGGGCCCCAAGGAGGCAGCACCCTGATATACTGGGACCTCCGGGTGGCCTTGATTAACCCAGTCCCACCTGACCTACGCCATCTCTGGATCTCTCCGTAGACTGGGCAGGTCTGGGTTCCAGGGAGTTCCGTGCTGGGACAGCCCCAGTACAGAGGAGAAGGGAGCTTTGTCAGGGAGCTCCTTCTCCTAGGCCACCAGCTGTCAACTGAGCTCCAGGCATTTATAGGCCTTGAGCATGCTCAGTTCACTTTTGGCCTACTGAGCATGCTCCCCTTACCTTGTGGTTAAGAGGCTTCCTGGCCAGGCCTTGCAGTTAAGAGGCTACCTTGCCGGGAAAGCCACCCTATTACACCACCCCCACTTAAAAAAACAAGGGCACCGGGAGTGGCCTTGTACCCCTAAACTTGTAAACTTAAAGGGGTGGGAAACTCCCACCCAACCCTGTACCTAGGGACTGCAATCAACTGAAACAAAAGGCCCACCCCACCCCTAAGGGTTAGTCCCCCTCCTTAGATGGGGTAGAACCTAGCACTGTCCCAGGGTTGGGATCGCCTAGACTTTGGGACGAGGCACTTAGCAACTTTTCTTTTGGGACTTCTTTCATCCTGTCCCCGAGTCGGGGAGAGGGGTCATTATTTGCAGGTGTTCAAAGTCCATCTTATGCAGTTTGTCCAGTGTCCAGCCACACCATTCACAAAAATACTGCAAGCAACCCCGGCCTCATGGAGTTACGGCCACTTCGCAGTCACACCAGTCACAGCCGTAGATGTTACCCGGGACTGGTGTTTGGGCGTCTTGGTTCCTTGCTTCGGGACAGTTGTTAAAGAAGCTGCCCAAGCAGTCAGCTGCGTTCAGTGGGACCTGGGGTTCCCTGATGCCAGGGTCTATGGCTGCTACCTCTGTCGCAGGGTTGGCGGGACTCCAGTTACTGGCAATAGCTGTTTTCTGGGTCTCCTGGGTGGTATATCGTACCCGTTGGGGGGAACTGCCTTTAACGATTCCTCTCCAGGTCACTTGGAATCCCCACTCCCGGCTCGTAACCCCTTCGGGTTTGACACTTTTTCTTCAGTGCCCCACACGGTCTCAGTAGCCTGCCCTACGTGACTAAGTTCGCTCTGGCAAGCTTTATTTTTGCCCCTAGACATCCCCAAGTCTTGGAAGATGTCTGCTTCTGCTTCTTGTCTAGTTGGCTTCCTTTGGCCCACCTGGCGGGGTTGACGACTTTCCTTGGGGCTTGTATTGCCGATCTCTGAGCGACCTTGGGTTAGGGGCACCTTAAAGTTTAGTGGTCCTGACAAGGCAGCTGTCGGCGCTGGGTTAGCCCATGGCCCCTTCTTGGGGACACCCCTTTTTGGGCAACCACCCCACTCCTGCGAAAAGGTTGGCCAGTCCCTCCTAGAATGGCTGGCCAGCATAAGGTAGGGACGACCCTGACCTTTAGGATATAAGAAATCCCTTTTAGTTTCACAGGGACCCATGCTCCTGGGTATTCCTTTCTGTCCTGGGTATTCCTTTCTGTCTCCAAAAATTGGAGTTTTAGTTTGTCTATGGGACTTATCCACTGTGGCTGTATTAGCTCTGATCGCACTAGGGTTTGGTTTGACCCCGAATTGAGGAGAGCCTGTACCGGCTGGCCTCCTATGGTAAGCCATCTGGTGTGTACCTGTTGGGGTTCACCATAGTGGTGTGGTTTTGAGCGGTTAACCCATACAGCCCTACAGTGAGATCTGTTTCCATAATGGGACATTCTCTTTGGAGATGCCCTAATTCCATGCACCGGAAACACTGGACCCTGGGCGGCATTCTGCTAGCCTCACCTGGGTACCTATCTGAGTCCCCAGAGCCCCCAATCTTGTGCTCCAAGCCTGCAGGGTTCCCCGCTCTGGTTGCCGGTAATAAGCCCCACCTTTTCTGGGGTAACTTAGTTTTGCTTTCCTTTTCCCCCCTTTGGGGGTACCGGCCTGTTTTCTCCTGTCCTTCCCTTTTCCCTTTCATGGGACCTAACCCTGAGCACCTAGGGGTGGAACTCAGGGTCTCGGTTACCAGAAATATGTCTGTGGCTTCTACTGCCTCGTTGATATCGTTTGGCTGTTGACGTGACCCACCTCTGTAGATCACTTGGCAGGATCCTCAGGTGCTGCTCCAGGACTACCTGTTCCAGGACCTGCTCTGCACTCCACCGCTCCAGTTTAAGCTACTTCTGGGCCAAATATTTTAGTTTTGCGGCTGTCACTTTTGGCCGCTGGTCCCAGGAAAAAGTGTATTGCCGGAAAAGTGTATTGCACTCTGTAAGTTCCCTCAGAAATTCCGTAGCGGTCAAGGATAGCTGTTTTTAATCGGTCATAGTTGGCTGCCGCTTGCTCGTCCAGAGCCTGGTATGTGGCTTGTGCCTCTCCCCGTAAGCAAGGGGCTAGTCTCACCATCCAGGTAGCCTTAGGCCACCTAGCTACAGTGGCTACCCTTTCAAGATAGGCATCAGGGTCATCTGAGGCCGACATCTTGGTTAATAGCAGTCCCGGTAGGTCCATTTCCTGTTTCCCTGGAGCTGCTTGTAGGTGCATGGAAAAGCGTACACATTAGTTGCTCTTGGTGGCTTTGCATTTGTTGCTGTTGGGCCATAATCTGGGCTTGCGTTTGCTGCTGCTGCTGGATGTAACTCACCATCATGTTTTGTTGCTTTACCACCAACTCTAACAGATTCTGGACCAACAAAGTCGGTTCAGCTTCCGCTCACCCTTCCATGGTGTATTTCCTCCCCCTTCTTCCCCCCCCCATTTTCCCCCCCTTCTCTTCTTAACTATGTCTTGCTCTGAAAGGCTGGTGCCTTGTATCCAAGGCGCATCTGCCTACGTGCAAAACCCACAGACTCCAGCAGGTGATGCCAGAGCGGTGTTTCACAATTGGTGGCTGAAAAATCAGGCAATTCTAGTAACCGCCTGCGGGTGGCGCTAGTGCCCACATTCTCTACCACTCTGTAGCAGGGGGGGTATCTCCCAGGGCCACACAGGGCACGGGAGAGTACTCAGGGGAATTAGCAGCCCCCAGCTATGATCTTTTCCCTCTTCTAAGAGGGACACGCTATGTGGGGTACCTCTGAGGGGGCCCCACCCTTGGCCTCCAACCTCCCCTTACAGCCAAGGCCTATGCCACCAAATAGCATGGGTCTAGGGCTTAAGCCCTAAAGGGTCCATAGACCAGTCTTTTCTATGGGGCGTCAGGGCCCCAAGGCGGCAACACCCCAATATACTGGGACCTCCGGGTGGCCTTGATTAACCCAGTCCCACCTGACCTACTCCTTCTCTGGATCTCTCCGTAGGCTGAGCAGGTCCGGGTCCTGGGGAGTTCCGTGCTGGGACAGCACCAGTACGGAGCTCCTTCTCCTAGGCCACCTGCTCTCAACTGAGCTCCAGGCCTTTATAGGCCTTGAGCATGCTCAGTGCACTTTTGGCCTACTGAGCACGCTCTCCTTACCTTGTGCTTAAGAGGCCTCTTGGCCAGGCCTTGTGCCTAAGAGGCTACCTAGCCGGGAAAGCCACCCTATTACAACTAGGTTGTCCCTGCTCCCACCCCCTGTACTCTCCTATTGGCCTCGGGGTGCTGGGAGTCAGGACCCCAAGGTCACTGTCATTGGCTGAGTTCCTCTATAGAAACTCTGCCACAGAGTCCTGGCCCCTCCTCTAGACTTTACTGTGCTTGTGCCATGGGGTTGCTGAAGTCTGGCATCACCAGAGCAAGGTGCGGTAAAGTTCAACCCTCTTGCATCCCAACCACAGATATTTTAACCCTCAGCACTGCTGCTGTTAGCTGGGACAGTGGGAGGGCAATGCCCACAGTGCTCTTATGGACCAGCTTCCTTAGCCTGACCCTGAGACTGTACAGACACAGTCTGATTAAAGAAGACAAAGGCAAGAAAGAGAAACTAAGGCATAGAGATGGGAAATTACTTACTTATAAAACATTCACATAGGAGGTCAGTGGCAGAGCCATGAAGAGAACTCAAGTCTTCCAATTCCTAGTCCAGAGAATTATCATTTGGGTCATCCTCTAAGTTCACAAATTACAATTCACTTACACAAATATGCCTAAAAGCATGGATGGAAAAATAAGCTTTTACTGTGGTTTCTTTTATAACATTTTGTATTAGCAGGTTAGGAATTTGCCTTATCTTGATAAACTGATTCCACTGATTCATGTTTGCTATACTTTAACAATAACACTTAAACACTTGAGAGCCAGCGAGGTGGGTGCCCCCAAGGGAGAGCACGTGGGGAATACAAGAGGCCCCACATGTTATCTTTGCCCTGGGCCCCACAAATTCTAAGGCCAGCACTGCTTTCAGCAATTTTGTTTTGTGGGATTTGTGTGTGTGTGTTTTTAAAGAAGGTAAAACAGAGAGGAAATGCAGAGAGCATACCTCTCAAGTGTCCTGGACTTTCAGGGACATTGTTGGACATGTCCTGTATTATGAAGGATTTTTAGCAGTTTTGTTTTACAGAACTATGGAGTGAATCCACACACAGAGTTTCATCTGTCAGAGAACCCACACAGGAGAACTGTGGAAAGAGCTTATTTGTTCATTTATTTATTCACATTTTCTTAATACCATCCATTCCCTTAAGGCTCAAAGTAGTTTACACTAAGAAAACATATGCAAAAATATGCAAAATAAACCCAAATATTTTACCCAGGTAAAAACAGGTAAAATCCCCTAGCACCCCAACCCTACCCCTGCTTGCCAAAACAAGAAGGTCTTGTGTTGGCTCCATAAGATGAGCAGGCTCCGGCTTAGACAAACCTCCAAGGGGAGAGGTTTCTGTTAGGGATGGTACTTTCAGTTTTGGTTTGAACTGAGACAGCTCAAAAACCGAGGGATCCTAAAATTGGGCTGTTTCAGTTCCCAATTTTCAAATCTGTAACTTCCCATTCACTTCAGTGGGAAGGGGAACCATCATTCCCCAGCCTCAGAGGATGGGAATCTGTGTCCCTCTTGGCTCCCACCCCCCGGGGCCCTGCACATACTTACTGGTCCATGGGCCTTGTAGGGTGGAGAAGCCGGGAACCACTAGCAGTCTGCTGCCCAGGGCACACTGCCGGCACTGTATCGCTGGGAGGCTGGCCCGCTCCAGAGCCAGCCCATCTGGGAGAGGCCTGCTGGACTGCACCAGAGCTAGCCCAGCTGTGAGAGGCCTGCCATGGCCTGATAGGCCTCTCCTAGTCGGACTGGCTCTGGTGTGGCCTGGCAGGCCTCTCCCAACTGGGCTGGCTCTGATACGGCCCAGCCTCCCAGGGGTGCAGCTCTGGCAGCGCAGCCTGGGCAGAAGGCTGACAGTGGCTCCTGGCTCCTCCACCCTCCAAGACCTGCGGACCGGGTGTAAGTACCTGCGGGCCCCAGGGCGTGGCGGTGGGAGTTGAGATGGGTGTGGGGCTGGGGGTGTTAGGGACACCGATCCCCACCCTCCAAGACCTGGGGATGGGGAAGGTTGGTTTTCTTTTGCTTTTTCGGACCCCTGGATTTTTTTGACTTTTGTTCCATTCCCATTGAAATCAATGAGAAGAGAACCAAAACCGAATCGAACCAAAACGCGATCCGAAAACTAGGGGGGGGGGAAATGTATTCCATCTCTAGTTTCTGTGCATACAGTTCATTTGGGATGCTGGTGCTGTGAGAGCTTGAACTTGAAGACAGGATTGACAAGGGTTGGAGTCCTGGCTTATGAGAGAAGTTTGTATGTGTGATTCCTTGCCATTTTTTAAAATTAGGAACAAAGTCTCCCGTTTTAATCCCGTGCTCCATAGACCACATGGCCTGCCTGTGGAGTCCACACACTCTGCTTCCTTAGGTATCAAAATTGCAGAAGATACAAACCAATTCGCTATTCTCTGAAATGCTATTGTCTTTAAATAGCACCACCACTGGTGTGTGTCCTGGGATCAATCCATGAAAGGTCTGTGAGCTAATGATGCTGTGCTACATCTAAGACTGGTTTGTTGACGTCTGACACAGATTTGTTTTCCTTTGCAGTAAGTGTGGACAGCTGTGTAAGTGTGAGACCATCATGGTGGCATTTAAAGGAGTCTGGACTCAGCCTTTCTGGAAAGCTGTCTCGGCAGAATTTTTGGCCATGCTGATTTTTGTCCTTCTCAGTCTTGGCTCTACAATCAATTGGGGCGGACCTGAAAAACCTCTGCCTGTAGACATGGTCCTTATATCACTTTGCTTTGGACTCAGCATTGCAACCATGGTGCAGTGCATTGGACACATCAGTGGAGGCCACATTAACCCTGCTGTGACTCTTGCTATGGTCTGCACTAGGAAGATCAGCCTTGCCAAGTCTGTCTTCTATATTGTTGCTCAATGTCTTGGTGCCATTCTGGGTGCAGGAATTCTCTACCTTGTCACCCCTGCCAGTGTGGTGGGGAGGTTGGGAGTTACCACGGTAACAACTTTTGCTCCTCCTTTTCAAGTAGAATAAATTTAGAGGCTAAAGCAACAACCTGAGTCAGATTTAAATCCAGAGAGTAGAAATGATAGTTTCAGTTGCTGGTTTACTTACTACTCTAGGTTTTGGTTTATCGCTCTCACTGAGATTGTTGTATGCTAAGCATTATTTCCAGTCAGTCTCTGATGGAAGTTTTCTTTCCTAGAACTTCTCTAAATCTGCTGTCAACAGGTAATGCTAATTTACACACAGCTTAAATGTACATGCGTAAATGCAATTTGAAGATGAAACTGGGGGAGAAAATTAATTATGAGGGTGATTGAGGAATATATCAATTTGAAATGACACACTTTCCAAATAGATTGTGCCTCAGAATCCAGCTTTGTTCTGAGCTAATAAGGAATGCCATCAGTTAGCCCCATTGGAGGACTTATTAAAATGCACTTCAGCTGCACACTGCTTAATTTTTAATTGAAATTTAAATTAATTAAGTTAGAGCTAATTAATGAATTTATAATTGAACAGTCAAGTACGGCGCTCCAAGAAGAAAGTTGTGCAAGTTCAAGTACAGTATTTTCAAATCCCTGTGTAAAAATAAACTCTTCTACAGTCTAACTTGGAACAGACTGAATGAATTTTAGAAGGGAAACCGTTCTCTGTCAGTTCAAAATTAACTTTTTCCAAGACTGTAAAAAAAACAAAAAGTGGAAATTAATTCTTGCTTTGCCAAAGTGCAAGGTTGTCTCACTGTAGCCCCCAACTTTAATCAGAGGAAGTAAAAATGACTCTTTGCATTTGTAGCTGCAAGCTCCCACTTGGTTCACCACTGGTGTGTGTTTTTTTCTGTTTCCAGGTTCATGGAGATCTGTCCGCTGGCCATGGGCTCCTGGTGGAGCTGATAATTACATTCCAGCTGGTTTTTACTATTTTTGCTAGCTGTGATTCTAAACGACGCGATGTCACTGGTTCAGTGGCTTTAGCAATTGGATTGTCTGTTGCAATTGGACATTTATTTGCTGTAAGTTGCTGACTTCTGTTTAAGAAAAAGCACCCTTTCTTCCTCTGCTACTCCTGCTTAGTAGACGTTCATGCCGCCATTTACAGCTGCAGTGTTTTAGTTGCCTATTAAGGAGTGCAGTCCAAAGCCCATTGAAGTCAGTGATAGATTTTAGTCACTTAACCTTTTCTCAACCTGTCCCACTCTCTTCAAAACTGTTTCTTCCCCCCTCCCCCCACAGGTGCGGTAGACCCAGTTCAGTTTACTCAGTCCTCCTTCTAGAGTCGATTTACTTTTGCTTAAATACAGAAAGACCACAGCAACATACACAAGCAGCTTCCTTCCAGGAATCAAAGATTTCCCTCTTTAGATTGTCTCTTCTAGGCTCTTTTCTCTGCCACAGGAACTCAACGTTTTTAATTAGTTCACTCACAATTACTCCCCTCACTTCCTCCTGGCTTCAAGCCCACAATAGCAGCACCCAGAAATCCCCCAGCAGGCATTGCAGCGCCCAGAAAGGCCCAGCAGGCATTGCAGCACCCAGAAATCCCCCAGCAGGCATTGCAGCGCCCAGAAAGGCCCAGCAGGCATTGCAGC
>QEPC01002018.1:2175433-2194021 GCA_003113815.1 Sphenodon punctatus
GCCTGAATGTTTGTTTGTCTTCTCCCATGTCTCTCCCACTGTCCCCTCTCCTTGTCTCCCCCTCCTTGTCTTTTAGATTGTAAGCCACAGGTAGGGACCGCAGCTGATTATATGTTCTGTACAGCGCCAGGTTGTTGCTGGCGCTTTATAAATGTTTAATAATAATAATAATAATAATAATAGTCATTCTTCTCCCTGGTGAGCCTCCCTCCTCCCCCCCGCCCCCTCAGTTCAACTTAACATTGCACTTCCAAGGCCAGTTAAAGACTTTGAGGTTCAGGCCAAATGGACTTTTGGGGTGTTTTAAGATGTGACACTGGCACGGATTAATCCACTTTAGCGTTTGAAATGGTCCGCCAGATGTTACCATGGTCTGACTCCCAATCATGGTTTGGAGTTTAGCCCGGGTTGTGTCTCAGGGAATTCCCTGAGTGACAGCCTGAACTAAGCTCCATGATGTTCAGGAGCCAGCAGGTGGACCCGGAGTAAAGCAGGCTATCGCGTCACATAGTCTGCTTCGCTTAACCCGGTCTGGAGTGGCGGCGGGTGCTGGGTGCCATGACTGCCTGTCAGCCAGGGGGAGGGGCACTGCATGCAGGGTGGGATGTGCGGACACACATCTGTATATTGCCCTGGCCTGGTCTGCCCAGCCAAGTCCGCCCCAAAGTGACAGGTCTCACCACAGCCTGGAGTGGACTATGGCAGGCCCATCTCATCTAAAACTACCCATAGTACCATGGAATGTTCCTTGCCTCCTTGGTGTTCTCTGGGTGGTTCTTCAAGCACCATGATTAAGAAGTCATGGGATAGGAGGCAGTGTCCTATTTTGAATTGGCAACTGGTTAAAGGATAGGAAGCAAAGAGTAGGACTAAATGGTCAGTTATCACAATGGAGAGAAGTAAATAGTGGAGTGTCCCAGGGATCTGTACTAGGACTGGTGGTGTTTAATGTATATTCATTAATGATCTGGAAAGATGAGTGAGGTGATCAAATTTACAGTCACAAAGATATTCAAGGTAGTTAAAACATGAGTGGAATATGAAGAATTGCAGGGGGATCTTGAAAAACTGGGTGACTGGGCATCTAAATGGCAGGTGAAATTTAATGTGGATATGTGTAAAGTGATGCACATAAGGATTTACAATCCAAATTATATGTACACAATGCTGAGTTCTAAATTAGGAGTTACCACTCAGGAAAAAGACCTTGGAGTCGTGGACAATACACTGAAATTCTCAGCTCAGTGTGCAGTGGCTGTCAAAAAATCAAACAGAACATTAGGAATTATTCATAAAGGGATAGAGAATAAAACTGAAAATATCATGATGCCACTATATAAACTCATGGTGTGACCGCACCTTGAAGACTGTGTGCAGTTCTGGGCGCCCCATCTCAAACAAAATATAGTAGAAATAGGAAAGGTACAGAGAAGGGCAACAAAAATTATAAGGGGAATGGAACGGCTCCCCTATGAAAAGAGGCTGGATAAATTGGGGCTCTTCAACTTGGATGACTGAAAAAGGATATGATAGAAGTTTATAAAATTATGAGGGGTGTGGAACACATTAATAGGGGACAGTTATTTACCCTCTCAGATAGTACTAGAACTAGGGGACACTCCATGAAACTAACAGGTAGCAGATATAAAACAAATAAAAGAGTATTTTTTCACTCAGTGCACAATTAAGTTGTAGAATTTGTCGCCAGACGATGTGATGAAGTTCAGTAGTATAGATGGGTTTAAGAAAGGGTTGGACAAGTTTCTGGAGGATAGGTCCATTAGCAGGTATTCGTCAGGTAGGTTTGCAGAATGTAACCTCTTACTGTCAGGAGCTGGGAGTGAACAACAGGGAATGGATTGCCCCTTTAAGGCCTGTTTGGTACTTCTTCCAAGTGACTGAGATTGGCCACTGTAAGAGAGTCGAGACAGGTGCTGGGCTCGATGGACCATTGGTCTAACCTAGTAGGCCACTACTTATGTTCTTATGTTCTTATCACATTGCTTGAATCATCATCTGTGATCCGGCCATGTGTTTTCTTAGAGGGGAATGACTGGGTGTGGGATGGAGGCAGGGCTGGCCTTACTGCGGGGTGGTTAGGGGTGGCCACCCAGGGCCCTGCTCCTGAGGAGGCCCCGTGCCCATCTCCCAGCCCAAACCCCGTGGTAAGGCCGGCCCTGAGCGCGGGGCCCTCAGGAGCCAGCTCGCACTTCTGACAAGTAGCGGGGGGGGGCCCAGCAGGAGTGAGGGAGAAGCGGAGGCCCTGCCTCTCCCACATTCTGTGCCCCCCCCCTCCACTGCCTGTCACAGTCGGCCAGGGAAAATGAAGAAGAGAGCGGCAGAGGCCATGCCTCCCCTCATTTCCCCTGGCTGAAAGTAAACTGACCTCTCGGCTGCCTGGCTCAGTCTATAGCAGACTGAGCCGGGCAGTGGAGGGGACCCTGCCAAGTTCCAGCATTGCGACTTGAGGGAGAGGAAGGGCTTCTCCCTCACTTCCGGTGGAAGTGAGGGAGAAGCAGAGGCCCCACCTCTCCCTCACGCTGCTGGCCCCCTCCACGGCCTGGTCAGGGCCCAGGCCGCCTCTTGCCTCAGGCTGGAGTTGGCCCTGGCCCGGTGGAAAGAGGAGCAGTGACGGACCGAACGAGAGCGGCGACAGCGGATCAGGTGCGTGATCCAAACAGCCACTTGGGCTTGGGGAGGGGAGTGCTCCTCCGCCCATCTCTGAGCCCAGGCCCAGTAACACCCTGAGCTCGGTGGGGAGTGCCCCCCTGAGCCAGGGAGCGCCCCTAGACCTGAGGCCCTTTGGCTCCTCCTCTTCTCCTCCACACAGCCTTCCTGGGTCAACTGCCAGTCAAGCTGGTGGTTTGTTGTGGCCCAGTCCTCAGCACAACTCATTCTCAGTTATGCCCATTGCAGACAGATGGGTTTACAGACAGAGATGTGGCTAGGTTAGAATTGGTCCCCCTGTCTTGTCTCCCAACATTAGAAGACCCAAGTGCCCTGGGGAGAATGGGGCCCTCAAGCTTATGAGCCCTGGTGCGGTGGCAACTACAACCAATGCAGCCCTGCACTGTGTATTTTTCATAAGCAGCCAGGTTTAAAGGGGAGGTATGGCAATCCTATGCCTGTCCCTATTATCAGTATGTCCTTGCTTACAGAGCAGGTGCAGCTGGAGTAGCCCAGCTCATCCTGCTCCTTGGACTTCCATTGATTTCCCTGAGAGGGCTTTGGATTAGGACTTTCCTGACTACTTAGATCATGGGTAGTGGCCTTTCCCTCCTGCGGACCACTGTGAAAATGAGTACAGGTCAGAACTGGAGGGCAGGAGTCTGTAAGAGGTGCGTTAATTAAGGAAGGGTAGGGTCCAAATCATAGAGCTATGCACTAGCTCCATCTCCTAGCCATGAGTGCATCCTTCATCTATGTACCCTTCCCCTTAGCTGCATCTTTCAGTGCTTGACAGTAGGGACTCCACAGACCGGATCCAGGAACTGGAAGGGAAGCAAATTTAAAAAGTCATGGGCTCGATTTGGCCCACAGGCTTGGAGGTTCCCTCTCCAATTTAGATGATGGGAAATACAAAGCCCTGAGAGATAATAAAAGAGCCCCTGTGTGGTAGCTCACTCCCTGCACAGGGGTCCATGTCTCAGTTTCCTTTGTGTTGCCTGCCAAACTCATACTCCAGTTCTTAGTTTTATTGTATAGTTTGTTCCAGTCTCCCCTGTTCACTGCAGGAACCAACTCAGGGCTCCCACCTTGCTGTAGACTTCAGTTTACAACTCAAACACCTACCTAGAACTCAACAAATCCCAGGGATTGTGTCTCAGGTCTAGTTCCCCTGCCGGGAAGTAACTAACTTTGCTTTAGCCTCTCCTCTCAGCTAGGCACCCAGCCTTAAACATTCAGGACTTCTGGTCATTTGGCTAGCCCCCAACCAATTGCATTCCCCGCTTAGCCCTAGCAGTCCCACCTAGGCTGCTCAAGTTGTTTCAGCCTCGGGTATCTAGACAATGGGGTCAGAGGCTTCCTGGTGCGGGTGCAGCTGAGGCACTCCAACTCACCCTACTACACTCCGCTAGGTGATCTGTACAGCGTTACTGCATTCAAGCCGATGGTAGCAGTGACTAGCACTGTTTAGAATAATAATGTTTTAGGAATAATAATTTGTAACATTTTGTTTTACTATAGATTAACTACACAGGTGCCAGCATGAATCCTGCTCGATCATTTGGACCTGCTGTTATCATGGGGAAATGGGAACACCATTGGGTAAATATCTTTATGGGTACCTCTATTTATCAATCTCGCTACAAACTACTACCAGTTCCTCTTAGTTCACTTGCTTTCTTCGTAACATTTTGCGTAGAGACCATTGCTGGAAAAGATAGACACTGTTCTATGCCTTAAAGTAAAAGTCTTAAAGCCGCAATGTAGTTTGCAGCATATAGGACAACTAAATTGTAGTAATACACCGTGAGTTGGGAGACTGCTTATTTCAGTAGTTGTATATGTGTGGAGACAAAAATCATATAAAATAAAAAATATACAGTACGATGGGAAGTATTGTAGTACTGAAAACAAAAAACACTCTGGGCAAGTTCATGCACCCTTTTTACATATTGGTAAAATGTACCCAGCAGTCTTATTGACTATTTGGGCATCTCAATGAGTTCCTATTTAGGAACATAACAGAGCCCTCTTTACCAGTGCTTTGTCTGGAGGAGGAGCTAGATTATTCAGGGGCTTGTTCTTATCCTTGGATTTCTCTAGTTCTTATCCATCTTACGAGAGCAGGCCTTTCTATCCCCTGTATTGGGGGAAAAAGTTTAGCTTTGCAAAAGTATCTGGTGAAGCAAAGACTGCTTGACATTTTCAAGCAGGAAGACATAGCTGCACTTGCGTCCTGGAAAGCAGCCCCTCAGTTATGCCTCTACAAACAGTGGCACAGAGCCGAGCCTTATTTAGATATCCTAAAGGATGGCACACTTCGGAGGGCTTTTACATGCCTCCGTTTTCAGCTTCTCCCCACTGCTGTGGTGGAAGGCCGTTATACTGGTGTACCATATGATTCATAGCTCTGTCCCTGTACTAATTCAGTGGTGGAGGATTTTGAACACTTTGTACTCTGTTGCCCTTTATACAATCTTCTCAGGCGGACTTGGCTAACCCCATTCTGGGGAGAGCGAAGTCTTACGAACAGGGATAAGCTGATAGAGATACTGTCATCTCAGGAGGCAACATATATACAGGCTGTTGCTATTTTTGCTTTGTTAGCATCTAGAATCTGAAGTGCAATCAAAGGACCTTGACATTATTACCACTATGCGCATCAAATTCTGCCAACCTCACTGCAGAACCTTTTGATTGTATGTCTAGCCCTTTTTATTGTTATGGAATTTTTATTAGGTTTGCTTTTATTAGGACTGACTGCTGTGCAGAAGTTTTGGTTCTTGTTTTTTTTAATTTGTGTATGTATTTGTACTTCCTTTGTTGTTGTTTTGACTATGGCGAAAGCTACTGTTCTTAATAAATTGAATTGAATTGAGGAACATAAGAAGTGCCATACTGGGTCATACCAGTGATCCATCTAGCACAGCATCCTGTCTCCGACAGTGGCCAGTCCTGGTTAGTGCTGAATCTCTATTTCGTGATCCTTGTGTTCTCATTGAGAATCACAGTTCTCAGCTTGTTCTGACAAATGAGAAGAAGCCGAGGATCATCAGCGTCTCAACTGTATTCTTGTTGAGAAACACAAAGGAAAAAACAAAAGAAATACGCATGTGTAAAATGGCTTCTGAGTCCGTTTCTGCACACGTGCGACCCTTTTCCAAAATGGCACTGGCAGCGTCACCACCATTTAGGAAAAGGTAGTCACTCTGCGCAGACGCTGCAGCTATTTTGCTCATGCACAGACCAGTTGCCCTTTTCCAAAATGGTGGCAACTCTGCCAGCGCCGTTTTGGAAAAGAACCACTTATGCGTGTACCATATGCATCCGCGGTGACTATTTTGTGAATGCGCAGTTCTTACTTTGTTTGGGTCTTTTTTTTTTTTTTTTACAAAATATCTCACGTAATTTCATACTGGGGCAGAGATCTCGGTGAGATCTCAGTCACCAGCATGAAATCTCATGAGAAGAAAATAGATTTTCATTTCAGTCCTAGCTCCAGTAGTTCAAGAGAAGTACATGGTACAGGTCATGGAGGTGTGACCCATCTCACGCTAACCACTCTAAACTACCGGTAGTGAGGCTTAAGCCCCAACTTGTAGGAATTTATGGCTCTATCCACTAAGAATTTATCTAATTTCCATTTGAAGCTAGTTATACTGCTGGTTTTCACAGCCTCCCCTAGCAATGAGTTCCACAGCTGTATGATCCGCTGTGTGAAAAAGTGCATCCTTTTGTTCATTTTAAATATGCTGCCATTTAACTTCAGAGTGTCCCTTGCCTCTTGAGCCTCACCTCATATGGAATTCAATCCATCCCTTCTGTCAGCCTCGTTGCTCTTCTCTGAACATTTTCCAGTTCTATTATATCTTTCCTGAGATGGAGTGAGCAGAACTCCACACAATATTCAAGATAGGGAAGTACCAAAGCAGCACTGGGATGCTTTCCCTTTTATACTCTATTCCTTTTGCAATAATGCTTAGTATTCAGTTTGCTTTTTTGACTGCTGCCAAGTGCAACACACTGAGTTAATGTCTTTAAGGAACTATCCGCAATGACTCCAAGATACTTCTCCCAAGTGGTTACACCCAGATCACATTCACACCTTCAGCGACCGGCCTGCCCACACAGATTTTGGATCTGGGAGAGAACCCAGAATCCAAAATCTGCACGGGGTTTGGCCGGTGCGAAATCCCCCGCCACGCGGCTTTGTTAGCAATCACCTGGAAGAATACAGAGCAGGGAAATCCAGCTCTGTACCCTTGTGGGTGTTTGCTGGCAAAGCCGCTCAGGGGGCTTTTGCACTCCCTCTCGGCGGAGGCTCAGGTGGCCCTGGATCTCCCTTCCTTCTGCCATATGTGTAAAACTTGGCTGTTCCACCTGAATTTTGGCGAGGGAGCTGGGGGTGTAGGGGGGGGGGCTGTATTTTTTCTGGGTTTGTGCCTTCTCTTTTAATGTATTGTTTTGGTTTTATTCATTTTATGTGTTTTTAATATTGTAGAAAATTGTTTTATAAATATAAATGAATAAACCCTGTGCAGATTTTGGCTTCCGGGTTCTCTCCCAGAGCCAAAATCTGCATGGACAGGCTAGCCGCTGAACATGTGAATACGGTCCCAGATTAGATAGAATTTAGCATCATGTACGTATAGTGAGGATTATTTTCCCCTACGTGCATCACCTTGCGCTTATCAACATTGCATTTCATTTGCCATTTTAATGCCCCTTCATTCGTGCAAGATCCCTCTGTAGTTCCTTACAGTCTGCCTGGGTCCTAAATATCTGGAATAATTTGGTGTCATCTGAAAATTTAGCCACTTCACTCTTTGCCCATTTCCCAGATTATTAATTAATTTTAAACAATACTGGTTCCAGTACTAACCCTTGAGGCACCCCACTATCTCTCTCTGACTTGAAAAATGACCATTTATTCCTACCCTTTGTTTCCTATCCTTTAACCGGCTTCTAGTCCATAACAGGACTCTTCCTCTTATTCCATGACTACCTAGTTTGCTCAAAGGTCCTTGGTGAGGGACCCCATCAAATACTTTTTGAAAATCCAAATACACTATGTCAACCGGACACCCCTATCCACATGCTTGTTGACATTCTCCTAAAATTCTATTAGTGAGGCATGACTTCCCTTTGGTAAAGCCATGCTGGTTTTTACCCATCAAATCATGTTTGTCAATATGTCTAGCAATTCCTTTTTTTAACAATGGTCTCCACCAGTTTGTCCAGTACTGATGTCAGACTTACCGATCTGTAGTTTCCAGGGTCACTTCTAGATCCCTTCTTTAAAATTGGTGTTACCTTTGCTAACCTTCCAATCACCTGGCATAGAGGAGGATTTTAGCTATAAGTTACATATTACTGATAGCAGTTCAGCAATTTCAAATTTGAGTCCTTTCAGTATCCTTGGATGAATACCATCTGGCTCGGGTGATTCTTGTGGTTCTAATGTAAAGCAGGCCAGCCATACGTAAGGAGATAACATACCACCTTTGATCTGTTTCAATGGGACTGAATAACTGCTCAGAAATGTGAGGTAAAGGATTCACAATCTGATTCTCTAAGAATAAGACCCTAAAAGCACATATCTTATTTACAATACAAACAAAGTGTAAAATGTTACACAGTCATTTTACTTTCAGTTGGTACATGTGTGCGTAACTGCATATGGGGCAAGATAGAGAAGCAGATTGCAATGGGTCCAGGAAACCGATGCTATCTAGATGCACCTGGAGCTGGATTGCCACCGCCTGCTCAATAACCCTTCCCTAAAAAGGGAAGGTTAGAGACAAGTCGGTAACTGACAAGTGCATCCACGTCCAGAGATTTTTCTCTATAATTAGTTATAATAGGTGGTGTTTTGAAAGAAACCTTATAGCCATGGTTGGATAGGTATGAGATACTAAAAGTAATCTTGAAGCCATTGGCAATCTTCAAGAATTTATGGAGGACAGATGGGAGTCCTGAGAACTGGAGGAGGGCAAATATGGTCTGTGTTTTTAAGAACGGGAAAAAGGAGAACTCAGGGAACTATAAACCATTTATCTTGGCTTCAATACCTGGAAAGTTACTAGAACAACTCATAAAACAGTCAGTTTGTGAGCACCTAGAGAAAAGCAAGCTGTTAACAGTAGCTAGCGTGAATTTGCCAAGAATAAATCATACCAAACTAACCTTCTGTCCCTCTTTTGATAAGGTAGCTTGTCTAGTGGACATAGGGATGCTGTCAGCGTACTATATTCTGACTTCAGAGAGGCATTTGACACGGTTTCATATGACATACTCATAAGAAAGCTTGGACTATATTAAACTATTAGATGGATATGTAACTAGCTGTATCCAGAAAATAGTTATTGATGACTTGCTTCAGAAATAGGAGATAGCATGTAGGCATGCAAAAGGGATCGGTTGCTGTTCAGTCAATCAGTTGAATGAAACTTGTGTATATATCAAATCTGCAAATGACACAAATCTGGGGGGCATTACAAACACTTAGGATTAGAATTCAAAAAGACCTTGTTGAATTGGGCTGAAAACAAGATGATGCAATTCAACAGAGGTAAATGTAAAATATTAAACAGAAAAGAAAAACCCGTATGCAAAACAAAAGTGAGGTAGCTGGCTAGGCAGTACATTGCAGTGATGAATCTGTGAGTTATAGTAGGGCCACAAGCTGAAAATCAGCCAGGAGTGTGATACCATTGTCAAAAAGACAAATGCCATTTGGAACTGCATTAGCAGAAGCATCATGTCTGAGACAGAGGTGGCAATTGTCTCATTTTACTCCGTACTGGTGAGGCCTCATTTGGGGAAGCATCGCTTACATGTGGGCTCCATAGTGTAAGAAGGACATCAGCCAACTTGAATGGATTCAGAGGAGAGCAGTAAAGATGAGAAAGGGTTTGGAATTCAAGACCTATGTTGGAAGTTTAAAGAACTGTACATAGTTAGCTTGCAGAAGAGAAGGTGGAGTGGGGGCATAATAAAGTTTTTCAAAATGTAACAGACTGCTATGAGCAGCATGGCAACCAATTGTTCTCTGTGGTCACTGAGGAAAGAGGCTCAAATTGAAGGAGGAAAGATTTATGTTAAATATCTGGAATAATTTTGCAATTAAAGGAATAATTGGATAGTGGAACAGATTTAATAAGAAAGGGTGGGTATTCTTGATCATTACATTTTAAAAATAGGTTAGATAAACTTCTGTTGTGACCTGAACTAGGTATAATTGGCCCTGCTGAAGGATGTGGAGTTGGACTTAAATGACTGAAGTACCTTCTAGTCCTAAAACTCTGACTTTTTGAAAACATCCTAACCTATAGAATAAAAGTAACTGCATAGAATCTGAAGCATTTCTTCTGTAACCTGTGCTTGCATTATAGCATCCAGCAGTCATTAGACATCTTGCTCTAGCCTTTCAAGAATGATGAAAGAAAATCTGACTTTCTTACATTCAGCTTCATAGCTGCACTGCATAGTTCCACCACTCCATGGTGGTACCCTAAGCCCTAGCATGGACTGGGGTGCTCCAGGGTGGGGCACGGTTGGTGGATCTTTGATTACTGGCACTATGGGATAGCTACCAAGGACTTCATGTATGTTTGTTTTCCTCCCTGGAATTTATACAGGGGGCATTTAATATCTCTAGGGCTGATTTTCAGAGGCAAGAAATGGCACTTTGATGCCCAAGGTCATTGAATTTTACTTGATGTTGAGTATCCATGTGCCATTTTTGCATGTGACAATCGACACTTCTGTGTCTTTCTCCCCTTTTTACAGAATAAAGAAAATTATACCTCCTTATCATGTGAATGTGTTTATGAGGATGAGTCTATTGGGGGTGGGGGGTGATCTGCTCGTGCTCGGATTCCCTGGTGCTGCATGACCATATAAACATCTGCCTAGACCAGGAACCCCTTTTCACTGCATTTTCCCTTTTTCGCTGCAGTTTCTGTCCTAGGCACATGAGGGAACTTGTCTGTCTCTGAGAGAGGTTGGTTGGAATTTTGAAGCAAGGGTGGTTGTGGACAGCTATTCTTCTAGAGTTTGCAGTAGCTTTTGCTATACCTTTTTAACATGCACTTTTGTGTTTGTTTTCCTCCTTCTCTAGATATATTGGGTGGGACCAATTATAGGGGCAGTCCTTGCTGGTGCCCTTTATGAGTATGTCTACTGCCCAGATGTAGAGCTCAAACGCCGCTTCAAAGACGTCTTCAGTAAGGCTTCCCAGCCATCAAAAGGGAAATATATAGAGGTGGAGGATAGCAGGAGCCAAGTAGAGACTGATGACCTGATCCTGAAGCCTGGAATTGTTCATGTTATTGACATTGACAGGGGTGATGACAAGAAGGGGAGAGATCCAACAAATGAGGTGTTATCATCTGTATGACTAGCAAGGAGCACTGAAAGCAGAGAACAGCCTATTAGCATGCCCACAGATAGCCTTCCACCCATAAAAGAGACAGATCTGTTGTAAACTAGGAATCTACTCACCTTAAAATGTCTGATGGAGATGACCACAACTAGTTACTTGCATCACAAAACCATACTTCCCTACTGAAATATTAGACATTTGCTATATTTAGGGTTCCCATAGATTATTCCAAATTCAAAAGTGCCTTTTTTTTTCTACACCCCATCAAAGTATTTTTTAAAACACTGAAAGAGTTCTCCCTTTGTAAGTCAGACATAAGAACTTGAAAGTAGAGATGTTTAACATTGAGATTGACAGTTAAGACTTATCTGTGAATGGCTATAGACCTACAGGCATATTTATCAGATTGTTCTTTGGACACTTAATTGACTGTTGTCAATTCTGATTACAATATCTTATCCATTAGGCATTCTTTGCAAGGTTCAGTGACAACAGTGATGACATAGAGTGTGGAAAAGATTCATCCAAATTCAAGAGAAGAAGTCTTGTTTATCTTCCAATATTCCATCTATCATTATTTTTTCTTATTCTTTTTTTAAACTACCTCTGAAAATGGGGACTTGCCAATTCTTAACCATTACACATTTGCCTTCTAGTGTATCAAAACACTCCCCCAGAATAAAAATCTTCATATGGAAGAGTCTTATGTACTCACATGAGGTTGAATGGATCTCAAATATATTGTCCTCAGATTAACTTAGTTGTCCATCTGGTTAAATGGTTTCTTCAGGCTCAGCAATCTACCACTTAATGTTAGCAGACTATCAAAAGCATGTGGAGAAAAGAAAGGATCACGTGTTACTCAATGATGCAAGTAAATAGGAAATAAGCATTCAAGGTATCAGAAGAAAGATGGAGGAGGTTTTTCTGTTTTCAGTGCACTCATTCAAACAAATGTGACTGTGCTCATTTATATAATCTAAACATTACAATTATTTATCCGCATTGCTTACATTATGATTGTTTTTTATTCATTAGCAAACTAGACTGTCTTTTTTTTTTTTAAAAAAAAAGAAGAACTTTTAACTATTAAAACACTGGCTGGGAAATATTTTTGATGACTGATGCTTTGATTTGACTTTTCCATTGCTAGCAGGATTCATTTTAGTTGAACATTATCAACAATTGTGAGAATGTTCATATTTTGTAAAGTGGGCATGTAGCAAAGTTCACTCTGTTGGCACTACTGGAGAGTGAGAATTGCACATTTCAGTGCTTTGTAGAGGGATGGCTATGAGATTTTACATGCAAATGTACTTGGATGACCAATCTTTCCTACGTACAAGAATCTCTGCAGATATATCTTAACCCAACAGAAAGTTTCTACAGGGCTGCTGTTTGTAACTGATCCAGAGCTCACCCCGCCCCCAACTAACTGCTTTGCCTTTTTGCAATATGTCATTACAGTGCTCTAGGGAACACCATGTCCTATCATCTGAAATGTGTAGGTTTTATTTAAAAGTTTAAAGGCTGTTCATGCTTTTATTCAAATGCAGTTTTGATATATGTTGGTAAAAGTAGAGAGTTGTTGAAGGTTTCTCTGCCCTCAGACATACTACCTGTACAAGTGTATAACTCACTGAAATGAGTAAGTCGCATGCGGTGATGAAATAGACCATCAACAGAGCGGAAACCAATATTTGTGTCAAAATTTGAATTTGATGATTTTTACTGCAAATTCAAATTTCTGCTACGATTTACAAAGGTGCATTTTGTGTGGATTTGCAAAGTTTACATAAGAAATTGCTCTCCAGACATTCAGTTTGGGGAAATTTTATTTGGTTTTGATCTAAGCCATTGGCTTAGACTAGAACTTTAACCAAGCACATGAAGATTTGGGCACCTCTGATGAATCTGGGGTGCTTGGACTGCCCAGGCCCCGGTCAGGCACCATCAGTGCCCAAACAGAACCTGACAGGCTGCTCAAACGCATTGGCTGGTCTTTGGAAGTGACAGGTCCCATCCAGGACCACTGCAGAGCCTAGCTCTGCAGCAGCCCAGCAGTGGCTTGTACATTTCAAAGGCTGCTTTCCCCCACCCCCTCTCACCCCAGTGCCTCTTGGCCACAGTGCTGGCCGGCATTTGAAAGTAACAAGTCTCGGCTAGGACCGCTACAGAGCCCAGCTCTGCAGCAGTCCCAGCCAGGGCTTGTAAGTTTCAATGGCCGCTTCCCTCCAGTGCCTCTCAGCCACAGTGCCAGCCGGCCTTTGAAAGTGACAGGTCTTGGCTGGAACCTCTGCGGACTTCAGCTCTACCGTGTTCTCAGATGGTGCTTGTCAGTTTCAAAAGTGGCTTCTCAGCCACAGCAGCTATCAGAACGCTGTGTGGGGGAAGCCCTAGCCTGCCTTTGAAACCAACAAGCCCTGACTGGAGCACTGCAGAACTCTGCAGCACTCCAGGCTGGGGCTTGTCAATTTCTCTGGATAATGCTTGCATTTTCAGGCATCGAGCACCCGATTTGTCCTCGGGTAGCCTATCAGGTGCCCAAAATATGAGCATTACCACCGGATACTAATGTTAGTACCCGATGCAGCTCTAGCTTAGACTGATCAAAGTTTGTAGAGGGCACAAATCCAAACCAGACTGTTCATTAAAGGAAGCATATGTTGAATTTATTGATCAAATACATAACATAACATAAATTTATTAAACAGCGTGACCTTAGGTCATTGCTTAGGGTACAAAATATTGACAATACAAATGATCAAATACATTAATCCCTGTTAGTTTCAGCTCTTATCACTCTTGAATCTGTGCATCACTGCATAAAGGATATATTATCAACAAATTATCTCTCCTGACATTCAACATCATCATGTTATACTGATTCTTCTGAAATTATAACCTTCATGAACTGCACATATGATACAATGATGATGGACAGTTTAAAATCATACTTAAAATCTAGGGATGTGTGAACACTGGGGGGGGGGGCAGTGTTCAGCCCGTTCGGGGTTCGGCCAAACCTGAAACCGTTCGGTTCGGCCTGTTCCGCCCAATTGGGTTCGGGGGACTGAACCCGTTCAGGTGGGGGGGCAGGTTTTCCCTCCCCCTCCCCCCTCCAGGCTGTGCGGGTGGAAGGGGCGCTGGGGAGCACCTCCTCCCCCACCCTGCCGAGCCTCGTAATTTTTGTTTTTAACCCCCTCACCCCAGGGATCGCCCTACCTGGTGGTGCCGGGGCTCTGGGTCCGGCAGCAGCAGTGGGTCCAGCAGCAGTGGCGCTCCAGAGCGCTTCAGGCCACTACTAGGCCTTCCAGTTTGACCCAGAAGGTCTAGTAGTGTCCCGAAGTGCTCTGGAGCGCCGCCGGGCCCAGAGCCCCGGCATCACCAGGTAGGGTGATCCCTGGGGTGAGGGGGTTAACAAATTTTTTTATGAGGCTGGGCAGATGGGCGGAGGTGCTCCCTGATGCCCTTTCCACCCGTGCAGCCTGGAGGGGGGAGGGAAAACCGGGTTCTTCCCTGCCCGAACCGGTTTGGAATCTGAACTTTGTTTGGGCGGGAGAGCGGTTCGGATTCGGGGTGTTCGCGAACGGTCCGAACACTCTGAGTTTGGGCGAAATGCAGAGCTTCCAAACCGCGTTCGCACATCCCTATTAAAATCACTGGCATGTACTGGCTACGGGTGAAGCCTTCTCTGATACAAGGGGGCAGCACAAGCCCTAAAAGTTACAAGTGTCGCATAGCTCTATTGCCAGCCCATCCATTGCACACAATCTACATACCACTGCATATATTCCGTGGAATAGCTTGAAATGCTAACTAAAAACTTGCCATTCTTTGGGAAAATGTAACTTTTGTTTAACAGAATTTGCTAGACATTTAATAAGTGTATGTTTGAGAAAATAAAGGGGGCAAATTATGCAACATATGTTGGGTGTTTTTAAAAAAGATTTTCTTGTCTTTTGATATTTTAAGCAGCACAGGATTTTCTGACATTTGTACTGCACCACATTGCTTGAGTATAATTTCCAAACTTCAGGTTCTTCTAAAAGAAATGAAATCTGTACCATCTAACATATCTACAGCTGGGTCCCATTACTGAGGAGAATGTAAAAGTAACTAAGTCAGTGAAAAGACTTTTTCTTTAAATACATTGTTAATGAAGTCTGGCAAACAACTGAAGCCAGTCCAGAAGAGCTGCTTGCTCAGGGAACAGGACAGAGATGAGATATGCTGTACAAAGAGGAAAAAAGTAGGGGAAATCAAAGTTAAATATATCACTGTCTGATAAAGAAGTTATCGCCTGGCATCTTGAGAAAAAAGGGCTAAAAGGTGAGACATAATGGATCTCGTCTTACTCCCCATGAATGAGTCACTAAAACATTTGCCACTGATTGGGCCCTTTGTCTTTAACTGGACATCTTTTTAGGGTTTTCCCCTGTCTTCTAATAGACCGTGCACTTCACTATGTGGTTTGCAATATTGGAGGTCAAGATTCCTTAGCCGGCATTTTTCTCTTGAAAATCAGTGTACAGCTTGGGTTATACATACACCTCTGAATCAAGCTCCAACAGAACCCTTTGTTACTGACTTCCTTTAGTACAATTAATGAAAGTTTGCATTGGGAAGACGACAATTTGATAACCCCACATCAAGGACTTAGCTTCAACCTGAAGGGATACGTGTTGTTCGTTATTGGTTTTGCGGTTGTTTATTGTCATAAAATAATCAGGTTTACTTAAACACTGTAGATTAGATTAGTCTTTTTAATGGTCTAAGTATTTTTGCCTTAAAGTGTTTTTCTGTTTTCTTAAAGTGCTGTTTGTATTTTAGGATTATTTTATCGATGCCAGTTATTATTTACATTTTGTCACCTATAAGTTTGATGCAGCTGGTAAAAGCTTGATGAGTTACTAAGCTATAACTAGGGTGTTTTTTTTACATGCAACTGTTCTGCTTGTGATGGTGGATGGATGGATATTACAGTAAGTACATCAGGCATGCTGTCTAAATTCTGTGCTGTCTAGCATAGAAACCAGAGGTGGGAAGGAACAATTTGGTTGGCTAGTTTATTCCCCCCAATCTATGCAAGACTGTTTCCTATAGCGTGTACCCTCATGACTATTGGGTTTCAACCACACTTGTATTTTCATTTCTGTAAATCAGAAGAAAGAGAGAGGCTGGATTTAAAGAGAAATACTCCCGGGGGGGGTTGGAAATTGCTAGCTAAGACCTCGATTTTAAGAGGTCTCAGAAGAAAACCAAACTGTGCCTGATGTATTGAAATTCTTCTCCCACTGAAGTCATGGGAGCCATATCATTTACTTCAGTGGTGATACAACCATGCCAATTGTCTTGTATCACGTCCTGTACTAATTAACTGTTACATATGTCCGTACATGCCTTCTCTGTGATGAGCTTTCTTACAGTTATCAGTAACTTGCAATGGCAGCTATTTAAAAATCCAAACATCTTCAAAATAAATTATACAGATTTCTGTTATTTAAATGCTTGGTTATAACATGTGGCTATCATACTTGCCATGTTTGTCTGTAGCCTATGAATATGCATGCCATTTAATCTACACCATGCAATGTTAAACATGTAAATTAAGATCAAATTGATCAATTACAAAGTGAACCATTCTTTCTAACAAAACTACTTTGTTGTCATTCTTTCTATAGTCAGAGATGTGAAGTTAGAAATCAAATTTACACAACTCACCACCAAGTTGTATGTATCTGATCTTTTGAAAGAATTTATTAAAAATGCATGAAAATATACAGTCAAGTATTTGTCACTTTTATGGCCCCAAGTCCCAATGTTATAATCAAGAAACTCAAATGAGAGCAATCCAACAGTCCATGCACGCTGCCCGCTGGCACCGTGCTCCGTCCAGAACACGTGCACTCAGGTGCGCATGCATGCCGTGCACACGTAAGTGTGCGCGTTCTGGCCATGTGCCATGGGGGGGGGGCATATGTAGGCCGTCGGATTGCTCCCAATGTGTGGATGTTCCCACAGAATTATTTATTATTGAAATATTGATCACAATATTGGAACGAATGTTGTTAATGGTATTTAAAACATGAATATGTAACATTTGGAATAATCTTAACTATATGCTATTAAGCAAACAATAGATGCTTATTTGGTTAATTTCCCTTCCCCTGTGCTATACCTTGTATTGTTAAGCTTCTGTAAATAAACTATTGTCTGTTTAAGTCACCTGCCAGCTTTGCAGGACAACAGATTTGTCCCTTCTTTGATCTAGTGGAACGGGTCCAATTGATTGCATTTTCTTCATGGCAGTCAGGAAGCTCTGGAAGATGAGGAATGTGCAAGGTCAGATTATTATTATTTATTAAACAGCACTTCCAGTGTCCAAAACTCTTTACAATTCTTACCTAGTCCACCCTCACAACAACCCTCTGAGGTAGGTCATTATAATTCCCATTTTACAGGGAGTCATGGAAAACTGAGGCTGAGAGATAAAGACATGCCCATGGCCACCCAGTGAGTTCCTAGCTAAAATGAGAAATGAACTCTGGTCTCCAAGGTTCAAGTCCAACATCTTGTCCCCTAAGATACTGTGGCACCAGATTAAAGTTAGTGGGGGTCTGGGCGTAGGGTTGGAGATGGAACTGCTTGGGGCGGGGGGGACAAAGTGGGAAGAACAGGGAGAGTGCTGCTATCACCAGTCCAGCATCAGTTGTTTAGTGAAAAAACATTTTACCCACCAAACAGCTGTTGGGCAGCAGTGCAGCACTCTGCCCACCAGGCCTAGCAGCTGAGGTTCTAACCATACAGAAGAAGATACTAGGACTGCTACAAACAGAGAAGGTGCTGTGGTTGGATGTCCCTCGGGATTGGCACCTCAAACAGAATTGAATCCTAGGTGCATGTATGTGAGGGGTTAACTATAGCAATTTAACATTAATTTGTTCAACGGGTATAACTTTTCTTGTACAGACAAGGTCACGGGGTGGTGAGCAAGAGTGTGATGGGCTTAGGGAGGGCTAGCCAGCCATGTGAAGTAATCGGACCACCTTTATGGGGAGGAGTTCAGAGTTTATCAATGGTAATGCAGCCCGGTTGACTGAACTTACTATCGTATTCCTCAAACCATTTCCTCAGAATCTTCCTCAGAATTACGCTGTCCTTGGGGACTTATGTTTATCTAGGCAGTGGCATTTTTGCATGAATGGGATACCCCATCCTCCATATATCAGACTGATAAATGTCACTTTGGGTACTAATGTTTTCCTGACCTTTCTGCTGCAATTAGAAAAAAACATCAGCTTGATAGACTGATAAGAATGAGGAGTGAATACAAAAATCCTTCTGTTTATAACTAGCCATACAGATTTGGGGCAGAAAGACACAATTACACTATTTGCTCATGAAAATCTAGTTCATCATCTATGCCTTTGGGGCCCTTCGGGGATTGCATGGGGCAGGGGGGCTAGTATGCTGGTGGGTCAATTGTGCATTTTAGGGGGAGAGGGGGTGGGGTGGCTTTCTCCCATGATGAG
>QEPC01002018.1:2194114-2218639 GCA_003113815.1 Sphenodon punctatus
CAAGGTCAGAAGGGACCACTAGACAGACGAGCCGGTGCAGGGTTGGTATGATGATGAGGGGGGGTATCCAGCTCTCCATGGCAGGGAGAGCTGGGGGGGGGGGGGTGATGTCAACCTCTGGTGGCAGCATGAGGTTTGGTGGGGAGGGGGGAGGAGATAGGGGTAGGGTCTCTGGTGTTGTCTCCTGGTGGCAACAGAGGAGACACTGTGGGGTGTGGGAGGGAGGGGGGATACGGGCTCTGGAGTCAGGGCAGACAGCCAAGAGGCTGGGGCCAGGAGGTAGTAGATGGGGGGAAGGGAGCGGCTATAGGGGTGGTTCTGGGGCATGGACGGTATGGTCCTTGGGGGCAGGTGACTCATCCTCCCTGGGGACCAAGGTTCCTGGTGGAGGTTAGGAGGGTCACTCCCCCCCACCAGGGATGAGGATGGATCAGGATCCACCTGTGGGAGGCTGATGCTGTTGAACGCAAGGTCTGTGGTGATCAAGGCCCCAGTCATCCAGGATCTTATCCTGGATCGGGCAGCACACCTTGCATACATTACAGAGACCTGGCTGGACGAGGGGGCTGGGCCAGTTCTGGTGGACCTTGTGCCGGCTGGGTATGCTGTGCAGCACCAGCCTCGTACGAGGGGCCGGGGGGAGGTGTAGCTATTATTTTTAGGGAGGACTGGTCAGTTAGGAGATATCCAGTCCAGGAGATTCCAAGTGTGGAGGCCCTCCATGTGGTGTTTGATTTGGCTATGGGCAAGCTTGGGGGTGTTGCTGGTATATCGGGCCCCTTCCTGTCCAGCAGCATCCCTTGCCACTCTAGCAGAGCTGGCCTCGGAGGTAGTGCTGGACTCCCCCAGGACTGTGGTCCTTGGGGACTTCAACACTCATGTCGATGCCGGCCTTGTAGGAGCAGAGCGGGAGTTCATGGCCGCCATGGCAACCATGGACTTGTCCCAAGTGGTCAACTGCCCGACTCATGTGGGAGGACATATCCTTGACCTGGTCTTCTGTTCAGGCCTTGAGGCGGGTGATCCCTTAGTGGGGGATGTGAGATCTATGCCCTTGTCATGGATGGACCATTATCTCCTGCAGACCAGCCTCCTAGCACACCCCCTCCAGAAGGGGAAGGGACCAATTAGGTTGGTCCACCCTCGGTGGCTGATGGAACCGCAGCAGTTCCAGGAGGCCCTGAGGGAGTTATCCCTGGACCCTGATGGCCACTCTGTCAATGTGCTGGTACAGAATTGGAACACCTTGCTGGGGGTGGCCATCAATAGGGTGGCTCCGAGACGTACCCTGTCCCCGTCTCGTCACCACAGGGCCCCTTGGTTTACCGAGGGGCTGTGGTGTATGAAGCGGGTAGGCAGGAGACTAGAGCGATGCTGGCGTCGGACTCACTCTGAATTTGACCGACTTCTCCATAGGACCCATCTGCGGTCCTATGTTGAGGCTGTGAGGACAGCAAAGAAGGAATTCTTTGTTGCCCTCATAGCGTCTGCAAAGTCGTGTCCAGCGGAGCTGATCCAGGTGGTGCAGGGGCTGGTTAGTCCGGCCTCCCTCCGCCTGGACGGGGACTTGTCCAAGGCCCACTGTGAGGAGTTTGCCACCTACTTTGCAGACAAGATCACTCAGATTCAGAGTAACTTCGACACCGGGTTGGATGCAGTAGGTGAGGAGCGTGAGGTTATGGAGGCACCATCTGGTCGATCTTTCTGGGAGGAGTTTCAGGAAGTGATGCCGACTGATGCGGTGGATGTCTTCGGGTCTGCTCGAGCCACAAGTTGTGAACTAGATCTGTGCCCATTCTAGTTGGTAAAAGTTTCCAGGGAGACGTTGGGGTCGGTTCTGGTGAGGGTGGCTAACACGTCCCTTCAGCAGGGGAGGTTGTCACCCAGTCTCAAGGAGGCTGTGGTACACCCCCTGCTGAAGAAGCCTTCTCTGGATGCACTCACCAGTTACCGTCCTGTCTCTAATCTTCCCTTTTTAGGGAAGGTTATTGAACGGCCCATGGCTCTGCAGCTCCAGGCACATCTGGACCGTATCGGTTTCCTTGTCCCTTTTCAGTTTGGGTTCCACCCCGGCTATGGTACTGAGACGGCAATGGTGGCTTTGGTGGACGATCTCCGCCGGGAGATGGATGCAGGATGTTCTACATTCTTGATCCTGCTAGATCTCTTGGCCACTTTTGATACCATGGACCATGGACTGCTGTTGAGATGGCTGCGAGACCTGAGGGGTTTGGACGGGACTGTCCTTGGGTGGTTCCGCTCATTCCTCTCGGGGAGAAGCCAGTGGGTGGTGCTGGGAGCTGAAACGTCAAGCCCCTGGGCCTTGACCTGCTGCATTCCACAAGGTTCAATTCTGTCTCCGCTTTTGTTTAATGTGTATATGCAGTCCCTGGGGGAGATCGTGAGAGGGTTCGGGGTGCTATGTCACCAATATGCTGATGATACTCAGCTGTACCTCTCATTTTCGATCGACCCAGGTCTCGCTGTCTCATTGCTTTCCCAATGTTTGGAGGCTGTGGTGGATTGGATGCGGCAGAGCAGACTGAGGCTCAATCCTGATAAGATGGAGGTGATGGTGGTGGGTAGGGTGAGGGAGGTCCTCTGGTGGGGAGGGGGGTCTGCCCTCCCATAGCCCAGCAGGTTCGGAGTCTGGGGCTGGTTTTGGATCCGGACCTCCATCTGGATCGGCAGTTGGAGGCAGTGGCTAAAGCCACCTTTCGTCAGCTGTATCTGGTGCGGAGGCTGCGTCCATACATCTCCAGACCCGACCTGGCCACTCTTATTCACTCCTTCATAACCTCGAGGCTAGACTACTGCAAAGCGCTCTACGTGGGGCTTGATTCTTGTTCAGAGGTTGCAGCTAGTGCAGAATGCAGTGGCCCATCTCCTTATAGGGATGAGGCAATGGGAACATATTACACCTGTGCTCCGCGCTCTGCACTGGCTGCCTATAGCGTACTGAGCCAGTTTCAAGGTGCTGGTGTTGATCTATAAAGTCCTATATGGTCTGGGCCCCTCATACATTGGGGACCAACTCACCTTCCACGCCCCAGGGTGGCCCCTGCGGTCTGCTGGGGGCGGCTTCCTGGAGGTCCCCCATGTTAAACGGGGGGCCACGATGGAGAGGGCATTCTCGGTGGCCGGGCCGCAGCTTTGGAACTCCCTCCCGGAGGAAGCTCGCCTGGGTCTGATGGCTTTTCATCGAGCCTGTAAGACCTGGCTGTTCACCCAGGCTTTCAGAGGGGAGGGAGGGGGGAATCTTGGGATGGGGTTGGGGGGTAGGGCTGATTCGGCAGCAGCTTTTACCGCGCCGCGATTCCGTTCCGGCATTTCAGAATTGCCCGCGCCACACCGCGACATTTCTGCGGATATTCCGCTAATTCCACCGGAATTCTGCAAATCGCGGAATTGCGGGAAAATTGCGGGAAAATCGCGGAAAACCGCTATTCCGCTATTTTGTGGCGCTGGCAGAATTGCGGAAATAGTGAAAATGTCATGTTTCCACGATTCCACTAAGTTGCGGAATTAAATAAGCGGAACTGCGGAATGAAACCGCGGAATGAAAGCCTCTGCCATGCCATTCCACTAATTGTGGAAACACTGTTTCCGCCAGAAATAGCTACCGCTACGATATTCCGCTACAGCCCTAGTTGGGGGTGGGTAGTTTTAATCATATTGTTGATGTTTTATGTATTTTAGTATTATTTTATCTGTTGTGAGCCACCCCGGGATGCCATAGACATGAGGGGGCAGCCAATAAATACAAATAAATAAAGAAATAAGTGTGTTTAATCTTTTAAGTCTGGAAGCAGACTTAACTTTTTACAACCAACTATAGTAACTTCCAACTTCTTCCAAAGGAAAATCACCTCTTAGGCTGCAAATCTGCCACGATTAAGGGTGCTTTTAGACAAGCACCTCCCCACCCACCACTTACCCACCTCCCACTCATTATACATGTTTCAGGGCACCACTGCAGCCCTGAAACATGTATCTCAGGTGGATGGTGAATGAGTAGTAGCCTAAAAGCACCCTCAATTCAATGGGAATTTTTCCATAGGTATGTGCGAACAGAACCGAGTTCGGAAATTTGGTTCGGTTCAAAAATCGAGTTTGGTTCAGAAGTTCTGTTCAGTTGACCAAACTAGTCAAATTCGGTCAAATTCTGCTTCTGAACCGAGTTTGTACATTCAAAACTGGTGTTTTAAGCTGGTTTTGGCCTTCCAAACTGGTTTGGATTCGACCGAACAGTTTGGTCAGGTTCGGTTCGGTCGACCGAACTATTTGAGTTCGGTCCGAACTTCCGAACCGCGTTCATACATCCCTATTTTTCCACTGACTTCAATAGATAGAGAATTGTGCCCTCACGGTGTTTTTACATGAGACAGGTGTGTGGCCAGGGGGTGGGGGGGCACGTCCGCAGTTGTTGCGTGGGATAGGTGCATGGGCACCATGCATGGGGGAGGGGCACTTCACACAAGCCCCATGCATGCCTTCCCCTCCAATGTACCACACACCCTGTCTCCCACAATGGGCATTCCGGATTTTCCCAGACTGCCCCGTACATGGGTCACTGATGCATGCACCTACCCCAATGCACTGTATTCAAACGAGACTTTCCCCACGTGAGTGTTCATGCGTGGGGGGGGGCGGGTCTTGTGTAGTCTCAGTCTCTTAGTCTCAGCCCTGTCCAGTAGAAAGTAATCAAGTAACCCAGAAATGTTGTTGCTCTGGAACAAAGCTATTGCTGTGGAGCAAAAGTACGATGGATTGAATTCCTCATGTGAACAATCTCACAGGGCTGTAAAGAGCTATACAGTGGGTGTCTTTAGACATAACATCAACGGGTGTCTGAATGTGCATTTTGACCTTGTTATGAACACTTGAACACTAGTTTGGTTCTGTGTTCACCACGTGGCGCTGCTTAGACACAGTCTATCTTGGGGCAAATTGGTATTTTGCTCACCACCCGATCTCAGCACGCAAGTGCTACCGCCTCATTTCCCATGTTGTAACTGCTAACACGCCACACAATATCATATGAGACAGCATTAGCCACATGTTCGGTGTAAACACGCAAATTGTTCTTGCGATGCAATGGTGTTCACATCGCGTGTTCAACGGGTGGCCAAATTGTTGTTGGGATTGTTATGATGCTTACACACAATGGCCAAACATGTGCTTTAGGGTTTTGACACCCGATCTTTGTTATGTATGAAGATGTCCAAAGACTGAAATCCTGAGCCCATTGAAGTCCTTGGAAGAATCCCTATTGACTTTAATGGGGAGGCTTGAAGCCTGAAACTCCCATTTTGGAAATGCACTGAGGCCTCACGAGGATTAGGCTAAATCGTAGAGCCCGAAGAAGGGCAGTTGAAGTGCTCTGTTCTACTGCACAGGGTTGACATAACACAGAGAATGCCCTAGCAAGCACAGTGCTTGGGAGCCGTGCAGCCAGCTCAGGGAGGAAAGGATATGATTGATTGATTTTTATTTATGGCCGGAACCAAAATGAATATTCACAACCCATATATATAGATATCAACAATTGTAATATATATATATTAACACACTGTACATTGTAAACTCTTGAATAAGTTCAATATCCTATTAAATCCATAAAATATAAAATTCTACATAGCTTTCCCATTTCTATGACATTTATTACAAAGGCTCTTCCCCTCCCGAAACTTACTGGCTGGACAATCTGACCTTTATATATCTATTACAAATACCCTACCCTGCCCAAACTTACCCATTGCACATTTGTCCCCCAAAATTGTTTTGTTCTTTGGGTTTTTATTGCCTTGACCGCAGTCCTACGTACATATTGGAAACATTATACGTAGTATTCTTATTGTTTCCCAATCATTTTTTTCCTTATTCCCTGCGCCACATGAATAAACTTAGCCAATACAGTTAGTAACTATTGCTGTGTCCTGCAATAATTTGGCAGTTTTCTCATGCCCTGACCATCCACTATTATATCTCCCAGAGGGAGCAACCATTTCCTTCTTCGTAGAAGGGACACTCCCATAGAACATGGGCAATATCCTCCACTTCTTCCAATTTGCAAGGGCCTTGGGAATCTTTGCCCTCCTTCCTTCCTGCATCTTAGATTCCAATTGAGAGAAGGAAAGGATATGGGAGCAGAGTAGGATTTTGATTTGTGGGTTTGTGTTACGATGACCCTATCCAAAAAACTTATTGGAGAGGATATCCTGCTTCAACAAAGCCTCTAATCCCAAAGTACTAGAATCTTCAGTCTAGCTTGTCTTGTAATACTATAGCATTTGGGGCTACTTCCTTTTATGCTCTTACAAACTCAAACTGCTTTGTATGTTGTGTAAAATTATGATTTGATTTACAAGTGTGTCTCATTAGGTAATCTCAGGAGATCAGGCTGACTCCAGGTTCATTGGATTTGAATCCTTAAGAATCCACAATAATTTAACATTTAGATCATGAGTCTTGACTGTTTATGTTTATCCATGTTTTTACTCCTTTGGGTGCAGGACTCCCTTGCTGATAAGAGCAACCTCTCTGCATGGGTATATTGACACAATGTTTATTCTGTACAAACAAATACTAATAATCAAGTAGCTTTGTTGGATTTTAATGGGGCCTGCTGATTTACTCCAGCTGGGACTATGGCTGTGATTTTTAGGATTGTGATCGGCTCACAAATACCCAGTGGGTTAAATAATACATCTTGGGAAAGGCTCTGTGTGACAGAAGAGCTGTTTTTTGTGGCGACCCTTGGGGCCACAATCTAAAAATGAAAAACACATCTGAAAACGCGTCACACGGTAAGTTGTCCCCTGTAACATTTGAGCGTATGCCCATGCAGATACAGTAAAGACAAGGCTAAGGTTTAATGATTCAATATGACAGCGTAGGGACAAAATGAACTGTAGGGATCAGGAAGCTGAATGTAGATGTTGGGCTGTGCTGTTGTTTGCCCACTGGTGATGCTCCAGAGAAACAGCTGCACAGCATCTTCTCAGAGCTAATGCAGACCAGCTGCACGGAATAGGATGCACACAAGCAAACACAAATGTTTCAAATGCAGTTATTTTTTTCCTTCTCCACAGCTGTCCAGAGCTGTTCCAATTTTCTGGGGGGCACATACTGCTAGGGCACAATAGAGGATCTTCTGTAGCCTCCAGACTAAAATCTGGGTATGAAGCTCAGTGTCCCACAACCTTTTATCTTTGAAAAAGCCTTGAAACAAAAAACAGAAGGAAGCAGCAGTAGGAGGAAGAGGAGGTCAGAGGGTTCATCTGGCTCTGTCCCTCTTCCTAATCACTCCTAGAGCTACCCTTGGAAAAATATGCCATGCCATAGCTGAATTATTACCTGTATGCAGAGAAATTCCATCTACCTTCTTTTGGGATCAGCTTGTACTCAAGATTGAATTGGCACCCACTAACCTAGTATTACTTACAACTTTATAGCTTCTATTTTACCTTTTCTGTCACAATCCCTGTCTACATGCTATCTAAGCACAGCTGCAACTTTAAAAAATCATAAAATCCCAGGGCAGCAAAAAAGCACACACACTTTTTCTCCCTTGTCTGGGTTTTGGGTAGGGTTGAAATATATATTATTATTTATGTAGCACCAGCAGTGTACCTGGCACTGTACAATCAAGAGTTATAGACAGGTCACTAACCCCAGGGGGCTTACAATCTAGGAGAGACAAGGGAAGGGGAGACGGAGACAAGGATATATTCATGATACTGAGAAGTTGCAGGAGCACGTACTTCACTTAGTTACAGGGAACCAACAACTTAGCTATAGGGAAGAGATTCTGAGTGTGGGGAGAAGCGGATGCAATTTCACTCATGACGAGCCAGGGAAAGCCTGACGGAAGAGGTATGTTTTCAGGAGGGATTTGAAAGTTGGAAGGGAGGGAGCAGAACAAATGTATCCAGGGAGGGAGTTTCAGGCATGGGGGGCAGCAAGAGAGAAGGGGCAAAGATGTTTAGAGGAGCAAGGGAGTCATGAGCAGGTGAGGGTGTGAGCAGAGGAGAAGCGAAGCTCCCAGGTGGGATACAAGAGTGGAGAGATAGGGGGGAGGAAGGCCATGAAGAGGCTTGAAGGTAAAGACCAGGAGCTTGTGCTGAATGGATTCATATAGGGGGAGCCAGTGTAGGGCAGAGAGGAGGGGCTGAACGTAGTCAATATTGTGGCAGTAATCAAAAACATTTAGAGTGAGCGAGTTCCGCACCGAGGGGCCCACCAAAGCAAAAGTCCAATCACCTGCCAACTTAACTAGGTACAATGGCAGATTCCCCAAAGAACGGGTGTTTTAAAATTTATTTTACTATTTTTCTACCCCGCCCCCTCCTGCTCACAGAGCAGCTCGGGGTGGCTTACAAAATGCATAAATAAACATAACAATAAAAAACACACATAAGATAGCATTAAAAACATAAAAATGATAAAAAGAACTAAAGGGGCAGAATTGCCCCTCCCCACCCGTCTCCCTCTCCAAAGACCCAGCCAGGTCTTACACTGTCTACGAAAAGAGGGAAGGTCTAGGGCCAGGCAGGCCTCCATTGGGAGGGAGTTCCACAGCCTGGGAGCAGCCATCGAGAACACCCTCCCCATCGTCACCACCCGGGCAACCCGTGGGACGTCAAGTCAGGCGTCCCCGGCCAACCGCAGGGGCCACAATGCAATCCGGAGCCTGAGGCAGTCCTGCAGGTAAGCCAGGCCATTTAGGGCTTTTAGATCATTACCAGCACAGATACCCATCAGTATGAGGCTCCAAGAGCAGGTCTCGAATACAGCCAGCACCTCAACTGTTCAGGGCTCTGAAAAATCAGAAAAGACCTTGGGCTTTAAGAAACCTGTAAAAATCACAAAAGTTACCAGCTCTGATATCAAAAGAGGCTGGGTACTGGTTAGGTCTGCACAGTCTCAAAAAGTAACTGGCAACCTGTTGTCAAACTGGGAACCTCTTCCACTGGTGGCTTGTGGTTAAAATTTGGGGTGGCTTGGAGTTGTCGGGAGGAGAAAATAATGCCACACAGTGTACAATTAGGCTGTGGAATTTACTGCCAGGGGAGGTGGTCAAGGCCAGTACTATAGCTGAGTTTAAAAGAGGTTTAGACAAGTTTCTGGAAGTTAGTTCCATTAGCAGCTATTAGCCAGATAGGGTTGGGGAACAAAACCCTTTACTGTCGGGAGCCTGGGGATGACCCACAGGGAATGGATACCATGGTAACCTGTTGGGTGCTTCTCCCAGGCCCCCGTGACTGGCCACTGTCCAAGGCAGGTTGCTGGGCTCGATGGACCATTGGTCTGACCCAGTATGGCACTTCTTACGTTCTTATTAGTTTCACCTGCTGGGGAGTGACTAATGCTAATACTTGGACTTGCCCCCTTTGAAAATGCAAGAGATGGGAGCCTCGGGGCTCTGTCTCTGAAGCCCTGCAGTCAAAGGAGGCGTTACTGCTGTGCTTGTGCAGGAAGAGGCAGGGAGCCCCTCAGGAGGAGACTCCCATCAGTGATTGAGCTGATGCTCTGCACCTGGGTGCACACAGTGTCAGCTGGAAGTTCTGCCCTGGGCAGGAATTCCACCCAGCCTCAGTGCACGCTCAGCCTGCAGGCTAGCAGGAGGGGCAAGGTCTGTGCAAGTGCAGGGAGTTGGCTCCCGTTAGCCTGCTGAGCGCATGCCTCACTGCCTGGGCTAGGTGTAATTAAGCCCCCAGGCAGCTCTTGGGCTGTGCTGCAGCAGAGACAGAGCTAGATCTGAATGTGCCCTGGTACAGAAGATGGAAATCCCTCCTCCCCCTCTCCCAGTGGTGGGGGATGAAGCTGCCCAGACTGGAATCCAGGTAGTGTGTGAGCTCCCTAGGTTTGTGGCCCCCAGTGCAGCTGCACTGCCTGCCCCTAGTAGCTATATGCTTGTGCTACAGGACACAGCCTCCAGCCAGCTGGCTGCACAGTCTCAGTGAGTTAGTTCGCTCACTGCTAGGAGCCTCCCGCTTCCCTGCACAAGCACAGTAAGCCGCCTTTGACTGCAGAGCTTCAGAAAGACAGCTTCAGGGCTCCCCCCAACCCTGCACATCAGTTTACATTCTTAAAGAGCTGAGCTCCCCAGCACAAGGGCATTTGCAACTCGTAAAAGAGATGGCAACCCTACCTGATTAGGAGTAGGAATTTGTGGTATGGATGAGCCCTATCAGCTCCTGCTGAGGATTTTCCACCAAGCTTCACATGGGGTGTGAAGGAACACAAGGAGTGTTGTACTGGGTTAGACCAATGGTCCATCAAGCCCAGTATCATGTCTCCAACAGTGGCCAATCTCTTTCTCTTGGGAGAAGTACCCAATAGGTCACAATGGGCAATCCATTCCCTGTTGTTCCAGGCCCCAACAGTTAAAGCAGGAATTCCCAACCTGGTGCTCAGGGCAGTGAGTGAAAGTGCCCAGCAAGCCAGCTGTCAGTAGTGGTGGGGAGCTCTTTGAAACAGTCCCCCTTTCAACTGAATTAAATTGAATTGCAGAGGGGAGACTAAATGTATGCATGTTTATGCAAATCATGCAGTACTCCCAAGTAGTCACTTATGTCACGCCAGTGCTTGTGACAGGGAAAAGGCTGAGAACCCTTGAGTTACAGGCTACGTCCCCAGAACTGACTTGGCTAATAACCATGAATGGGCCTATCCTCCAAGAACTTATCCAAACCCTTTTAAAAAACTAGCTACGCTACCAGCCTTGACCACTTCCTCTGGCAGTAAATTCCACAAGTTAATTCTGCACTGAGTGGGGAAAAAAAATACTTGGGCTTGCCCCTTTTAAAAAATGCAGAGGAGCGCAAGAGAAAAAAATACTTTATCTTATTTGTTTCAAATCTGCTGCCAGTTAACGTTATGGTGTATCCCCTTGTTCTAGTGCTGTTCAAGTAAATAACTTCTCCCTATATTTATGTGTTCCACACCACTCATGATTTTATAAGCTTCTATCATATCCCCTCTCAGTCATCTCCTCTCCAAGCTGAAGAGTCCTAACCTATTAATCCTCTCCTCATACGGGAGCCATTCCATACTCTTGATCATATTTGTTGCCCTTCTCTGTACCTTTTCTAAGTTCTACTATGTCTTTTTTGATGTGAGGTGACCAGAACTGCACACAATACTCCAGGTGCAGTCATACTATAAATCCATATAGCGGTATTATGATATTTTCAGTTTTATTCTCTATTCCTTTCTGAATGATTCTTAACATTCTGTTTGCTTTTTTGGCCGCCACCACACACGGAGCTGAGGATTTCAATGTATTGTCCACAATGATTCAACGATCCTTTTCCTGAATGGTAACTCCTAATTTAGAAGCCTGCATTGTATACATGACTATTTTTCCCTATGTGCATCACTTTGCACTTGTCCATATTAACTGCCATTTGGATGCCCAATCACCCAGTCTAGCAAGATCTTCCTGCAGTTCTTCACAGTCCGCTCGGGTTTTAACTTCCTTGAATAACTGTGGCCCTTTTTACACAAGATGCACCCACTGATGTCCGTGCATGTCCATGCAGTGGACATGAGTGGGTACATCCTGTTTGGAAAGTGGTGGCACGTGGGTGGGCATGCACAGTCCCGAGTAACACTCACCTCCTCCCAGCACCCTGCATGGAGCAACCAGCGAAAATGCAAGTTGCTCTGTGCGGGGGCCTGCGTGGGGATGCAGCGGGGATGAGTGTGCCCCATGTGCACCTGCCCCCCTCACCGCCCCTACAACAGCAGCATGCCCACAGACCACCCCCTCCCCCACCCCAACTGTGGGCCATTTAAAAGGGTCTTTGTGTTATCTGCAGATTTGATCACCTCACTCTTTACTCCCTTCTTCAGATCATTAATGAATATATTAAACAACACCTGTCCCAATACAGTTCCCTGGGGCACTCCACTAGTTACTTCTCTCCACAGTGATAACTGACCATTTAGTCTTTCTTTTTGCTTCCTATTTTACCAGTTGCCAATCCATGATATGATACTTCCTCTCATCCCATGACTCTTTTAATTTTCTCAAAAGTCTCTCATGAGGGACCTTATCAAACGCCTTCTGAAAGTCAAGATACATTATATCAAACAGCTCACCCTTCTCCACATGTTTTACACCCTCAAAAATTCCAATAGATTAGCGAGACATGACTTCACTTTCCTAAATCCATGTTGACTCTTCCCCATTATGTTTATCATTCCACATATTGTTTATCCATATGCTCAGTAATTCTGTTCTTAACCATTTCCACCAGTTTTCTCGGCACTGATGTCAGGGTCACCAGTCTGTAGTTTCCAGGGTCACCTCTAAAGCTCTTTTAAAATACTGGTGTTACATTTGCTACCTTCCAATTCTCTGGTACAGTGACAGATTTTAGAGAGAGGCTACAAATTACCAATACATATGGTAATTTAATAGGTTACATATTACCAATATGTATGAAGTCTGCAATTTCATATTTGAGTTCCTTCAGAATTCTGGAATGAATACCATCTGGTCCTAGTGATTTGCTACTATTTAGTTTGTCAGTTTGCTCTAGAATCTCCTCAAGATTCCCGCATATGGGATTTTTAACTTTTAAATTGCTTTTATTTTTTCATTGTTTTAATATGTTGTTCGCCGCCCCGGGCTGCCCTATGGGCAGCAGGGACGGGATACATTTTTTAAATAAAATAAAATATTTTTTTTTTAAAAAGTCACACTTATTTGTGACAGTTCTTCAGATTCTTCACCTACAAAGACTCAGTCCGGTGTGGGTATGTCCTCAATATCCTCGGCAGTGAAGACCAAAGCAAAGAATTAATTCAGCTCCTCTGCCTTATCCTCCCTGAGTGCCCTGTTCACACCCTGGTCATCTAATGGCCCAACCAACTCACTAGCAAGCTTCTTGCTTCTGATGTACTTGCAAAAAAAATATATTATTATTTTTTGCGTCCTCCCTCTTGGCCTGCCTTATAAATGTTTTACATCTAACTTAGCAATGCTTGTGCAGAAGATGCTGTAAATACCTAATGCAGGTATTTAGCATTCAGACACAAAACTCGCTGGCTCGAGCACTCTTGACTTTGTTGGTTTCATCATGCTCCAAGGATTCCATTCAAGCTGGAAATTCTAGGCATTAAAGTATGAATGACTCATAGGAATTCTAAGACTTGCTGTGTTCCAACAAGATCATTTACACAGACATTCTGAAGAATTAGCATGTGGAGTGGTTTGAAAATAGACAGCACAGGACAAGGTGTGAGCATTGTAAGACCTGTGAGATGGTGGTGGCCCAGATCTCCCTGCTTTATTCGCACACTAACTCTACCTTATTAAAGTCTTAGGTGAACAGGCACAATTATTCAAGTTTAGACACTTACTGAGGCATCCTTGATCCCTTCAAGTGGAGAAATTCACTTATTTCTCCCTACTCAGTGGCACGTTAATCCATGATGGAACCAACAGGCCCTGGGGCCATTGTGCTGTGCATCTTCACTTCTTTCCGAAAGTGACCAAAGGACTGCATCTCCTACTCATGCTGAAAGCACTCTCTGCAGCTACCCCTCCCCTAGTCAGTGTCCAGGTCTGAGTGTTCACAGGCACAGGCAGGCTATCGCGGGCTTGTAGTTGGTTGCTCTGGCTGTAGAGTCAAGAGCCTGACTTATCTACAAACTGTTCTTGTCTCAGACAGCCAAGCAGGCAGATCTTTGGGTTCCAGGACCAGGGTTTCTCGGGTGTCTTTCTCTTAAAGTCTCTGAAAGAAGCTAGCAAGGGACTATATAGGAAATCTCCAGACTTCCTCTAGTTCTCCTTCAATCGGGCTAAGTTTGATACCCTGTGTAGATGTAGGAGATCGTCATTCAGAACAATAGGCTGATTCACCACTGTTTATGGTGTCAGTAACCTTGCTGGAGAAATATTTTTCAGTAACCCTAAATAAGAGGAGGGCAGTGTAATTTTTAAGGATATAATCCATGGATCTACTTCCTGTATTTTAGTGCTGACTTTGAATGCTGAACAAGATAATTTCCTGTTCCATTATTTATGCTTACTCTCTTACCAGCCCATGAGCCGCCCCAAGCTGTTTTCAGGAGGGACGGGGTATAAATTCGGAAAATAAATAAATAAATACCTCTCCATGCACAGCTAGCATTCATTCTCTCGCTCACGCTCACTCACAAGCCTTAACCAGAGGTTCACAGAATGTGGGCAAGGACCACACATAGGGTCATGATCTTAACTGATATTTTATACACTTTTCATGTCTTTTGTTGCTGTCTAGGGTCACAGAATTATATTGAAATCTCAAAAAGAGGTCACACAGATCAAAACCTTATACTTACTCCAGTCCAGAGCCAGATCAAGAAACAAGCAAGATCAGCAGCAAGTCTGGGGAAGATGAAGCATGGCGGTAAGAGCAAGTCTGTTTTGCAGACTGAACCAAGTAAGTAACGATCATACTTGTAATGTCCCCTGGAACTCAAAACTCTGGGAAGGATTTGGACCTGGGTTTTCCCTGACCAGCTCCAGGGAGCTGTACAAAGTCCCACATCACAAGTTGCAACTCGCTAACCTGATGGTGATGGGTTCTTGATTGGTGAGCAAGTCTGCATTCCCATGACTGCCCTAGGTCATATAAAGAGGGCAATAAGGATAGGAAATTGTTTAAACTTTTGGGACATAAATATCAGGCTGTAACATCTTTTGTTTCTGTCCAATATGCATGAACTCTGGAGCGAATGTACCCCTTACCCAGGGGATCATCCCTGTCAAATCTCAGAAGGGTTAGATGAAGGGCCCTGATTTTATAAGCATCATAGTTTGTGATGCATTTCCAGCTATAACATCTTTGCTTCCCATTCAGTTTGGGTGCAATTTGGTCAGATTGTCCCTCACCCAAGGTATCATTCCTGCAAAGTGAAAACCAAAGATATTTTAGTTGGAAACGTGTGTGCAAACCATGAAATGATTACATTGCTTAGAAAATCAGGCCCCTTCATCCAATCTTTCTGAAAATTGCCAGGGATGATGCCTTGAATGGAGGGGCACAATGACTCCAAAGTTCATGCAAACTGGCTGAAAAATAAAGACGTTGCAGCTGGAAATGTGTGCACAAACTAGGACATTAAATTGCTTATAAAATCAGAACCTTTTATCCAATCTTTATGAAAAATGATCCCTTTAGTGAGGGGTACAAACTATCCAAATCCGATGCAAATCAGATGAAAAACGAAGAAATTGCAGTTGGAAATACATTTCCCAATTCCCATTGAAACCAATGGAAAACAAAAATGAAACTTAACAAAAAAACAAAAATCCTCGATAATGAAAAACAGAAAAGAACTTTAAGGAAAACAAAAAGGGTCCCTAGTGCACACCCCATTCCCTAGGAGCTTTTCAGACTCTGGTTTAGGACAAGTGTATTCTTACAGGATCTGGGTACAGAGGTTCTGGGGAGAAAGAGCAGGGTGCCTGTTTTGTGAATGGCTGCAGCTTTGGTCTCTAATTAAGCCTTGAACTACAATATTGTTAGTGATGCTTAGTCATCTCCTGTCCCCGCCCCCTCCCCCCCCCATAAGTTTCCATTTGCAATTCACAAAGCTATTCTCCGAAATACAGTTGCAAGTGCACCTCATGGGGAGAAAGGAGATTAGGAGTTGTTTGTGTTGCTAATTAGTAAGACGATTTGAAGATGAGCTCATGGTCTCAGGACACAAGTGATTTTGTTCTGATCACTTTGGAGAATGAGCTATTATCTGTGGAGGATGTCACCTTGCTTATAATATGCCTAGTCATAATAATGCACTGAAATTGAGTTTAATTTTCTTTTGCTAGAATAATTTAATAGTGTCCAGTGGCAGCTGGAAAAAAATACATTAAAATGGCAAGACAGAAATGCACTAGAGTACTAATTAATGGTATTAATGCCAGCCAATTAACTTTGTTCCATAAGGAAACCAAGCACTTTGGGACATAATTTAAATCCAAAGGCCACAGCCCTGTCTTCTAGAAATGTGCATGCAGTTGTCACACTTGCTTTTGCAAAATGGGAATAGGAGCATACAGATGAGTTCTTAGGAAACTTTGCAGCTGTCTACATGTATATTTTTCTGAGTTGCATGCATACACATGGGGTGCAGCCACATGAGTTAGGTGGGACCGATCCCCCGCGTGCCCTGGGGTGGGCAATCACAGCCGCCACACTTCGGGACTAACGTGGAGAGCAGATCATATGGTCTGCACCCCACTCCCCTTCCCGCGTGGGGAAAGCAGGCGCGGGCCACTGTCGGGCATTCCGCCACATGAGCAGCCACCCAGTCCTGGCCCACCTACGGCCCACCCACTATGCAACCTCCAGTCATGATATGGTCATGCAGGAATGGTGACAGTGCCCCCCACTCAAAGCCCCACAGCAGAACTTGCCACAGAATGGGGAAGATGAGGACTAGGCCCACAAGCAGCGGCACAGTACTGCGATTTGGACAGCCTTACACACTTTGAGTAAAGCTACTACACCCTGCATTTCTGGCCTTTTTTGGAGGATGCATGGTGGTAGCCAATTGCCCACCATGCACCAGGGTGGGGTGAACATCTGGCATCCACTGGGTACACAAGCCACTGCATCATGTGGAAACAGTGCCCAAATTGGGGTAAAGCTGCCCATATTGCAGTACCGTCTCATGTGGCTGCACCTATGGTAAACATGCACCTAAAACTATATAATAATATATGAGAGGACCAATTCATATAGGTATGAAGGAGAAATGGTACAGAGGTGAGAGCAGTGTCATTAGAAGGGCCCTTGACTAGCCAGTAATGGCAGTCATTAGGGGTATTTGTCGCAGTTCCCTTAAAAGGAATGGGGCAAGGTGGAAACAGCCACCCTTGCTGCTGCGGTCGCTGCTGCAGCAGGAAGCGTTGCTGGGAAGCCGGTCGGGACGAGGCGGGAAAGCGCGTCCCGGCCGGCGTTGCCCCAGCAACCGGGGCTGCATCAACAGGTTTAAGTGCAGGCTTCGAGGCCCCGCACTGTTGAGGGGCGGGGCCTCTTCACCTGACATGCCTCGCCCAAGCCGCAGTATTGACTTGGAGCCTTCAGGAGCAAGTCGCTCCCCCCCACCTCCCCTTTCCAGCACCGGGCCTAGGCAGATCAGTGCAATGGGAAAGGCAAAGGCGAAAAGGCACAAGGGCCGGAAGCCAGATGCCACGGTATGGGGAGGGGGCGAAAACTGAAACTGGGTCTGCGGCTAAGCTGACGAGTGGGCCAGAGCCAGGTGCCTCCATGCCAGGGCCCATTGTCGTGGGGGGCCCTGCCATGGCGGTGCTCAGTGCCCTGAAAGACAGGCTGGTGGGTGCAAGGCCCTAATGGGCCGCTGGCCACGTTGCAGGGCCATGCCCCGCATCCATATTTGGTTCAGCAGAGCCTGGAGGGATTCCCCTACACTGCCATCTGGCCCAGGATGGTGGAGTGGCCTATGATACAGGCCCCCCTGCCCTCAGTTCCACTAATGGTCACAGGGCCCTCAGGGATACAAGGAGCGGGCGTGGGGATGACCACAGCACCACCCAGGGAGAGGTCTCACAGGGGCCATGAGCAATGGGGCTTCCGCAGGTGGACAATCATGCAGGGCACCCAGGTCCACTGCCAGGGTGCCCACCCATACACGGACAAGGAATCCACCCCCCAGGTGCAGCACCACTGCCTGAACTAAGAAGGGGGAGCAGGGTGGTAATACCCCTGAGTAAGTATAGAACGAGGGCAGGGATGGTGCCGGTGGCTGCAGAGGCAATTACTTCCCTCCCAGATGGACAAGGGCTCAGTCCCAGCCCTGGCCGAGGGCTTATGCCACGGGAGACGGCCCCCTGGCCCCCGCCCCCCAATGGGGTACGGAGGAAAATGTCCCGGGGCAAGCCCCACCCCCCAAGCAAGGGGGCCGGCCACGGTGCAGCCCTTCTTTCTCCCCACAGGGAAGTAGAGCACCAGCAGGGAGTGACGGCGGGGGATGATGAAGTGATGGCACTGGGAGTACTAGAGGCTCTCCAATGGATAGCAGCCTTGGAGAGGGAACTACAAGCTATGGCCCAGGAATACCACCCCCACCACCACCTGTACTCGGACCCGACCCAGGAAACCAAGTACCATATTATGAAGGTACGAGGGACCCGTGGGGGGGTGGGTGGCTACAGGGCAGGGCTCAGTCAGACTCCGTCATACTTGGTCATGGGACAGGCACGGGGGGGTGTAGCTGGGTGGCCCCCACAGGGGAATGGCCATGGTCAACTGCCATATTACACTGACCCCTGGCAACCAGTATCATTCCAGGAATGGTGCCCTCTTGTGCAGGGCCAAATTGGCCCACAGGGGGGAGCAATGAGAGCCCCTTTCTATGGTGGAATGGGGAGTGGGTACCCACCCCGGGCCAGCACGGCTCACCTCCTGCTGCAATGGGGGGGCACGGGCCTTACGTGGCACAGGCCGCTCAGATGTGGGTACTGCCCCAGAACATCCTCGGGGCCACTATGGGGACCGAAAGGCCTCTTGTCCCCTTAGGGGGTGACTATGCAGATGTCTTGGCCCCCATCGGGGCTTACCTTCTGCAACCCACCAGGGAAAAGATTTGGAAAGGGACATTTTCACCCGCCTATTCACTGATCCCATACCGGATCCAAGTGATAAGGATGTTAGCAAGGACAAGGAGTGCTTTAGGCGCCCGAAAGCTGATCACAACTGGGCAAATTGGATATTGGCATACTCCATTTATCAAGGGGTGATGGTCCAGGTGTACCCAGACCGAGCCTATGCACTCATGAAGTATGCCGACATCGTTTGCCGTGCCTATGATACGGGCCCCTCAGGGGTCTGGCTCAGGTATAATGAGGCATTCCCCCATAGGGCTTCTTACGCTCCTGGACTAAGATGGGACACACATGCCCCTGATTTGTGGTTGAATTCCATCAACGACATGACCAATGCTCCTAGAACTGATAGTGGTCACATCCTAACCTGGGGCATGGTGGCTCCATCCAATGATCCCTTTCGGAGCGAGGGCCACAAGGCCCAAACTGCCGGAAGGAACTTATGTTGGGAATTTACCCATGCAGGCAGGTGCGGGCGCACGGATTGCAGATTCCGTCTCATGTGTGCTATCTGTGGTGGAAACAGCATGCAACAAAGGGTGGCAGCCTTGGGGGGAAGGGTAAATACAGTCAGGGACCACCCAAGAAAGGGAGTCAGGGTAACCCCTCGGGCGGGGGCAGGTCAAAAGGCCCCAACCTCAGTCAGGGTTGATCGGCTGGCACAGGCCCTCATGGTTCACCCGGACAGAGCCGAGGTGTTATACATAGTTGATGGTTTTCGTCATGGTTTCAGGATCCCAGCAGGGGAAGTCCAGCAGGGTAAAATCACGCCTAACCTTAAATCAGTAGCGGGATTAGAATACGTGGTGCAGGCCAAGCTGAATAAGGAGATCAGTGAAGGGAGGGTGGCTGGCCCTTTCCCATCCCCGCCTTTACTGGGCATGATCATCTCCCCTTTGGGAGTGGTCCCAAAGAAAGCCTGCAGTGAATTCCGGCTAATACACCACTTATCCTATCCCCGAGGCAGATCAGTCAATGACGCTATTCTGAGGGAACTCACCTCAGTTCAGTACGTGTCATTCAACACTGCAGTCCAGCTGGTAAAGAAGGCAGGCCCAGGTGTACTCTTGGCGAAGTGTGATATTAAATTGGCCTTTCACCTGCTGCCAGTCCACCCAGACAGCTTTCACCTCCTTGGCTTTCATTTGCAGGCCTGTTTTTATTTTGACTGTTGACTGCTCAATTTCATGCCCTGCGTTCGAGCATTTCAGCTCCATGGTCAAATGAGTGGTACGGCAGCAGACGAAAAAAGGGGATATCACAAAATATCTTGACAATTTCCTCTTCATAGGCAAAACAGGCACTTGGGACTGTATTGAACTGATGGAGACTTTCAAAGAGGTTGCGGATGAATTGGGTATCCCCCTAGCTACTGAAAAGACTCGGGGACCAGCCACTACACTCCCATACTTGGGGATTGAGTTGAACACAGTCCGGTCCACACTTTCCGGCAGACAAGCTACAATGGTTAAAGACCAAAGTAGAGGCCTGTCATGCGGCAGGGAAAGCGACAGGGAACTCCAGTCTCTAGTGGGAAGCCTTAATTTCACTTGCTGGGTGGTAGCTCTGGGATGCGCTTTCTTATCCCACTTATACAAGAAGATTGGGGGGGTAACCCCCCAGCCACACCATCACATCCGGATAATGAGGAAGATGAAGGATAACCTCCAGACGTGGCAACATTCCTGTCAGGTTTCAATGGGGTCAGTTTTTGGAGGGAAGATTTGCTGGTAGAGGTCGAACTGCAGGTCCATTCCGATGTAGCCAGTGGCATGGGTTTCAGGGTGTACTTTTGAGGTAGGTGGTGTGCCACCCCATGACCCTGGGAATGGACCGAACTTGTAATAAACAGGGACCTGACGTTCCTGAAATTCTTCCTGATTGTGCTGGCTATACATCTTTGGGCAGCCGATTTTGTGGATCGTTCCGTCCTTTTCTGGTACAACAACATGACAGTGGTGCACATTATCAACTCTATGTCATCCAGGTTCCCCAGGGTAATGAGTCTGGTTAGGGCATTCATCTTAATGTGCTTGCGGCACAATATTATGTTTGTCGCCAAGCACATGCCGGATACGAGCAACAGCATAGTCGATGCCCTCTCTCACTTCCAGATGGAGCGTTTTTGCTACCTGGCACCAGGAGCCAGACTGACACCAGACCCTCTACTACCGGCGGTGTGGAGTTTTGGATCCTAGAACTGTACACTGTCATACAGGGATCCCTGGCCGTACAAACCCGGTCGGCTTATGAGCGGGCTTTAGCGAGTTTCAAGAGTTTCGGTCAGTGAAGGGTTGGGCGGCGAGTTTTCCAATTCCAAAGGAACAGATGCTCCAATTCACCCTGTCCTTAAGGAATGGGGGAGTGGCGGTAGGGACCATCTCCAGTAAGCTGTCTGCCCTCAGTTTCATGAGCCGCCTGACTGGCCATCCCTGACCAGATTGGGTTGGGTTTTTTTTTCACCTGCAGAATGCTAGAGGGATAGTCTGGCAAGCATCCCAGACAACCGGACAGCCGCGCCCCCGTTACCTTCCACATTCTCATTAGGGTTTGTAGCGCCCTCCCCAAGTATGCTCGGACCAGTATGAGGTCATGCTTTTTGCAATCGCATTCAAAATTGCCTTTTTTGAGGCTTTTGGGGTCAGTGAGATAGTGGCAGAGACGGCCCGTGACAATACTAAGCGGGCACTGACCATTGGGGACATACAGATAGGGCAGCACTCCCTCCATGTTAGACTGAGGTGGTCTAAGATGGACCAGAGGGATCAGTCAGTTACCCTTGGCAGGGAGGGGTCCAGCGAGCTGGGCCCAGTGAGGGCACTTGAAGAGTACTTGGGGACTTGTCCACCGACCATGGGCCCCATTTCCTACCACACGTCTGGCACCCCCCTAACCAGGTACCAATTCACCACTGTGTTGCGGAGGGCATTGGATTACCTTGGCCTCCCCAAGAGAGTATGGGTCACATTCATTCCAAATAGGGGCCGTGACTTCAGCAGCAGCGGCGGGCCTGACAGAGCAAAGTATCAGGGCTATAGGGTGTTGGCGATCACGGGTCTACAAAACTTACATACGAAGCCTCCCATGGTAATTTTCTTTTATGTATCCGTGCTCCCAGGTCTGGCAAGGTTCCCCCACAGGGACCTAATTTGGATAATCGGCCACAGTTTGGTGCACTGGGCTGGGAAGGCAGCCAGGCAGACCCATTGGGGGACCCGTTTGGGCCTCTCAGCCCGAGTCGTGATCTGCTGGATGGGGCACAGTGGGATGCGGTGGCATCAGTTACTGCCTACCCTCAGGGCGGAGGCAACCGGACCTCAACTGGATGTAGTTGTCATTCACCTGGGTGAGAAGGATCTGACTACAACAAAAGGGGTCAGATTAATAGTCAGTATCAAAGCTGATATGCTGGAAATTGAGAAGCTTTTTCCCGTGGTGGTAAATATTTGGACCGACCTGGTTGGCCAGGTGAACTGGGGTAATGCCATTCAATCCAGGAAAGTGGATAAAGCCCGACACAACATCAACAGGGATGTCGTGAAGTGGGTTGCCAACAAGTGGGGATACAGGGTGATCCACCATGGAATCACGTATCAGGACCTGGAATTTTTCAGAAATGACGGGGTACGCTTGTCCCTGACAGGAAATAATAGTTATCCTGCCACCTTGAAGGTGGAGTTAATAAAAGTTTTGGAAATTATGTGGGGCATGGGTGGGGGTCAGGCCCGTCCGAAGTAAACATCGGCGGCCCCTTAGTGGCAGGGGTCCAGTACTGTTTAGGAGAATTTAATAGTAAATCATTAGTGGTGGGGTCATCTCCTTAATAGATGGGGAAGCAACATCGGGCACAAATGCAGGGCACGGCCAGCGCCAGGGTTAGCATCCTTGGGAAGGGTGTGCGGCGAAGGCAGGCAGGGACATGCACAGTCCCCAAACTTGTGGCACCCAGAATCCTTACTCCTGTCCTATAAGGACACTGTCCCCTTTGGGCCAAGGCTGCTAGCCGAGGGCCAAGGGGGAGACAATTGACAGACGTTAGGCATGGCACTGGAGGGCACATCCAGGCCAAGACCCCTGGTAATTATAGTTAAGCAGTTATGTTGTGAGTACTGGACCCAAATTGCTAAAGACAATTACCCCCACCAGCCTAATTCAATTTGAATAAAGAGTGCGGCCGTTTAAATCCAATATCTGTTGTCCTTGCCTCATTCCGGATGCCCAACAAAGAGTATGTAATAAAATAAGAGTTTCCATTAAAAAATAACCTACTACTTATGGTTCTAAGAAAGGAGGGAAGTCTACAATCTCTACTTCTTTTTTCTCATGAATACTTGTGTGCAGTTTGTGACAGTTTCTTGCTAGTCTTGATAGGAAATTCAAGGCCTTTTGGAGGCCAGGTTAGTTTGCTTGCTGGTGACTTCAGACCAGTTCTACATGTTGTAGTAAGGGGCTCCAGGACTTCCATTATCAATACATGCTTGAAGCACAATTCGTTTTGGTTTAAGTTCAGAACAAGAACATAAGAATTGCCCATGCTGGTTTAGACCAATAATCCATCCATCCCCGTATTCTGCCTCTGACAGTGACCACCATAATCACTTCAGAAAAGTACTCAATAGGTCATAGAGGAGCCATTCATTCCCTGCTATATAGTCCCAGCTCCTGACAACCAGAGGTTGTGTTACCTGACCAACTTGTTTAGTAGCCATTTATGGACCTATTCTTTAAGAATGTACCCAGTCCTTTTATAAACCCAGTTATGTTGTTGGTTCTCACAACATCCCCTGGAAACAAGTTTCATATGTTAACTATACACTGAGTGGGAAAGTACTTTATTTGTTTTAAATCTGCTGCCCTTCATAGAGTGTCCCCTAGTTCTAATATTATGTGTGTGTGTGTAAATAACAGCTGCCTATTCACTTCCTCCACACCACTTGTGATTTTGTAGACTCCTCTCGTATCCCTTCTCAGTCATTTCCCTCCAAGCTAAAGAGCCCTAACCTATTGAATCTCTCCACATATGGAAGCTGTTCCATACCTTTGATCATTTTTGTTGCCCCCCCCGCCCCCGCATGCACCTTTTCAAGTTCTACTATATCTTTTTTTTGAGAAGAGGCAACCAGAAATGCACACAATAATCAAGGTGTGGTATCCTCAAGCTGCGCTGTAACATGAGGGCATCTGCAGAAGAATAAACATTTGCTTCATGCATTTTGCAGTTTTATGATGGTCATTTCCAAGCTTTCCCAGAGGTACTAGGCCCTTATGTGGTTTGAATAGCCAAGAAAGGTTTTATTGAAGACAACAGAGAAACCAAGATCTCTGGAGAATCTATCCAGACCGGTCACATATGGGACTACTCTTCTAAAGCTAGGCATTGTTCAAATAATAAAGATTGTTTCAATAACAACAGGATCATTCAACAATAACCCAGAGCCTTGTAGCTACCTACAAAAGCACTGGCTGTGGCTCTGTCCAATCTAGTAGAGATGGGCAAACAGATCACGGTTTGGGTTCGGCCGTTCGGTTTGACTGCGTTTGATTTGTCTGTTCGGTTCAGACGTTCGGTTAGTTCGCTGGGTTCAGGTTCGGCCATTCGGGAAATGTTTTGTTATGGGGGGGTGGGTTGTTTTTTATATTTTTTTTGTTTTTTATTTGGTTTTATATGGGGTTTTTTTGTTTTTTATTTGGTTTTTTGGTTTTTATATGGGGGTTTTTTATTTAATTTTTTATCTAATATTATATCTATCTATCTAGACTAAATCTAACTGCTATTATCTATTCTAAATGCTATGAACTAAATGGATTATCTAATAAGTACACAGACCTACTCCTACAAACACTAAAACTAAATCACTAACGCTATCTCTATCACTAAGCTAACTCCTACAACT
>QEPC01002018.1:2243074-2255095 GCA_003113815.1 Sphenodon punctatus
GGAGGCTCCAACACATCTGTTAGGCCATGATGCGGTGGCCCCGGTGGGGGATCAACAGATTGGTTCCATGACGGGGTCAATTGGCCCCGTCACGTCTGAAAATACCCAATGTGAGGAAGTGAGGTTCTCCACTTAAAGGGAACAAGGAGGCTCATTGTCTCATCATCTGAGGGAAGTCATTCCTCACCTGCATGCTATTTCCCTCATCTTTTCAACATTAACATTATGATCCCTTCCCACGCATAAGGGACCTCTCAGGGAGTATGCAAAACCACATTCGGTGACAGTCGATTCTACTGTTCTGTCAGTTGCTGCACAATGCCTCACTCCTAGGCAGACATTTACAGTAGCTCATGAATGCTTGATGTTCGCTATGGTTCTCTGTCAGAACTGGAGGTGGAGGGGGGAGTTGTATGCAAAATCTGTAATTTATAGGCAATATTGTCATTTGTCCATCCTACATATTTTAATAGGCTGGAGCAAATATTAACAAAATATCATTTTCAATCAATGCTTCTACACAATGAGGTGTTTGTTCACGTATTTAATGTTCTTATGGCTGTTTGTCGATAAGTAGGAAATTCATTAACAAAAAACTTTCAACTTAATCACAACTTCAAGCTCTTTCTTCAAATGCCATCAATAATGAAAATGACCAGTTATGCTGAAGTCCAGCACTTTGTTCCATATTAGACAATTTCTTTCATCTGCTATCTATAGCACACTGCTTAATACGTTAAAATGCTGCTTGATAGCTAGCAGTAGTGCGCAGACACTTTAAAACTTTTTTTTTTTGCTTTTAACAACGTTCTCCAGTATTGTTTTCACAAGTGTATACATGAATAAACTCTGACCTATTTAAGTAGAGTTAACAATAGAAAGGACATTACATAGTTGGAGTTAAGTGTTATTAGGCTTGATTGATCCTGATCTGTAATGGCCAGTAATACTGAGATGATCAATAATTATGTATATAGGCGCAAAGAAAGCCAGGAAAATTAAGTGTTACTGCCCCTTTCCATTAACTATCTCCTTCCCTAAATGTAAACATTCAGTAGCTTCCAAGCCAATCTGTTTGCCTCCCCCCTCTGTATTTTTGTTTCTCTATTATCATTTGATGAATCTTTTTAAACCTATTTAACTGAGTCGTCTTGTCAGCTCCAAGACCATTCTATTTTGTTGTGCTAATTCCTCATAGGACAATATAATGACTTGTGACTGTCATAACCTAAAGAATTGAATGAACATATACTTATAATTTTTCAATACACAAATAAACCCTCACTCAAAAACAGAAACTGCTTATATATTTATTATTATCCTTATTATTATTATTTTCCTGGGCCTTTCTGTTTTTCTTTTGGAGACACAATCCACATCTCAGCACGTCTATAAATGAGTGACAGTGATATTAGATAATGCTCCCATAAATATCTCTTTTATGAATCAATCCTGAGAGTTGCATTAAATTTAACAGGCTATGTACATGTGGGACATAAAAGACTATATCTAGAGCTTGACTCTGCCTGAGGCAAGTGAAATAAACTTTAGATTTATTAACTAATGAAGTGATATAATTCAAACATTATTTATCCTTCAAGTAAAATATTAGTTATTTATAAAACTTAAATGAGTCTCTGAATGAAATTTATAGAATGTGCTATTTTGGGCCTGGTTCTGAAACTCATGTAATATGGGACTATTCAGGTAAGTGCAGATTGTCGGAGTTGAGTAAGTGTTGTATGATTGATCCTATGAGTATATGAAGAAAGGTCTAAACAAGTACAACATATACAACTTCAAAATACATGACAATATTTGACAGGAATAGTCAAATATTATTTGCAGCAGAGTTGGAGACGAAACATTTTGGATGGTATCTTTTATTGGACCAACTTCTGTTGGTAAAGGGTATACAAACTTTTGGGCAACACAGGGCCCTTCCTCAGGCATGTAAGAAGTCAGAGTGGACATCTTGTGTCAGTAGCACCTAATCGTCTTCACAAGCATCATAGGCCCATTGTGCTGTATGTACGTCATCATTGCTTTATCGCTACGAACTGGGGGCTGGAAATGGCAGAGTGCTCATCCACAGCTGGCCAGGTTTGATATCAGCAGTTCCAAATTTACAGGTGGAAACTGATACTGATTGACTTGCTCAAGGCCACCCAGCAAATTGAGGATTTGAACAGATTCCCAGCTCACTTGTCTTTGAACCATACTGGCTTTCATGCTAAGTGTGGTGGGCGACTCTGATTTATGAGAGATATGAATGGCCAATGGCAGAGATCTGTAGTGAATTCTTAATAAATGCACCCAAGTTGCATGCTTGTTACGGTGTAGTTTTCATGCACAAAAGGCCTGTGCTCTTGACTTCCCAAGAAATGTAAATGTAAACTGAACTCCTTGACTGCCACTAAATCTGCCTTATTACATCCAGGCAAATGTGCTTACTGTACACCCTTGCGAATCACCAACCCTACATAAGATCTCCAGGGCAAGAACCAAATCTTCTTCCCTTTTTGTATAGCATCTAGAACAGTGGGGCTCCAACATAGATTAGCATTTGGGGTCACTACTCTAATATAAATAATGGTAATAAATTCCATTCTTTTCAGTTGGGTTTTAATAGAAGATGGCAGCACAGCAGGTAAGGTAACAATCTAACATCAAAAGGGTTCCTCAAATTTCCCCCTGGCAAAACAAAAACCCATTCCATTTGAGTGACCAGATTTCCATCCTTTTACTCCTGGTCACAAAAATCAAGTTCTTTCCTTCTTGCTACCTCTTTGCAAAAGCATGTCTGGGTGTGTATAATTCTGCAGTAGCTGTAAGTAAAACAAGTTCAAGGGGACTGGGCTCACCCTTTGACCAGACTGTTCTGGAGGAGTAAAAGTATTTCTCTCAGTCCCCACTGTTCGATTATTGGCTGCAAACCACAAACCACTTACTCCCGGAGTAGGCATCAAGACTTTAATGGGACTACTCCAGAGTAAGTGGTTTGTAGATAATGGCCATTGTCTATGTCATCTTTTATCTTTCTCACAGGGACAGGGATCACCAGAAAACACACTTTAAAATCATCTGTGGCAGTGGCACACAGAAGGAGAAGAGAGAAAGTTGTTGGTACGTTTCAGCATACCTCATTAAAAATATCTCTAGGCACTACAAAGTGCACGTTATCAATATGCATATGCGAAGTCTCTGAGGCAGAGTTGCCTGTAAGGTATATTTTCAGCAGGACAACATTTTCCCATGTGAGGCAGGGAACAACAGTGAATCATATGTGTGGGAGGGAAAGACCTTTAGGCTGTGTACAGTATTTATTCCTTTTTGTGTCTTGGTTCCCCCCCCCCCACCACCTTTATTAATGGTTTCTGCAATTACCGGTAACAGTGCTTTGCTGGCTGGCAGAAAATGGTGACTCTCACAGTCAGATTGTTTAAAGGGAAAGGGTGTTGTATGTATAGGGAAAATAAATGGTTGCTTATAGGCCTGGAATAGGGAGGTTTCTCTTCCATCTCAGTCCCAGAAGTATGGGTGCCTTTAGACAGAACAAAATTTGTGTGTTAGGGGGTGCAAACACATGTGCATCTGTTCTGTCTAAGCATTGTGATGAATTTCCACCACGTATTGGCCTCCCTTTTGCCTCTCTTAAAACACCCAAGTGCAGCCCGGATCCTCTACGACCATCACATGGGTGTTTTTTGTACTTTGGTGTCCCCTGTTGTGTCTAAGCAGACGTGGTGTGTGTTTATGCAAAAAACGCCCATCACTTCCTGTTTCCGGTCATAGAGACTAGCATTTTGTAGATGGGATGCAATGTAACCCTGTATCTTGTTGAACTCATTGGTTTTCCCATGATTATTTGCATTTTAAGCACCCTCTCCACTTAGGAGCAAAGGCTTTTCCTTTGCAGATGTATGTTTATGATGTGCAGAATAAAAAACTTCCCTCCTTTCTCTCCCTCTCCCCACTTAAGAGCAAGGGGGACTTTACATGCCAGGAGGAGGAGGCAGAGAGGGGGAGCGAGCAAAGGGATTTCCTGGATCCACATGAAAGACACATAGAAAGAACACATTGACAGGAGCTAGGGAAATTATGGGGTGTATGCACACAAAATGCAGATAAGCGAGCACACAAAATGGGGGTACAAAACGTTACAGAACTTGAAATTTTTGCTCCAGAGAAAAGGAAAAAAAGGGAGACACTTTGATTGGATGAAATGCGCTGTCAGTCAGGAATTTTATTTCCTGTTAACACCTACTTTCTGTGATGTTAATAATGTAACATGATATTGACAAGTACATCTGAAATGCATGCTGGGATATCATACAGGAAACTGACTGGAGGGTGCGCATGCCTATTTCCATCGAGGGGCAGTATTAAACACCAATTGCAAATGCTTGTAAGTAGAGCAACGTCACAAACACAGGTTCAATAGAGTGTTAAGAGATGGGTGTAAACACCCCTAAAACACACAATCAAACACCCAAATTTGTTCTGCCTAAAGGTGCCTAATCTAGGTTTTATTTGGACAGTTAAATGTCACTCGTATCATAGGTAGATCATTTTGCATTCTGGAATCATAAATGCAGATCTTGAAATATAAGAGGAGGTGAAAAGCACACATTCTTCACATCAACATTTTTAAAAATCAAAATGAAGATTTCAGCAGGGGGTCAAGAGAAACTGGTCTCTGCTGCACTTTGATTTAGAGTCAGATACAGCATCAAGAAAGAATTGCACCCTGTGGAAGCTAAAGGTACCAACAAAAACAAATGCTTTGATTTTTGCCTTTTGCTTTCAGAGGAGTGCCCCTCCCCTCCCAAAATACCAACAGAGAAAAGTGCTACAAAGCAGACAGTTGCAAGAAAGGCAGCTGTGATGAGCAGCGATGGAAAGTTGGCCACATCCATAGCGAGGCAGGGTGATGTGGCTGGCATTAGCCATAGAACTTCCCTAAATCTTGACAAACCACTGGTAACTGATATGAAATGTGTCATGAAGATGAGAAACAGTGAATTGCTTATGGTGACAGCACATTAAGTTATGGGCACATGACAGATGAATCGTATGTAGAAAACCAATACCTAGATCATTAGTCTTGTCATTCTCTACTGGTCAACCAAAATCTAATGATAGGCAGTGGTCAGTGCCACACCACAGTTATGACCGAGTAAAACCTTCTGTTTAAGTGCTGAATTTTCAAATGCTTTAAAGTGCACATGCACAGGTTGACTGCCTTTACAGCTGAGGTACCACTTTGAGGCACAGCGAGTGTTAATGAATCAAATTTCAGGGTCATTTTGTCAGGCTGTTGGCATGTCCTGAAGAGCAGCACTCGCTGCAATCTAAAACTTAGGATCAAGGCCTGTGAGTTCCATCTTTCTAAGCCAGTGACCTTTCTAGCGAGGAAGGAAAAGGATAAATTACATTAGACAAAAGGACCACACCAGTTGAGATGGAATCCTCCCATCTACTCCCTGGAGCTTAAATGTCTGGGTGTAGCAAGAACACACCTTAGAGAAGGGACAGGGCTTGCCTCTGTGTTTCTTACCTGAAAGGCAATAAACTGACAACAGTTCCAGAGAGTGAAATGTGTCTGTCTCTTCAATTAGTGCATGGTCTCCTTACCCCCATCATCACTGTGGTGGGCTGGTATCCCAGTAAAGTTCTAGAAATACATAGGGCATTCCTGAGCTGGCATACATGCATGCTGGAAAAGATGGCTGAGGTCCTGTGTTATTTCTCCTAGCCATGCTCTCAAGTCATTTCAACATCTCTGGCCTGCTAACCACAGGAATGGGTGCTCTTCAGAGCAGTGGACAGGCAGAAAGGCAAGTTGCAGAGCTCCTAATTACAGTTTTCAACCCTGCTCCACCTGCTGGGGCCCTCCATTTAACTACCGTCTATCCTCTACTATCCTTCTTTACACTCCCCGGTGCTTAGAGGGGTTAGTAGAAAGGGATAGCTGACAGCTATGGGGCAGAGAGAATGGTAACTGTCAACCTCACTTCTCTCACAGCAGTGGGAGGGAGCTATGCAAGGTTGACACAGCAAGTTTACTTGAATGAGGGAGGTTGCAGGTTTTGTTCTGTGCCAGTGCTTGCTTCTGTGGCATGAGCCAAAGGGTGTTTTTAGATGGATGTGGGGACTACGTGTCCCCGGAGCTGCTCCAGGGGTGCACCCCTGCATCCACCTGCTTCCAGCCCTGCTTGGGTCCATTTTAGATGGACCTGGCAGTTTCCCCAGGCATACCCACACACCATAGAGTTGCAGTTGCTCAGCTGACACTCGAGGCTCATGGCCGCATCTCCATGGTGCTAACTGGAGCAACTGCTGACCAGCCATGGAGCTGCAGCATGGGTCCACCCAACAGATAGACAGCAGCTCCACTTCTGACAGGTGGCCCAAGTTTGGCTAGCCCGCTCCGCATGATGCACTTCAGAATGTTCCAGAGCACCACCGGTGGGGCTGCCCAGAGCGTGCACAGCTTGTTCCACTTGCACATCTGGCAAGGTGCCTTTAGACAGACCAGCCAAGCTGGAGGGAAAGCAGACTGGCATGAACAGAACTGGAGCTACAGTCTGTCTAAAAGCACCTCAAGTTGCAGCTAACGTACAATGTATGTAATTTTCAAAAGTTTGTGAAGTACAGTGAAAATGGCATGTGTTAATAAATAACTTTGTGATGGGTGCTCTTGTGCATAGCAAACAAAGCATATTTATCAGGTGTCTTTAACAATTGCCTACTGCTATAGATGCAAAGCCTTTCCCCTTTGGTCTGATGCCACTCAGGGAATGATGTTGGCTTGCAGATTTGTGGGTAATAGATTTGAGCCCCAAAGATGCCCTGGCAATTAAAATTAGGGGAGCTTTCATTTGACTATATATAACAATTCTATGGCCAAAGGATCCAAATACTATAGTTAAATTATTTCAGAGTTTAAACATGCATTTAAAACATATTTTTTCCTCAAGCCAACTGATTCTGGAGCAGGAATTTTATTTATTATTTATTTATTTATTACAGTCATTTATATCCCACACCCTCCTGCATACTGACAGCTCGGGTGGTGAACAACACAAATAGTCAAAAAATATAAAATCCTTTTAAAATACTTCAAACATTTAAAATATTAAAATACCCCAAAACAGAAGGCTAAAATACAGGGGGAAAAAACTCCCCCCAATTCCTCCACGCTACCCACCCCCCTCCCTGAAGGCCCGGCGGAACAACTAGGTTTTACAATATCTTCAGAAAGAGGGGAGGTCTGGGGACAGATGGGCCTCCATCGGGAGGGAGTTCCACAGCTGAGGCGCAGCCACCGAGAATGTCCTCTCCGCTGTCACCACCCGGGATACCCGGGGGACTTCAAGTTGGGTCCCCCCGGTCCACTGCAAGGGCTGCGAAATGACTCGGGGCCTGAGGCGGTCTTGCAGATAAGCAGGACCCAAGCCGTTTAGGGCTTTATAGGTCATCATCAACACCTTGAATTGGGCCTGGAAGACAACAGGCAGCCAGTGCAGAGTATGGAGCACAGGTGTAATGCACTCGTGGTGGCCCATCCCCGTAAGGAGACAGGCCACCACATTCTGCACCAGCTGCAGCCTCCAGACTGTCCTCAGGGGTAGCCTCACGTAGTGTGTTACAGTAGTCCAGTCGAGAGGTAATGAAGGCATGGATGACGGTGGCCAGATCCAAGTCTGAGACATACTGCCGTAGCCATCGCGCTAGATGTAATTGGCGAAATGCTCCCCTCACCACAGTCTCCACCTGACAATCCAGGTGGAACTGTGGGTCAAGGAGCACCCCCAGACTATGAACCTGAGCAACCAAAGGGGGGCAGACCCCGTCAATGATGGGAGCCACCACTCCCTCAACCCTACCCACCAACATCACCTCCGTCTTGTCGGAATTCAGCCTCGGACGACTCGCCCTCATCCAGTCCCCCACAGCTGCCAAGCACCAGGCAAGCACCGAGACTGCTGGGCCTGGGTCTCTGGAAAACGAGAGGTAGAGTTGTATATCATCAGTGTACTGATGACATCGCACGCCGAACCCTCTCATGACGTCACCCAAAGGCTGCATATACACGTTGAACAGGAGAGGGGACAGAATAGAACCCTGTGGGACTCCACACGCGAGGTTACAATTTTCAACCAAATTGTGTCTTGGAAGCAGAAATTTGTGATAGAAGTATTAGCTGATGTTTTTGTCACAGGAAATTGCAATATTTATTTATTTATTCATTCATTCATTTATTTATATTTCTACCACTCTCCTCTCACCAATGGCGATTCAGGGAGGCTAACAAATTATTATTATAATCAACAACAAAACATATTCAAGCCCTGTTCAGGCAACACGGTCAGAGAGCCATAGAGCTGGCAGTCCAGGTCTTTAATACCAAGGTGAAATCGAAATTATTGTATGGGGCAGAACTTTGGGTGCCCGACCTGGCTCATAGGGTCAATTTGACCCAATCCAAATTCCTGATGAAATTTTTGGGAGATCCGAAAAGTGTTCCGTCTGTTGTAGCCAGGACTGAGCTGGGCCAAAAATCCTGGCATTTATCTGCCATGGAATTGGCTGCTAAGTTCTGGTGCAAGTTTCTGCTGAACCGTTGCTCATTGTTACTCAGAGAAGTGGAGGAAGACCCTTTTGTTAATCCTTGGGCAGCTGGCATGGATGTGTTTATGACACAAATGGGAGTATCTAAGAGCTATCTAGCCCATAAGTCTGAGACATACGGCCGCAGCCATCGCACTAGATGTAATTGTCGAAATGCTCCCCTTACCACAGCCTCCACCTGACAATCCAGGTGGAGCTGTGGGTCAAGGAGCACCTCCAGAAACAGACAGAGGTTTTAAAATTAACATGAACAGCCTTTACTACTAGGGCAGTAAGACAGCTTTTTCCTAGGACATAACTGGTGCCTACATATGCCTAAAAACTAGGCCATGTGTTTATCCCAAGAGTCCATAGGGAAAGAGATAATACATAATGAAAATACAATGGCTGCAAAGCATCAATGCATCAGTTGGAGAAACATACAAACATTGCAAAAAGACCACATTATATCCCAAAGTAATTCACTTAAAAAGGAGATCCATAGACAACTAAACAAAATAATTTGTGCTGAACACAATTGTGTTTCTGACCCCCTTATTATGGGTCATTCTCAATAGCACACTGGGTGGCATCAGAGCTTGGGGTTAATCTTCTATAACCATCTGATTTGCAATTGAATTATCAAATGCCCTCCTGCTCTGATGCAGTACAACCATAGGAATCTCCAGAAAAGAACTCAGCAACCCAAGTCTGAGACATACGGCCGCAGCCATCGCACTAGATGTAATTGTCAAAATGCTCCCCTCACCACAGCCTCCACCTGACAATCCAGGTGGAGCTGTGGGTCAAGGAGCACCCCCAGGCTATGAACCTGAACAGCCAAAGTGGGGCAGACCCCGCAAATGATGGGAGCCACCAGTCCCTCAGCCCTACCCACCAACATCACCTCCGTCTTGTCCCACCCACCCACCGCCCTTTGGGGAAGGGGGGTGGATGGGTTAGAGGGTTTTATCTATCCTACCCTATTTATTGTTTTAATATTTTGATTGTCTCCCGGGGCCCTGTTTTAATATTCTGAATTTATATTTTGATGTATTTTAAATTGTTTATATATTTTTATATGTTTTTATTGTTGGAAACCGCCCCGAGCTGTTCTCAGGAGGGGCGGGGTACAAATTTAGAAATAAATAAATAAATAAACTCCCGATACTGTGGCAAAGGAGGTCTTACTCAGAATGAGTGAATATTGAGCGACAAAACAATTTGAGTAGAATCGCTGCCACACCCCCATCTGGTTGTGTACCTCTCCTGGGTTCCCAGTGTTGGACAGATGGCCAAATATCTGTCATCCCCGATCTCTACCAGAGCTAAGCACCTCTTCTTTCGAGCTCGCGCAAACGCCTTCCTGTCGCAGGTTATAGAGGGGCGCTTTCAGGGCATTCCCTTTGTCGAGTGTCTGTGCCCTTTCAATAATCTTATTGCTGAATCGATTGGGCACATTATTATGCCACCTATACGATTCCCTTAGAACTGAACTGCTGGAACCCCTGCTTAATTTATTCCCTGGTAGATCAGAGTCAACCCTTCTGGGTCTCCTATTAGGTAGTGCAGATGGGCAGGTGATTTCTTACACTGCCTCTTTTCTCCTGCAAGCATTTTACAGATGGAAGAATTTCCTTGAATTTAGGCATTGCCAATGTTAAATGCACCTTCCAGTCCCCCGCATAGATTTGGATATTTCCCTTGATAGGGGGGTGGGGAATGCCCGGGTTTCTTTTTTTCCCTGCCTTAGTTTGATTGTTAGTTTATACTATTACATAGATTTTATTTGTATATTCGTGGATGCCTTTGCGATGTGCTTGGCTTCCCGGAACCTGTGTTTTATGTTTAAAATTTTTGCTACGGTCGATGACCGCGCAATAAAGATTTATCTATCAATGCAACAACAAAACATCATCATCAAAACATCAGTATCAAAAATATAAAAATATAAATATAAATATGCAAATATAAAAATACATAAAATCTGATCTGTGCAAAAGCAGAACATACCATCCAACCCCATCTAACCCATCCACCCCCACCAAATGCCTGATGGAAGAGCCAGGTCTTACAGTTTCACCGGAAAGCAAGGAGATCAGGGATGAGGTGAATCTCCACTGGGAGGGCATTCCATAGCAATGGCGCAGCAGCTGAGAACACCCGCCTGTCCATTCGGACCCGCCAATACCACAGGACCCCAGGAAAGCACTCCCCAGATGACTGCAGGGGCCGCCCAAGGGATGAGGCAATCCCTAAGGTAAGCAGGGCCCAGGTCATGTAGGGCTTTAAAGGTCAATACCAACACCTTGAATCGGGCCCAGAAGACAATAGGCAGCCAGTGCAGTGCTCCAAGCACTGACTGAATGTACTCCCTGTGGCATGTCCCAGTAAGCATATGGGCCACCACATTCTGTACTAGCTGCATCATGATGGGCACCCCCACGTAGAGCGCATTGCAGTAGTCTAGCCTCAGCGTGATGAATGCATGGATGACAGTGACGAGATAGGCATCAGAGACACATGGACGGAGCCTCCTCACCAGATGTAACTGCAAAAGGTGCCCCTGGCAACAGAGAGCACCTGGGAATCCAGGCATATCTGTGAATTCAGGAGCACACCTAGGTTCCGCACAGATGGAACCAATGGAGGGTGAACACCCCTAATAACGAGGGCAACCCCCTCTCCCAGATCACCGGCCCAGCCCACCAGCATCACCTCTGTCTTGTCAGGATTGAGCTTCAGTTGGCTCAACCTCATCCAGTCCCCCACAGCAGCCAAACACCGGGACAACAACAAGACAGCAGGGTCTGGGTCGGTTGAAAATGAAAGATACAGCTGGGTATCATCAGCGTACTGATGACAACGAGCCCCTCAACTGCATAAACCTCTCCTAGGGACTGCATGTACACATTGAATAAGAGAGGGGACAGAATGGAACCCTGTGAAACCCCACACAGGAGGCCCCCCGGGTACGATGTACAGTCCCCTAGCACCACCTGCTGAGATCTATCTGCGAGATAAGAATGAAACCTGCGGGGAGCTGTTCCCATCTTCCACCTACCTGCCTCGCTGCTGCGGGGGCTTGCGAAGCTCTGCTGCTGGTGGGGGGGGGTGCTCCGCTTCTCTGCTGCCTGGCTGCTCCGCTGCTGCCCACACCACCACTGAAGCTGCCCACTGACCTGCAGGGGAGAAGATCCAGCTGTGAGTTGGGGGAATAGGGGGGGAATCACATAGGCCAACCACGTGGGTTGGCCTGTCCCCTCCCCCACCCAGAAGTAGCGGGGGGTTTAAAAACCCCGGGACCAGCGGCTGAGCCGCAAGAGCCTGCGGGGAGCTGTTCCCATCTTCCACCTACCTGCCTCGCTGCTGCGGGGGCTTGCGAAGCTCTGCCGCCGGCGGGGG
>QEPC01002018.1:2260420-2289085 GCA_003113815.1 Sphenodon punctatus
ATGATTAGCAGAAGTTAGGAAGGGTGGACCAGAAGAGGTGGGTTTTGAGGAGGGACTTGAAGGTGTGGAGGGTGGGGGCAAGGCGGACGAGGGCAGGGAGGGAGTTCCAGGCTTGCGGGGCAGTGAGGGAGAAGGGACGAAGGCGGCTGAGGGAGCAGGGGAGGTGTGGGAGGGTGAGGGAGGGGATGGAAGAGGAGCGGAGTGCTCGAACAGGTGTTCAGAGGGAGATCAGGGCAGAGAGTTAGGGGGGAGTGATGTTGTGAAGGGCTTTGTAGGTGAAGACGGGGAGCTTGTACAGAATACACTCAGGATGAGGGAGCCAGTGGGGAGAGGAGAGGAGAGGCTGCATGTGGTCAACACGACGGGCTAGGTGGATTATCTTGGCAGCAGAGTTTTGAACAGAGGTAAGGGAAGAAAAGTGGGAGCGGGGAAGGCCAGCGAGGAGGAGGTTGCAATAGTCGAGGTGTGAGATGACTGGGGCGTGGATGAGAGTTTTGGCAGAGGAGACAGACAGAAAAGGGCAGATCTTAGCAATGTTGTGGAGGGAGAAGCGGCAAGATTTGGCCACAGAGTCAATGTAGGATTTGAAGGTAAGGTTAGAGTCAAAGATGAAGCCCAAGCTCCAGGCTTGAGGGACGGGGAGGATGGAGACCCCTTCAATGGTAATTGACAGGGAAGAGGGAGAGGAAAGGTTGGGAGGGAAGATCAGTTCAGTTTTCACCAGGTTCAGTTTAACACAAGAAGACTGAATTATTTTTACTCATTACTTATAGGTCAGTCTTCTGAAACAGATATTTCACTTTAAAAAGTTTCTGTTCAGTTTCCTCTGGCTTTATCTACAAAATGGGAATCCTCTTAGTCTCTATGTTTGTACACTAGTTCTCATCATTATCAAAAGAAGTCTGCTGCCTGAAAAGACAATATGTGATTCCTTTTTTTTTTTTTAATGAAAGGGTTTGTTGTGATTTGTTTTCATTGTGTCTAAATTTTATAGAGGGGGTGTGCTTGCCATATTGGTCCCAAATATGTAAGAGATGGAGACAAAGAAGTTCAAATGATATATTTTGTTGGACCAACTTCTATTGGGGAGAGAGAGTCTGCAAGCTTTGGGGTCACACGGGGGGTGTTTCTAAACATTCAAGGGGATGGGGGTGATTGTGGCCACTGAGTGGCACAGCCGTAGAGCACCCAGGTGGAGTGTGTGTGGAGGGATTCAAACAGGAAGCTCCCAGCCTGGCTCCCCCAGCAATGGAGGCAAGCCGCCATGCACTCCCTCTGCCACAGACCATGTGGGGGAGAGAAGCGTGCCCGGCTGCCCTTTGCAATTGACATGTCCCTGGTGTGAGCGCTGGGGAACCTGGGCATCCTAGTGCTCCCGGCCAGTTCTTGTCCCCTGCCCACAGTGCCGATGAGCAGCAGACCTACTGGTGTGGCTGGCTGCTGCTGTTCACGCAGGCAGGAGCTCTGTGACCGCCCATCGCCGCAGACTTATTTGGCTTGCCCCACATGGAGCGCTCCAGATTTCTCGGCAACACTCCATTAGTGGCCAGGAGTGGATGCTCTGTGGTTCACAGGAGCACACATCCCCCCACTTCAGAAGGGCGATCAGATGCATGGCTTCTGGATGGCCATGTGGGGTAGCATCTCATTTACAAACACCCAGGACCATTCTTCAAACAAGTAAAAAGTCAGAATTAAAGACTGAGCAAATGCAAGACAGATATTCTGGTATACTGAAACAATTACTTGGAAGAGCTGTTAAGGAAAAGTGCATTAGCATTACAAACATTTAAATACAATGAGAAAAAAAGTCAATAAACAGTGATAAACAAAATCAAGCTAGGCTAGGTGCACATGGGTTCACTACATTGCATGCATTCACCTGGGAAAGAGTTGTTGGGGGCAGCAGTTTAATATAAACAACGCTCACCATATTGATTTGGCTCTTTTTCTAAATGCCAAGTGCGTATTTTATTTTGAAAGTCAGCTCATCTGATTTGCACACTCGAAGGGAAACTCTTGTGTTTTATTGTCTGATATTTCAGAAGATGCAGTGAGATAAGAGCAGCATCATAATCAGAATTTGAGCAATAATGTTAGTGCAAGACCACTAAGGCTGGACAAGAGAGTCCAGGAAAAGACAAAGATATTTGTATGGGGGTACTAGGCCTAAGACAACCAGTTAAGCTCACTTGGTTTGTTTAGCCCAAAGAGGCCTAGATAAAAAGCCTTAACTAAAGGCAAGAGGTTTCTTGTTTGTTGGGCTCTGCTTGGAAGTTAGAATAAAGTTCCTAAAAGAGGCGGACTTTTGGGTGCCCGATATATTCAAAAATGGAGTTTTCTGAGAATTACCACTTATTCAACCATCAGACATGAAGTCGGTTTCAACATCAAGGGCTTTTTGATTGATAGGTGAAGCAGCAGTTTAAACAACTAAGTAAAAGGAAAAATAAGCATGCTACTAGCTAATCCAAGCATTGGAGCCATCTTCCAGTTATGAGCTGGTAATAAATGCATCTGTGAAAATTTAGAACTACACTGCAGTTAATATTTATTTTGATTTATATCCCATCCTATCCCTGAAGACTCATGGAAGCTCACAACAACACATAAAATACAAATATAAAATAAAGAATTAAAACTCCACAAAACTAAAAACACCCTCATCACCCTCCCCCCAATCTATCCCTGCCCATTGAATGCCTGGCCAGATAAAAAGGTCTTCCACTGCCTCCGGAAGACACTCAAACTGGGGCTCAAGATAGTCTCCAAGGGAAGGGAGTTCCAAAGCTGTGGGGTAGCCACCGCGAATGCTTCTCTGCAGGCCTGAGCCATATGAAACTGGGCCAGTGATGGAACACACAAGAGGGCACCCTTGGCAAATCTTAAGGGCTGCAAAGGAACATAAGGAAAAAGGCCGGTCCTTCAGATATTGCTGTCAATGCTTTATGTATCTTTGGGTAAAAACAGATGTGTAGCTGGCCCACGGGCCACCAGATGTTGGTCCGGAATTGCCTTGGGCTGTGTTGGCAGTAAGCCTGGACTCTGACCTCAGAAAACCTCCAATGTCAGAGCCCAGGCTAGGGTCTGCCTAACCAGGCCAAAGTGGGCCACAGCAGGCTATCACGTTTGTTGTGGCCTGCCATTGCACGGATCGGGGCTGCCATGGCCGGTTGTCATTGGCCACCATGGCTGCCCTAGGTGGGGCGCTGGGTGCAGTGTGGGGATGCCCACCCACATGTGTTGCAGCCCTCCCGCTCCCTGGACCACGTGGGTGGCAGGTCCAGCGGCCCAGCCACAGGCACATAGGTTCAGTACCCCGACCCAGCCCAGACCATGTCCACTGTAGAGTTCTTTCCTGGGCCAGGTCGTAATGGCGGTGTGCCACCATCACATGTGTTTTTACCCCATGACTTATGAGAATCAGGGGAGTGGCAAGTTCTTTAGTTAAGTAGATGGCTAATGGGATTATGATATCACAGTGACTCAGAGGGTGATTTCAGACTGAACCATGGACCGCGATCTGTTTTGGATCCCGGTCAGTAATCAGGCTGTCCGTCCTTTAGATGTGCGGGCCTGATTCCTAAAGGGGATCGGGGAGGGGGCGGAGTTGTGTGGCGTGACGTGCGGCCACACAGACCTACCCCCCCCATGCTCTCCCAGCCACCCGCCCTTCGGGAGATGGGCGGGCGCAGTGGCCAATCCGGCCGCTGTGCCCAATCCTGTCCCATGGTCGGGACCACGATCCAGCCGGGCTTTTACTGCGCCGCGATTCCATTCTGCCATTTCGGAATTGCCCGCGCCACTTCTGCGGATATTCCGCTAATTCCGCTGGAATTCTGCAAATCGCGGAATTGCTGAAAAATTGCAGAAAATTGCAGAAATCGCGGAAAACCGCTATTCCGCTATTTTGTGGCGCTGGCGGAATTGCGGAAATAGCGAAAATGTCATGTTTCCACGATTCCACTAAGTTGCGGAATTAAATAAGAGGAACAGCGGAACCGCGGAATGAAACCGCGGAATGAAAGCCTCTGCCATGCCATTCCACTAATTGTGGAAACACTGTTTCCGCCGGAAATAGCTACCGCTGCGATATTCCACTACAGCCCTAATCCCAGACCGTGGCCAATCCAACCATGGTTGGGGCCTGATCCCACCACGATTATGGACCTCCAGGTGGCCAGAGGTCCAGAACCATGGTCATTGTGATTCCCGCCAGTGATTCACTGGGGTGGACATCTGGCGGGAATTGGAAACCCAACAGACATAACGGTACAAACAGCCACCACAGGGGATTCACTGGGGTTGACTGTGGTATCATTACGTCTGAAATTACCCAGAGTGGACAGAAAATGTATCACTTATGTATTCATCACCTTGATTTGTTGGATTGTACTTTTAATCATGACCAGACAAGTGAAAAACTAAGCCCAAATGGCCAGACAAAGAACAAGTTTAATTCTCTTCCTATAGATTTGCAGAAAGAGAAGGGAATTTATAAAATAACGAAGATTTAAATAAGAATTTGGCCTTTGTAAACAACTGGGAAAGAACATAGTCAGATTCCTTGTTAAAAGATTTTAGGCTCCAATCCTGCAAAGTACTTAATGCTAAGTGTGCAAGTATTACTATTGGGATTACGTACATGCTTAAAATTAAGTTTATACTTAAGTGATGCTCTTCAACATGGCTTTACAGTAAAAGGCATGTGCTTACCTCTTCAATAGCTTTGTAACATTTAATTTACATAATCATATATTGCAATCTAAAATTTAAGACTTTGTTAATCAAAAATTAACCAGCCTAGGGAAGCATAAATTTGTGTGACAAGTCACCAAGAGCATCTGGATGCAATTTTCTCTTCGCTAATTGGCAGTTGTCACACAGGGAAGATACTGTAAAAGTCTCAAATATAATTAGAAAGGTATCCGAAAATGAACATGCTGAGCTCCATTGTAACTCTTATTTATCTGTGGGAAAATGCCCTACAATTAGATATGCTTTTACATTGGATGCCATCCAATGCTTTATGTGGTGACATAATTAACCTGTCAAGCTCTTCTCTAACATGGCGATTCTGAATATCAAATTCAAATATAACTTTTCACAGTTTGTGAATGCAGTTTTCTTTGTGTCAAGAGCTTTCTAAAGTTTAATCAATTTATTTTCTGTTCAGTGTTTCACACTGATGATAGTAATAAAGGAAAAGGAAAATTGATTCCAAGAAGACATGGTCCTGTGTATTGAAACTGCTCACAATCCATTTTATTGCTACCTTCTCTTCTTTACCTGGGCCCCTAAATTCTGTGGGGAAGAGAAAACAACTGGAAGAGGCAGAAAATGTAGGATCACTTGAGGATCAAATCCAAGACTGGTGTCAGTGGCATTGTACCTAGGTACCCCGTTGTCCTAAAATATCAAGATCCATCATTCAATTTTCCACTGTAACTACAAATTTTACCATCTGTGGCAGTACAAGATTATTAATTATTATTATTAGTAGTAGTAGTATTTGTATAGCGCCAGCTGTGTACCTGGCACTTTACAGAACAATAAGAATGACGTGGTCCCTGCCTATGGCTTACAATCTAAAAGACACGGAGGGGGGAAGACAAGGAGAGGGGCCAAAGGGAGAGACAAGGAATAAATAACAATCAGGTGGATGCAAAGTCTCAGGTGCACGTGCTTGACTGGGTTGCAGTTGGGCAGGAGTCTGCGTGGAGAGCAGACAGTCAAAATTGGGATGAAAGTCCTAACAGGTGTTGGGAAAGGCAGCGAGGAAGAGGTGGGTTTTGAGGAGGGATTTGAAGGTGCGGAGGAAGGGGGCAAGGCAGATGTGGGCAGGGAGGGAGTTCCAGGCATGGGGGACAGCAAGGGAGAAGGGGCGGAGGCGGTTAGAGGAGCAGGGGAGACGAGGGAGAGCAAGGGAGGGGACAGAGGAGGGGCGGAGAGTGCGTGCAGGAGTGTGTACGGAGATTAGGGCTGAGAGGTAAGGGGGAGCCAGGTTGTGAAGGGATTTATAAGTGAATACCAAGAGTTTATGAAGGATGCCTTCGGGAAGGGGGAGCCAGTGAAGAGAGGAGAGGAGGGGCTGCACGTGGTCAAAGCGACGGGCCAAGTGGATGACCCTAGCAGCGGAGTTTTGGATGGAGATAAGGGGTGACAGGTGAGAACAAGGGAGGCCAGTAAGGAGGAGGTTGCAGTAGTCAAGGTGAGAGATGACCATGGCATGAACAAGGGTTTTGGCTGAGGAGACAGAGAGAAAGGGGTGAATCAGAACTATGTTGTGGAGGGTGAAGCAACAGAACTTGGCAACAGAGTCGATGTAAGGTTTATAAGAAAGGTGAGTATCGAAGACGAAGCCCAAGCTATGGGCTTGGGGAACAGGGCGGATGGTGACCCCATCAATAAGGATGGACAGGGAAGAGGGAGAGGGAGGGTAGGGAGGAACGAACGATAAGGAGCTCAGTCTTAGCCATGTTGAGCTTGAGCTGACGTTGGGACATCCAGACGGAGATATCAGAGAGACAGTTGATGAGGCAAGCTTGAACAGAGAGGGTGGAGAGAGAGAGTTGAGTGTCCTCAGCGTAAAGGTGATATTGGAAGCTGTGGGAGGCAGTTTGCGAAGGGACAGGGTGTAGATAGAGAAGAGGAGAGGGCCCAGGACAGAGCCTTGGGGAACCCCAACCGAGAGGGGGAGGGAGGAGGACTTGGAATTGGGAAGAGGCACATTAAAGGAGCAGTCAGAGAGGTAGGAGGAGAACCAGTCAAGGACAGAGCCTCAGAATCCTAGGGAGCAAAGAGAGTCCAATAGAAGCGAGTGGTCGACAGTGAGTATTTTCAGACATTACATGGTCAATGTCAACCACAATCAATTCCCTGTGGTGGCTTGGACCACGTAACGTCTGTTGGGGGGAATGGATGTTCCCCCCCAGATGTTACCACGGCAGAGAATCACATTCACCACGCGAGCGGCCGGACCGGAGGCCGTCGCGTGGTGAAGGCGATTCCCCGCTGTGGTGACCCCTGCCATCATGTCTGGACGGTGGCCATGGTCCGGAATCCCCACAGGGATTCCAGCCCGTGGCCATAGCGGGCGAGCACTGCGGCGGCATTGGCCGTGGCGGCCACCCGTCTCCCCAGAGGGCGGGCGGTGGGGAGCGTGGAGGGGCGGGGCCATGCGGCCACACGGCGCCGCCCCCTCCCCGATTCCCCACCGGGATCCCCCAGCATATCTGTTAGGGCCTGACAGGTCATCCCGGCGGGGGATGAATTTGTTGATTTCGTGATGGGGCCAATCGGCCCCATCACGTCTGGAAACACCCAGTGTCAAAGGCAGCAGAGAGGTCAAGAATGGAGTAGAGACACTTAGATTTAGTGACCAGTAGATCGCTGGTGATCTTGGCAAGGGCCTCTCTTTGCGAGGCTGGCAGAACAAGACTTGGCTCCATGAGCCTTAATCCCTCACCATTTGACTGCTTTAGAGTAGACATTGGCCCAAACATTCATTTCGAGAATTGTGTAAAACTTTTACCCTTTGCTAATCCCATGTCCTCTGACTGGAGTAAACTGGAGTTTTACAGCATTCTATACTGACCTTTACGTCATCCTATGCCAGTAGAACAGATGATGTGAAAGCTATTTGTCTCAGACTATCTCCATTGAGTGTCCATAATGCTTAAATCACCACCACTACATCCAACATCTTTGCTGGGATATTCCGGCTGAGGATAACATGTAGGTCCAGCTCCCTATCCACCTGAAAATGGGGGTTTCTCTCTTTCATCAGTATTGAGGTGTGTTAGGTTGTCACTGTGGAGAAGGTTGCACTATTGCCGCTCCATGTGCTGTACCTGGTTTTGTGCCTTCCCCAACTTAACTGAGTAAGTGTGTGGGTAGGGGGAAGGTACGGGGTGGGTGGGTGGTTGGGAACCTCAGGTCTTTGCTAGTGGGAATTGAGAAATAGTCATTTTTCATTGCAGAGTTTTACTTTTCATGTCCATATAAAATCAGTGAATCCAAAGCTATGTGGCATCCTCATTTCCTACCTAAAGACTGAAGCATAAACATACATGAACCAATCCAGGAAGAACATCTGGTTCGAAAAAGCTAGCCAGAGCAAAATCTTCAGTGTCAGACTGAAAAATAAATCCAACATAAGCAGTGAGAGTCATTTCATAAGGAGAAACAGTATCTTATCTATTGGGAGGAAATATAAGACCTAACTACAACAAAACCACCCTAGGCTATTCCCCACTGTAAACAGTTATCTGTTTGATAAACTTTCTTTCTATAATTACCTGTGTTCATTTTTGGCTTGACCTTCTGACAGGTTACCCTACAAGTTCTTAAATTCTAGAATAAGTAGGGTTTTTATCCTGTTTGGTTTTTAGGCTTTGAAAGTAACTAAATGACTAATTTAAAAAAATTCTTATGTCTGGACATGCCACCAATAGCCACGCTAAACCTAAGTTATTCTAATGAAGACTTTTGCTGACTAAGCAAAAATTTCTCTTGAAGCTAATAGGGCAGGTTCTGTGAAAAGATTAGCATCTGCCGAAGACCTTCTACTTCTTTTCATTCAAATGTATTCTTGGAGCGCAGCATCTCAGGCCAGCGTCATAGCTACCATGGTGTGAGGAGGCTTGGTTGAGCTTGGGCCCCACCCTCTCATGGTGCCATTTGCAAGTGGCCTGAAGGCCACTAGACATTTTTCAGAGTGGGCCTGGGAGGGAGTGGAAGTGAGGCCAGCACTCTGCCTCCAATCCCCACCCACTCTGAAAATTTCCTAGTGACACTCAACCACTTGCAAGGCACATGGGAGTAGGGTTGACATAAATATGCACATTTTTAGAGGATATTTATTTAATTAATTAATTAATAAAATCATTTGCTATCACGCCCCTCCTGCTCCAAGCAGCCCAGGGCGGCTTACAACGTTAAAACACATAAAATCAGTAAAAACAATGCAATAAAAAGAGAAGGCACAGAACCAAAACCCCCCTCTCCCACCCCCCATCCCACCCTACACCCCATCTCCCTCACCAAAAGCTAGGGGGTACAGCTAGGTTTTACACATACGATGGAAGGAGGGGAAATCTGGGGCCACCCGGGCCTCCACCAGGAGGGAGTTCCACAGCTGAGGTGCGGCCACCAAGAACGCCCTCTCTATATAGTGGCTCCCTGGGCAACACGGGGGACCTCGAAGGGCACCCCCAGCGGACTGCAGAGGCCGTTCCAGAGCACGGAGAGCAAGGTGGTCCCACAGGTAAGTCAGACCAAGGCCATATAGAGCTTTATAGCTCAAAAACAATACCTTGAATTGGGGACTATAGGCAGCCAGTGCAGAGCCCGGGGCACCGGTGTAATGTGTTCATGGCAATCCGTCCCATTATGGAGGGGGCCCACTGCATTCTGCACTAGCTACAGTCTCCTTACCATCATCATAGGTAGCCCCATGTAGAGCGCATTGCAATAGTCCAATCTCGAGGTAATGAAAGAATGGATGATGGTGGCCAGGTCGCTGTCTGAAACATATGACCGAAGCCGTCACACCAGATGTAATTGGCAAAAGGCATTCCTCACCACAGCCCCCACTTACGTAGGTTTGCCACTTTTTGCAGTTTGACCCTGAGATTCCCATTTTGGCCTATGGGAGTCTCAGGGTCAAACCACAAACTTGCTATGCCCCTCTCTCAGGCCCATTTTACACTTTTTTCCAAACTGTTATCAGCCAAACTGTTGTTTCTGTTGATGTGAAAGCACTAACACTGATTGGGCAGGCACTCAATTCATGTGAAAACTGTCTATTTGATTTGCTAATGTGCAGCCAGTGTAATGAGTGGATGCAATTAATTAGGTGCCAAGAAATTCCTTGAGAAATCCACTCTCCCACTATAACATCTTTAGGAAGAAGATACTCCACTCTCTCAGGTGTTCATTTATAGGACCAACAGGAAGTTACTTTCCAGCCCCTGAAGTTGGCCTGTAGCTTGGGGGACAGTGGGCCTTAAAGGAAGCTTAAGGGAGAGAGTGAAGGTGCGTAGGTGCTCCAGAGTTGTCTGCAAAGGCAGCTGAAGGAGTGCCCTGTGGTAGAGTCTGGTCAGAGAGAAGGATTTGAGGCTGTGTCTGTCACACTTGAAGTGTAGAGACTACTTGGGGTAACTGGAGGGAGCCTGTTGTGCCTAGGGAGTTGCTGGTGAGTGGGTCCTTGGACAATCTCTGGTTTAACACTGTAACAGGACAGGAACTCCTCCCTGGGCATATGCTGCTATTGTGCTATAGCTATACTATGTCAAGTGTCATCTAAGCAATGAAAAAGTACATGGGAGAGCACCACCATCAGTGCATAACATCCATGCAGCAAGGGTATGCAAAGAGATGTTCTTGGTAGTTGCTCCACAGTTATGGAACTCCCTGCCCCTGGAGATGCACCAAATCGGGAGTCTAGTATTTTCCAGAGGCAATATAAGGTATTTTTCTTTGGCCAAACATCCGGCAGGCAAGTAAGTATAGGCTTGGGGGTACGGAATTTTTAAATGGTTATATATTTTATATGTTTTTATTTGTTGTAGCATACCCTGAGCCATAGGAACAGGGTGAGATATAAATTTAAACAAATAAATAAAAAAAATAAATTTGGTTGCCTGCAACCAGAAATTATCAGCAGCTGTCTGTCTCAGGGGAAGGGTTAAAGGTCCAGAAAGGAGGGCTGTAGGGAAGGGCTAGAGAAGGGAGAGAGGGTTAGGAACAAAGGGAAGGGAGACCTCTCGGCCATCTCTCAGGGAGAGTAAGGCTCATCACTAGGGATGGGACTTTCGGTTTTGGTTTTAACCGAAAGAGGCCGAAAGTGTCTCTTTCGGTTAAAACTGAGAGATCCAAGGATTGGGCCTGTCTCAGTTCCCAATTCTCAGATCTTCCGTTCTCATTTGTACAATTTCAGTCACTATGGAAATCCCATCAGGGGAGTATACTCCAGGGTACACCTTTTAAACTTAGTTTACACCCTTCAGACAACGCACAGGCATGTCCAGGGAATTTTCCCAGAAGTAGCGCTTACGCTGGCTGAGGTTAAAAAAAACAACCCCCAAAACAGGTTAAAAAAAACCCCCAAAAAACATTGATCTCTTACTAAACATCACACCCCCTAGGGCAACTATGAGGTCAGGCTTCCTAGAACCTGCAGAGGCATGTGAAGACTCCAGGGGAAATTGCCCAAGGTGATCTCCCCTGAGGTTGTTCCACATGCTTTTATTATGTGAAAGAGATGAGGTGACGCCTGGGGGAGTTCCCACATTTTAGTCTAAATTTATTTCAAGAGAGATTAAGCACATAGCAAAGCACTCGTCCTGCTGCTTCCATCTTTCAGTTCATCCTTTGTTCCTCAGAGTTTGTGTTGAATCTTCTCCACCCACGACCCCAGGAGAGCTGAAATAAGGTTGGAGTGCAAATATTGCTAGCCTCAGTAAGCATGTGTGTGATTTTGGAGATGCCCTGGGGGGAACTGGATATTGATTTAATTGGGACAGGGTGTTTAGATGACTTTGGGCTGGTAATGGACAGGGAGGAGTTTTACTGTGTGTTATCAGTTCACATCTGTCCCAGACCAGTAGTGACCCCAAATCTTTTCTGGGGGGTGGGGAACCCCTTTCCCTAGGTCACTAGGTAAAGGGTACATTACAGGGTCAATGCTTTATACAAATATACATTTTTGACTTTTGCACTGTATTAATCACCTGACACAAGGGTGCAATGGTGAGAAGTCTTCAGATACACTAAGGCAGAGGACTTCATTTTAAATGCACTCTTTAAGGCACGGGCTAGCTTGTGCTTTCCCCCTAATCATTTGTTTTCTGCTTTTCTGTGTTATCCAAATATTAATCATGCCACAAAGAAGCTGATAAGAACTGAAGTGGAATAGACTAGCTATAATAAACAAAAGATAAGGATTGCTTTTTTTCATACTGACAAGCAGCAGTTCTTGTGTCTGACCAGCAGGAGGGGAGAGAGCTCATTTAATGGAGTGTTTTCACTGTGCCTCTCAAAAGAAAGTTGAATACCTTTCCTAATCCCTGGTCAGCCTAACATACCAGCGGCAATGATTTAATTAAAGAAATCCTATGTTTGAGATGGCGTTAATGAGCGATTCAATGCATTTTTGTAAATGCACTCAATTTCCCTGTGTGGATGGTCTGATTCATAAATGCAAAGCAGAGAGTTTCCTTTGTGAATTGCAGTTTTGTAGCACCCAGAGCTGCATTTGCTGGATGTTTCCTTAATGAATGATTGTGTGGCTTGTTTGGGTAAAAACAGCCGAGACGGTCTGCTGTGGCCCAAGTCTTCACGCTTTGGTCTGCGAGCCACTAGCACGTCTGTTGAGGGCCTTCCAGATGTTGGGCTTGGCCCGGTATTGCCTTGGGCTGTGTTGTAGGCTAGCCCAGAATCTGACCCCCCAGATAAGCTCCAGGTCACAACCCAGGATAGCCTCCATCTGATCAGGGCAAAGTGGGCCACGCTGGACTATCACGTGTGGTGTGGCCTGCCGTGACCAGGCCCGGATTGGGTCCGTCATGGCCAGTCACCATGGGGGCGGCTTGCTGGGTGAAGCATGGGGGTGGGGGGGGCGCGTCGGTCAGTCACACGTTCCTGCATCACCCTGCCCCCCCACCCCTGGTGGCCCAGCCATGGGAATGTGTAGCGAGTGGCCTGACCTGGTCCAGACTGTGTCCGCCATGGCTTTCCGTCCTGCCCCGTGCCGGGTTGCCACAGCAGCGCAGTCACTTCTGTTTCCACCCTTTGATGTTTGGTTACTTTCAGATGTCACAATTTAAAACAGTAAAGCCTTCAAAAAGCATTGAATGGATATCCACCACAGATTTATCTGTGAATACCTGTTTATACATCCCACATCATGCACAAATAAATCCGTAGTAAACTACCATTCCATCTTCACGCAGCTCTTCTGCAGGTTTTACTTTAATCGAGATGACTGACAGTATCCTAAGCCTTCTCTTTAAAGTAGTGGCGGCTGATGATTAAACTTCAAATTCCTTCACTTCAAATTCTGTCTCTCCACCCTTACTTCTGCTATCTCCCTTGCTAGACAACACTACTATGCCTCCCGCATTGAGTCCTGTTCTCGGGACCCTCGCCGCCTGTTCTCTACCTTTGACTCCCTCCTCAAGCCTCCCTGTCCTCCCCCTCCTTCTTCCCTTTCTGCTCAGGATCTTGCCTCCTTCTTCACCTCCAAGATAGACAAGATCCGCCTCGACATCGCTTCCCACTCCTCTCTTCCCACTCCCACCCCTCTCCCTCCTCCCCCTCCTTCTCTCATGTCCTCCTTCTCCCCTGCCTCCCTTAAGGAAATCTCCTCTCTGCTCTCCTCCTCCAACCCTTCCACTTGCCCCCTTGATCCCATTCCTTCCCGCCTCCTCACCTCCATTACTCCCACTGTCGCCCCTTCCTTCCTGCACATCATCAACCTCTCCCTCTCTACTGGCTCTTTCCCTTCTGCCTTCAAACATGCCACAGTCTCTCCTATTCTCAAAAAGTCCACTCTTGACCCCTCTGACCCTTCTAGCTATCGTCCTGTCTCACTCCTTCCTTTTGCTTCCAAGCTGCTTGAACGTGTTGTCTACTCCCGCTGCCTTGACTTCCTATCCTCCAACTCCTCCCTTGACCCCCTCCAATCTGGCTTCCGCCCCCTTCATTCTACTGAAACTGCTCTCGCTAAGATCACCAACGATCTTCTGGTGGCTAAATCTAAACGTCTCTATTCCATTCTTGTCCTCCTTGATCTCTCTGCTGCCTTCGATACTGTTGACCACTCACTCTTGCTGGATTCCCTTCACTCCCTTGGCTTTTGTGGCTCTGTCCATAACTGGTTCTCCTCCTACCTCTCTGACCGCTCCTTTAATGTGTCTCTCTCCAACTCCGCCTCCTCCTCCTTCCCCCTCTCAGTTGGTGTTCCTCAAGGCTCTGTTCTTGGCCCTCTCCTCTTCTCGATCTATACCTCATCCTTAGGCAAACTCATTGCCTCCCATGGCTTCCAATACCACCTCTATGCTGATGACACTCAACTCTATCTCTCTACTCCCTCTCTCTCTCCCTCTGTTCAAGCTCGTCTCATCAACTGTCTCTCTGACATCTCTACCTGGATGTCTCAACGTCAACTCAAACTCAACATGGCTAAAACTGAACTCCTTATCTTCCCCCCTCATCCTTCCTCTCCTTCCTCACTGTCAATAACTATTGATGGAGTCACCATCCTGCCTGTCCCCCAAGCCCGTAGCCTAGGCTTCATCTTTGACTCAGCCCTTTCTTTTAAACCCTACATTGACTCTGTTGCTAAATCCTGTCGCTTCTCCCTCCATAACATTGCTAAGATTCGCCCTTTTCTCTCTGTCTCGTCTGCCAAAACTCTTGTTCATGCTCTGGTCATCTCTCGCCTCGATTACTGTAACCTCCTTCTCACTGGCCTTCCCCGGTCTCACCTTTCTCCCCTCATCTCTGTCCAAAACTCTGCTGCCAGGGTCATCTACCTCGCCAGTCGCTTCGACCATGTGCAGCCCCTCCTCTCTTCGCTTCACTGGCTTCCCCTTCCTGAACGAATCCTGCACAAGCTCCTAGTCTTCACCTATAAAGCTCTTCACAACCTTGCTCCCCCCTACCTCTCTGCACTTATCGCCCTCCATACTCCAGCCCGTGCACTTCGCTCCTCCTCTGTCCCTTCTCTCACCCTTCCACGCCTTCCCTGCTCCCCTAAGCGCCTTCGTCCCTTCTCACTTGCTGCCCCCCATGCCTGGAACTCCCTCCCTGTCCACATCCGCCTTGCCCCCTCCCTTCATACCTTCAAATCTCTCCTTAAAACTCACCTCTTTCGCTCTGCTCTGTCTGACTCTTTATCCTGCTGAGCCACTATTCCTATACCTACGATCGGTTTACCCTTATCCTTGCAACATGGACCTGCCTGCTGTCATTCTCATCGTAACCAAGCCAAGTACGTGCACTTGAGACCTCGCATCTTCATGAATGTTAGACCCCTTGTCTCTCCCTCTGTTCCCCTTCCTAAGTCTCTCCCCCAGCTCCTGTCTCTCAGATTGTAAGCCCTAGGGGCAGGGACCGTGTCTATTTTATTACTTTGTAAAGTGCCAGGTACACTGCTGGCGCTATATAAATGTTTGTTAATAATAATAATAATAATAATAATTAAAACTTTTAATGGGGTTGGGGGAGAAAAAGCCCAGGGTGGGGCTGGAGGACAATATATCCCAAATAAGTTACCCCACGAACAGCATACATACACCCCTCACAATCACACATAACACCTCCTGCATCTTGCCCTCACACACACTCACATAGCAGTTTCACACACACAACTGTTCCCCCACCCCCTCAAAAAAAAGGAAACTTGCCCCTCGATTCTGGGAGTATGCAACTGCTGGCTGAGAATTCTGAGGAAGCTGGATCCAAGCTAGCCCCGAGCAACAGTGAGCAAACGTATCTGCTAAAGCTGCTCCAAGCTAGCATGGATCTAACCCTTTTGGAGTTCTTGGGCAGTGGTAGCGGCAAGTCCACCTGCTCCTTCTAGAGGTGCTGCAAGGCTGGAGAAAGTGTGCACCAGCAGCTTGTCCACATAGGCAAGATCTGACCGTGGCGCTCACCCTATTAGCCCCTCTGGATGAGCCACCACTGGGTTTTAGGGAACCTCTACTACTACCCATACAAAGGTGCATGCATTTGTCAGTTATGCACATGTACCACAGATGCGCAGTACATACAATGCATGGATATCATGCATATGGATCATGCACAGTGCTTGTGATAGTCTATGTGCGTGTGCTTTGAATCAACCCCTCAGTTTGCGACGCTAGATTTTTAATAAGTGGGGCTGCTCTCAAACCCTTTCCAGAATAAAGTAGCTTGAGGTTTCCAGCTGCTGTGTGCATGTAAGGTTAGACAATGTAAACTATTTTTGATGCCCACCTGCGGTCAATGGTAAGCCAAAGTTTGCATATATGGTCAATATCCTGCCGCCAGTTCAAATAACAGTCTACAGATTTGTTCACGTTAGAGGAACTGGGGGAAAACATCCCTCAGGTGCCAACATCAGTGGAAAGAAGAAACAAAAGCTATCACAAGCACATGGGAGCCTGAATTATACCAAGGTGGTTTCTTCAGCTAAGGGCATTTTCAGATGGACATTTAGTCTGGACTAATTGTGTTAAGTCGATGATAGGTTATCTGTCTGAATGCTGTCAACAGTTCTTATTAATCCACACTAACAACAGCCTAGTGTCCATCCGAATTACTATCCCGGACTAGTTGATTATCCCGTACTAAGGACCACAGAGTCCAATGCAAGACCTGACAGACACTCTAGGCATTTTCTGCCTCTATGGTATCTGTAGGGCAATCATATTACCTCCATCATCCTTCAACCATGCATTGCAGAGCGCCAAGTTTAAATACCCTAATGGATGAGTTTCCATTTTCTTCAACTCAGAAATCAGAAAAATGAAGAAAATCAGATTTTCTTTAATCCCAGAAATTAGTGTGCTGAACATGGACAAAAAGCACCATGGGATTGAAATTCAGCCCAGAGACTGTAAGCACTGTGCTAACAGCAATGTTCTGGTCACTTGGCTATCCTGGAGTAGACTGTCCATTTGAAAAGTACGACTTGGTAAGCGCGACTAATAAGCACCAGAGTTTATTCAAACTAGTCCGAACTAGTTTTGCCGTCTGAAAATGCCCTAAGCAGAAAAGACCTGCTGAGCTTGAATCCACCATTTAAAACTATCACTGTCTTGAATTGTAACTTTTGTCTCTCTGGCCTGACCAACAGACAATTTTAAACATAGATTTAAATACACCGTTAAATATCTATAGTTAGACTAGTACAAAAATTGTATGTACAAAGGCATGAATTTTTGAACCCAGCCCTTTTCTCATGTGTGGAAGCATTTCAACCAGTAAGGTTCAGCTCTGTAACAATAGGGCTGTAATTGCCATTTTAAAATTAATTTACAGTTAACATTTTTTGGGTCAGATTCAATGCTTCCTGTAGCTCAGCCACTCAACGTGTCCTTTAAAAGCTTCAGTTTGGGCTGAATACCCTCTAACTTGTATTGGTCCTAAATTGGTTTTTTTTAAAAGCTTAATAGTTTCATTTGCTTATTTGAAAGTACCTAAATGAGAACAAAAATTATTTTTAATGCGTTAGGGGCCGGGAAATGTGTTTTTCTTTTAGGGCACTTTTCTCCATCAGGATAGTATTCGACATCATACCAGCAATTAGTGCAGGCCCAAGTTCCAAAGGAGTGAATGAAGCTATTAGCCATACAAACTGCTATCATGATGCTGTCTCTCAGGAGGACCAGGCTGCCCATCATCTTTTAAGTGTATATCCTAATTAAAGGTACCAAATAATAGCACAGAAATATACACTAGTTTGCAGAAGAAGTTTGCTTTTACATCTTTAAGGCTCCTCGTGGCCTTGCTCCCCTCTATTGTCTGTCCTTATTTCTTGCTATGTTCCCACCTAGAAACATTACTGCTCCTCTGCCTCAGTCCTTCCCCATCCCAGAGTCCCCTGCCCGCTAAACCATATTTGCCCCCTTTTCCCATGCCACCTTCTATTCCTGAAACTTCCCCCTGAAGCACATGCTATGCTCTGCTCTCTCCCAATCTTCAAATCTGTACTAAACTTTAATGTATATATGCAGCCCTTGGGGGAGATTGTGAGAGGGTTTGGTGTGCATTGCCACCAGTACGCTGATGATACCCAGCTTTACCTCTCTTTTTCAGCTGACCCAGATCCTGCCATTTCCATCCTATCTGAGTGTTTGGAGGCCATGGCGAGTTGGCTATGGCAGAGCAGACTAAAGCTCAATCCCGATAAGATGGAGGTGATGGTGGTGGGCCGGGTGGGGGAGGTGGTGCCCCCTCTTGTGGAGGCAGTGCACCCCTCTGTGGCTCAGCAGGTTCGGAGTCTGGGGGGATTATTGGACGCGGGTCTCCGTCTAGATCAGCAGGTGGATGTAGTGGTGAATGAGGCTTTCCGCCAGCTGTATCTGGTGCGGAGGCTGCGCCTGTATATCTCCAGACCCGACTTGGCCACTTTGATCCATGCCTTCATCACCTCGAAGCTGGACTACTGTAACGCGCTCTACGTGGGGCTTCCCTTGACGCTGGCCCGGAGATTGCAGCTAGTGCAGAATGCGGCAACTTGTCTCCTAACAGGGACGGGTCGACGAGAGCACATAACACCGGTGCTCCGTGCACTGCGCTGGCTGCCTGTAATGTGCCGAGCCAGGTTCAAGGTGTTGATGTTGATCTATAAGGCCCTGTACGGTCTTGGACCTGGATACCTCAGGGACCACCTCACCCTCCGTGACTCAGGACGGACTCTCCAGTCCACCGGGGGTGTCTTCTTGGAGGTCCCCTGCGTAAAGCGGGGGGCTACGATGGAAAGGGCGTTCTTGGTGGCTGGGCGCCCCGGCTGTGGAATTCACTCCCAAAGGAAGCGCGACTGGCCCCGAGTCTGTTGGCCTTCCGTCAGGCCTGCAAGACATGGCTGTTCTCCCAGGCCTTCAGAGGCGGGGAGGGGAGGGTGGGCTAAATTTTTGTATGGGGATATTTTAAAATTGTTTAAAATATCTGTGTAGATTTTTATATTGTGACAAATTGTTTATTTTATGTTGGAAGCTGCCCCGAGATGCCATAGGCATAGGGGCGGCATATAAATGGAATAAAAAAATAAATAAATAAAAACCTACCTCTTCTGTTAGGCTTTCTCTAGCTCCTCAACCCCACAGATTACTCATTTATACTTCTTCTTATACTGTCCTATCATTCAAGATTCCCTTCCTCCCCTTGTAACATGCACCTCCAGCTTTTCAAATTTGTGAATGTATCCCTGCCTCTCCTTCTGTTCTCCTCACCTTTGTCCCTTGTCCATCCTAGATTATAAGGACTAGTCTCCAGTCATAACTGTTCAGCACCAGGCACGTTGCTAGCACTGGTTTTGAGCAGACCTATAAAGCCCTAAACAGCTTGGTCTCCAAATATTTAAAAGGTCGCCTGTGGCTGGGTTGCCCCTCCAGCCCTGTAGGGAGCGCTGTCAGGCCTATGCTTTGGGCCCACACTTATGCAGCCCTACAGCAGCCTGTGTTCTCTACGTTCAAGAGCTCCCCCTTTAGCTCCTTCCTCTCCAGCTGCCTCTTCAGACTGAGAGCTTCCTTACTTTATACCCAGCAGTCCTTGGGCTTCTGCTGCCTTATTGGCTTAAGGTGTGATCCTTCTTGCAGTTTTAGTACCTGCGCTCTTTACCACACTGCCACGCAGCATGATTGTCTGGCTGCTGTGAGCATCAGTTCCTATTATGCTGGCTCTGACTCTTTCCTGCTACACTGCCTCTTCCCTCATGTCCCCTCACAGTAGGTCAGCCGGGAGTGCCCCTTTGCAGGTACCATCTGCCCACCGAGTTTCTATGACAAAGGCAAGCAGAGAGATGTTCTCAGTGGTGGCTCCACAATTATGGAACTCCCTACCCAGGTTTGTGTAAGCCCGAGTCTGCTTGTCTTCCAGAAGTGATGTAAGTATCTTCAGAAGGCAATGTAAGACCTATTTATGTGGCCAGACCTTTTTAACATATTTTATTTTTATATGGTTTTTTATTTTGCAAGCCACCCAGAGCCTTAGGGGAAGGGTGGAGTATAAGTTTGAATAAATAAATAAATTTATTTCTATAGTGCTGCCACCACCATCAAATGACACTCAGAGCGCTTCACAATGGGCATTTTTACACAAGACACTCTCCTCCGACTACCCCCTGCCCCCACCAACTATACATGTTTCAGGGCTGCAGTGTTGCCATATGGGTGCCCTGTATCATGCATAGTGGGTGGGTGGGTGGGTAGTGGGTGGAGAGTGTCTTGTGTGAAAATGGCCTATGTGTGATAAAATAATATAAAATCCATGTTAAATACAAATCCATTTAAAAAAAACAATTTAAAAGGAGAAAGTAAAGGGGGAGGAGAGAACACATCAAGGGGAACCAACTGTGGATCCTAAAAACACCTGGAGAACAAATAAGGTCTGTGTGTGTGAGGAGGAAGGAACTGTGGCAGCCGCCTGGTGGAGCGAGTTCCCCGGCCAGCCACAGCAAAGGCCTTATCACTTGGTGACCTGGGATCCCCAAACAGTGGGTGATTTCTGAACACAGATAACCATGAAGGCGAGGCTCCAGGAGCAGGTCTGGAATATAGCCAGGGCCTATACCGTTCAGGGCCCTAAAATAAATAAATAAATCTTGTTTTCCCAGGACAATTAAAGGGATACCGGGTAAAGTTTGGCTGTAACCCTCAAGCACTCCCATGAAAAGAACGATGTTTGTTGTCTTGTGGGGTTGTATTTGTATCCTCTTAATAATAACTAATGATTTGATTTAAAATAACACAAAAAGGTTTGAACAACATTAAATACCAAATTTTGCCCTTTTCTTTTTTTTTAAAAAAGAAGCAAAATAATGTGGTGAAATTTTAAAAGAAATCAAACAATGAAAGTAGAATTAATGTTAACAAAAAATAATGTTAGCCTGCAGGGATTTTGTAAAAACTATAATATGTAAGACAGTAAGATGTTTTTTATTTGGCAAACAATGTTTCTTTCCAGGAGAGGACTGGACCTCAGAATTATTATTATTAAGTATTTAGATAGTGCAAACAATGTACTTGGCACTTTACAACTGTTTAAAATAGGCAGGATCCCTGCCCCAGTGGGTTTACAAACCTCTTTGGTGCTAGGAATGACCTCAGATTTGTTCATTTTCTGAGTGAAATAGCATGGACTCTACTTTTCTTATTTGGCTCACTGAAGTAGATTTCCAAAGAGCTCTCGCATCCCCAAGAGCAGGTCTAACCAACCTCAGAAATTTCTCCTTAGCAGAGAGTCTGGAAGGGCCACTTCTGTGGACAAGATGAAATTCATTTTCCATGCTTATTCTAATCTGGGCCATTTACTTATGTGTTTTGTGATGTGAACATATGCCCACTGGCCTAAGATGATTTCTTCAGCACAGACCGCTAAAAAGCAATAGTATAGCAGCAACGTCTGCTCCCTATGGGCTCTTGCTGGATCCACACCGATGTATTACAAGCTTTTAGTGTCTAAGAAGCCCAGTCAGAAATTAGGGATTTATTGGGTCAGGCACTGTACAAATAATACAGGCACTCCCTAAGCCAGAGTGCTTAGATAATACACAACAGTGGCCCATTAAAGAAAGAGGGAACTTTTCCACTGACTTAATTGGATTAGATCTCAGGTGAAGTGGGTTAGTTACTCTGTATACGTGAGTGGGCTCGGTTGTTTCTGTAGGAGATAGTGACTGACAAGGCTCTTACCTCATCATAACAAACCTCCAGTGTTAGTTTCTAATTGTAAATTTGTCACACTCCTTCCTATTGCAGAGTGACCAAATGTAGGGCGGACAATCATGCCTTCAGCTTCCAAGCTCCATCTCACATCAGCCTCGCCGCCCCGCCCCAAGGCCAGACAAGACTGTTGAATGTTCTGGCCTGCGGGCAGCGCAAAAGCTAGACCCCAGGTCCTGTGGGATGCAGCTGAGCAATGCAAGAGGGATCTGGACCCCAATGACTGGTACATGCTGACAGGCCCCTGCTTGTCCCTCCAGCAGCCAAGTGAGTGTGTTTATGAGTGAGCATGTCAGAGACTATCTCCATGTCTTTAGACATAATGCTGTTCAGTGCTCTGTAACAGCGTTTAGACATACCATCAACACAGTGTTCACCCCAAACACTGGAAGTGAACAACTGCCAGGTCTTGACAGTTTAATCAGTGTTTGGGGTGAACACTTTGTTGACTGTCTGTCTAAACAGTGTAACGGTAGGACGCTGTGTTACAGAGCACTGAACAGCGTTATGTCTAAAGACATATGTCTAAAGACATAAGTGTGAGTCTGTGCAATATATCTCTGGGTGTTTTTAGACAAGTGCCTACCCACCCATCGTCCATGTTGCAGGGCTGCATAGAGCACCAGTGCTGCCCTGCAACCTGCATGATGGGTGGGTAATGAGTGGGGAGGTGCTTGTCTAAAAACACCCTCTGTGTGTATGAAAATGCCTATGTGTGCATGCACTTGTGTGTCAGAGTGTCTGTGTGCATGCATCAGTGTGTACATGCATGCCTGTGCATGTACAAAACTATGCATTGCATGTGTATTTGTGTGAGCAATTGACCTAATCAGTTATGTCAATTTATACACTTTTCTGAAAACCTGCGATAATGGGGGCAGTGGATGGGGCATCCCACTTTGGCATTTTCCAAATCAGGTCACTGTATTCCAGTAGCTACATTTCCTCTAGAACATCCGGCACTTCAGCCGCTCCTCCCCACGCTACTGGGCAGAAACAGAAAACATTCTTGTGTCGATTTCTAATTTTCTCAAGTAATTTGTAGATTGCTTTTCTGGAAGCTTTTGGGGAAGGTGGTTTAATAAACATAGAGCAGGCTCATTCCCTTTGAGTCAGACTCTTTGCTACTCTCTGAGTGCTGTATTTCCTGCTAGATAAATGACTGAGAGGAGTTCTCTTTGTGTAGAGACACAAGGGAGGAAAAGCGGAATGAACTGCAAGGCTTTGTGTTGACAGCACAAAATTGTCCCACCAAGAACAGGTAAGAATACCTGTACCCTAGCCAAAACCATTGCTTTGAACATGTCCTTTAACAGCTCTCAATAAAACACATACACTTAAAACAAGGGAAAGGGATACAGATTCTTATGTTGTTCAAGACTCAGCATTAAGAGAGCTGCTGATAAAACATATTGCCAGCTCTGTAGGGAGTATCTAGAATAGACTTCCCAATACCATTTGTATAGCAACACTTTGGGGCTCTTGGGTGAGGCCACACGAGAAGGAGGGGAAGCGACTATGCCTTGGGTAGCCTTCCTCCCTGGGCAGCTGGTTCATGCGATGCAGTGCATTGCATGGCCAGCAGTTGCCAGGTGTTCCCTCTGGGGCGGGGTGAACAGATGAATGCTATGTGACGCATCCTTGGAAAAAGGATGCGCTCCACATGGCGTAAGGTTGCCCAGGGTGGGGCAACGTGTGACAGGGAGGGACCCTTCTGCCCCGCTGCGCAGCAAGCTCTGTGGCAGGGCTGTGAGCGGCAGGCACTGTTGGCCGGTCATGCACGACCACGTCATGGCCAGGGGCAGGATTTTGGTCAGGAGGGAAGCAGGAGTTCATGTGGCCGGCACTGTGGCCTACCCCAGCCGTGGTGTTGGCAGCCCCGGCAGCGTCTGGTCCACCCGGTTTCCCCACGAGTCTGTGCCTGGCTCCCCACGCTGGCTTTGGTAGGTGGTGGTCGCGCTTGCACGTCATGGGGCTGCGTGAGGATCAGGCCCTCACAGCTTGTGTGGCTGTACCCCATGTGTCTGTCAATACCCATTGTTTCACAGGCTGGATTGTAGATCACCTTAACTGAATCTGCTTGGATTCAAAACTGCGTCTTTGTCTAACACTAAGTCATGTTCATAACTTTTCATTTCTAGATCAGATTGTTTATTTTTATATTATTGTAATCCCAGTGTTCCACAAGGATTAAAATGGCAGCAAACATGAATGGTTTACATATATGCATTTTTTTGGAATTACAGGACTATTGTTTTTTACATAATCATAGCATATTTCTGATCATCAGAACTTTGTGATATTACACAAATCATATCCTTCTGTCACACTTGGCACTTTTTCGTCTATAGATATTAAAGCCCTTTTTATAGGCAGATGAGTATTATTAGTTCACTTTACTCAAGGGGAAACCAAAACACAGAATATGGAAAGTGACTTGCCCAAGGTTACAAAGTCATTGATTGCTGTCAGATCTTCTTCACTAGACCATACGGCCCTTTAGATCAAAAGAATAACAATATTCTTATTTGTTTATGAAAACCATAGACATCCCTGAGCATGATAATAAATTATGCTCCAAACTTCATGGAAAATGTTATAATGCATGATTTACAGCATACAACAAAATGCAACAGTTACAGTGTTAAATAATAGCAGTGAGGGAAATAAAGAGCTGTAGGCAAGGAAGAAGAGATGCATCTTCTGATGAGATTTGAAAAGAAGTGGGGAATCAATGAGGCAGGCAAATACATGGAAGGCTATTCTAATGGACTCAGTAGCAGAAGACCCTTGCTCCTATATAGCCAGATTTGGCAAATGTCTTTACTAACGATTGGTCCTTGTTGAAATGCATAAGACACATTTTTAATCCAGCTGTAAAAGGCACCAGAACATTGTTTCATTCAGATATCTAATCGTCTTTGACTTAATCATGCCAACAGTTCCAATTACGATGACCCAGAACTGAGAGTCAGTACCTAGTGAATAAGGTGTTGGACTCAGACCTGGAAAATCCTATCCTAGCCATGAGCTCAAGCAGCCTTGGGCAACTGACTCTCTACCTCAGTTCCCCATCTGTAAAAAGAGAATAATTATGACCTCCCTCGCAGGGTTGTTGGGAAGGTGAAGCAGATAAAGGATGTAAATGAATCTTCATCTAGTTCACCTTCACAACAATAGTGAAATCACTGTATGACCAGTATGACCTCCCCCTGCCTGTTAATGCCCTCTCTCCCAGCACCTCACCCCTTAGCTGCCAGAACAAGAGCAGCATGGAGGTCCTACAGTCAATGTTGTGGAGCCGGTGCTTCCTCCCCAGCACTATGCTCCCTCCTGTACCAGGTTTTGGACCCTTGCCCCACTGGAAAAGCAATGCAGGGGTCCGAAACCTGGTATTGTACTGGGCAGAGCAGTATAGTTGGAGGGAATGGTCTACTGGCGAGGCTTTGAATGATGGCTCAGGAAAAGTCTGGCAGCTGTTCTGATGGGTTTTCAGAAGGTTTTCTGAAGGTTTTATTTGCTGCCCTCATTGCATCCACTAAGTCCCACCGGTTGAGCTATTTCGGGTGGTGAGGGGGCTGGTCAGTCTGGCCTCCCTCCGCCTGGACGTAGAACCATCAAATGCTCGCTGTGATTTGTTTGTGGACTTTTTTTGCGGATAAAATCTCTCAAATTCAGCACAGTTTTGATGCGACTTTTTTAGCAGAGAATGGGTCAGAGGCAATAGAAGCCCCTTCTTGTCCTGTTTTATGGGATGAGTTTCAGGCGGTGCCACCTGCAGAGGCAGGGGATGCTCTTAGGACTGTTCGAGCCACCTATTGTGAACTAGATCCATGCCCGTCCTGGCTGGTTAAGGCTAGTCGGGAGACACGGGGGCCACTGCTGGCAGGATAGTCAATGCCTCCCTTGGGGAGGGCAGGGTGCCAGGTTGTCTCAAGGATGTGGTGGTGCAGCCCCTGCTCAAGAAACCATCTTTGGACATTGATGCCCCTGCCAGTTATCAGCCAGTCTCTAACCTTCACTTTTTAGGAAAGGTTATTGAACGGGTGGTGGCTCAGCAGCTTCAGGGGCATTTGGACTGGGTTCATTTTTTTGATCCCTCACAGTCGGGCTTTCATCCAGGTTATGGCACGGAGACTGCACTTGTGGCCTTGGCCGACGACCTCTCCCGTGAGTTGGACTGGGGTCGTTTGACTGTGTTGATCCTGTTAGATCTCTGGGCTGCATTTAATACCGTTGATCATGAGCAGGGCCCCGAGTCTTCTGCGCTTCTGCGATTCGCGGAATTTTCGCAGAATCCTGCCCTAGGCAGGATTATCGCAGAAATTGGGAAAATCCCCATGGAATTTCCCTTCCTTGGTGGTGAGTCAATCCAGGACCTGCTTTATTCAGGCCACAAGCCAATCAGGGGCTTGCGCAGCCTTTATAAAGCAGGACACATCAGCACATGTCACTTATGGTCCTGAATTCACTTGAGACTGCCGCTGCCGCCGAGGGACCCAACTCCAACCGCCGCTTCTCCGGCCGCTCCGGGATTGCCGCTGCTGCCGCCACTGAAGGACTCCAGCCCAACCTCCAGCTGCCGCTTCTCCAGTCGCTCGAGGGATCGACGCCGCTCCAGCATAAGGTAAGTAGGTGGTTGGGGGGGTGTTCTCCTGGGGGGGCCGCTGCACGCTCTGCATTTTACAGTTTGGGGGGAGGGGGTCCCGCTGCACACTCTGCATTTTACAGTTGGGGGGGTCCTGCTGCGTCCTCTGCATTGTACAGTTGGGGGGGAGGGGGTCCCGCTGCATGCTCTGCATTTTACAGTTTGGGGGGGGGAGGGGGTCCCGCTGTGCACTCTGCATTTTACAGTTTGTGTGTGTAATGTGTGTGTAACATGGCAAAAACACACTTTGCCATGTGTTGTTGTGGGTGGGTTTCCTGCTTTGCCATGTGAGTCGCAGAATTTTAACATATGGGTAGCAGAATTTTCCATATTGGGTCGCAGAATTTTGGAAAATATTTTGCAGAAGAATCGGGGACCTGATCATGAGGGATTGGTGAGACTGTTCTTGAATGGTTCCGCTCTTTCCTGGCCGGAGAACTCAGTGTGTGGTGCTGGGGGAGTTTTCATCTTCCCCCTGGGGCCTCACGTGTGGAGTGCAGAAGGGTTCCATCTTATCCCCTCTCTTGTTCAATGTGTACATGCAGCCTCTGGGAGAGGTTGTTAGGGGGTATGGAATGAGATGTCATCAATAGGCTGATGAGACCCAACTATAGCTCTCATTTTCCTCTGACTCAGGCCCGGCAGTCTCTGTGCTTACCCGATGTTTGTCTGCTGTGGGGGATTGGATGAGGGTGAGCCGCCTGAGGCTAAATCCTGACAAGACGGAGGTGATGGTTGTGGGGAGGGCCGAGGGAATGGTGGCCCCCATCATCGATGGGATCCACCCTCCCCTGGTTTCTCAGGTCCGAAGCCTGGGGGTGCTCCTGGATCCACAGCTCCACCTGGATGCCCAGGTGGCGGCTATGGTGAAGGGAGAATTTCACCAGTTACATCTGGTGCGTTGGCTTAGGCCGTACATCTCAGATTTGGATCTGGCCACAGTCATCCATGCTTTTATTACCTCAAGTCTGGATTACTGCAACGCGCTCTACATAGGGCTACCCTTGGTGCTGGTTCAGCGGCTGCAGCTGGTGCAGAATGTGTAGGCCCGTCTCTTGACGGGGACGAGTCGACACAAGCATATTACACCAGTGCTTCGTTCTCTGCACTGGCTGCCAGTAGGTTTCTGGGCCCAATTCAAGGTGTTGGTGTTGACCTTTAAAGCCCTAAACGGCTTGGGCCCCATGTATCTGCAGGACCGCCTCACCCTCCGAGTCAGGGAACGACCCCTGCGGTCAGCTGGGGGCGCCCTCCTCAAGGTTCGCAGGTGTCCACTATAGGTTTCCCAGGTGTCCGCTATAGGTTTCCCAGGTGTCCACTATGGGGAGGGCATTCTCTGTGGCTGCGCCGCGGCTGTGGAACTCCCTCCTGTCGGAGAACCACTTGGCTGCCGGCCTCACCTCTTTTCGCAGACAGTGTAAGACCTGGCTGTTCCGCCAGGCCTTTCCCGACGGAGATGGGGTGGGTGGGTTGGGGTTCTTAAAATTGTAATTATTATTGTTTATTTTAATGTTTTAAAATGTTTTTAAAATGTTGTGAGCGGCCCCGAGATGCCTGAGGCAGGAGAGGGTGGCATATACATTTTAAGATAAATAAATAAATATGGGGTTCTTGCACGGAGTCTCCAGGAAAGGTTTAGAGACAGGGAGATTCTCTGGAGCTAGGGACCTTCATAGACAGAGTGACCCAGCAGGCAACAGACCTTGAGCACCGAAGCAACTGAAGGAACCATACTGGAAGGGAGGTGCTAAGAGCAAGATGCCAGCTCAAACCATGGACAGGGAAGGTGACGTCTGAGGTCATGACAAGGACTCCAGTGCCAAGGACCATTCCTCCAGAAAGCGGACAATGAACAGAACGCCCATGGGGATACCAGCATTGTGAGCTAATTCACTAACAAGAACACCTTGACCAACAATGGCTGAAGAAAGGATGATGGATAGAAATCCCCAAGGGTATCTAGAAGACAGACAACAGCTGGTGAGCAGCTGTGTTGGACTAGGATGGTGGAACTTGGTGGTCAGGGTCCCAATCCTACAGGGACTTACAGCTGGGCTGGGTTGCCTTTCCTCTGATGGGGAAAGCAGGGGGAAAGGAGGCTCAAATTATTTCCAGGTTTTCACTGCTAGTCAGAGCAGAATCAGAGAAAAGCAGGAATTCCTCGTTTAATGATGTAAGTAGCTTGCACCGCAGGACCCTCCCGACTAAGCTCACCAGACTGGACTTGCCACTCCAGCTCCTCATAACAGTTCTCACAGTCCACCGTAGCCTCGCTACTTTGTCTTGGCTGTTTACAATGTAGGCAGTGTTCGTTTCAAGGGTACTTTGTAACTAGCCTCCCTCGTGGCTCCCTGCCCGACAGCTTTCTCTCTACAACCATACTCAGTCCCAGTCTGGCCCCCTTGGCCAGCGAGAGTCCATCCAACCACCCCACGGAGCTGGCTCTCACCCAGCTCTGTGCTCTCAGATCTCTGTTATTATTATTATTATTATTATTATTAAACATTTATAAAGCGCCAGTTGCAACCTGGCGCTGTACAGAACATACAATCAGATGCGGTCCCTGCCTGTGGCTTACAATCT
>QEPC01002018.1:2292139-2306635 GCA_003113815.1 Sphenodon punctatus
AGGAGTTGAAAGGGGCGAGAGAGGAAGAGATCGTGGATGAAGGGAGCTTTAGCCACGGATGAGCGGCAGTTCCAGAGGGAGCAGGAGAAAGGCAATTGGTGTTTGGGAAGGCACGGGATGCGGATGAGGTTGGGGGATGGGGAACGGCCTGGTTTGCGGGTTGCAGCTTCGTTGCCTGGCCACAATCGGTATATCTCCAAGAGGGGATTCACTTCCTCCACAGCCTTGACTTTACAAAGACTTCAGGTTGCTCAAGGCTCCCAGCTGTTCTCTATTACAACCCACTCTCACTCACCACCACCCCTTCCTTCAGGCAGCTCCTATCTCAGCCCCCACTAGCTTCATTCACCAACCCGCAGCCTGCACACCTGCTGGTTGTTCATTCCCAGCTCTCTCTGAACCTGTGAGCACACTGAGCTGATGTCTTCAAGGAACTATCCACAGTGACTCCACGATCCTTCTCCTGAGTGGTTACACCTAGATCAGAACCTAGCATCATGTATGTAAAGTGAGGATTGTTTTTCCCTATATGCATCATTTTGTACTTATCAACACTGAATTTCATTTGCCATTTTATTGCCCATTCACAGAGTCTAGTAAGATCCCTCCATAGCTCTCCAGAGTCTACCAGCTTGAATAATTTGGTGTCATCAGCAAATTTAGCCACCTCACTCTTTGCCCCCTTTCCCAGATCATTAATGAATATATTAAACAGTATTGGTCTCGATACTGACCCCTGAGGCACCACTGTTACCCCTTTTGAACTTGAAGAATGACCAATTAATAATCTCATAAAATTGTAATAGGTTATTTATTTTATTTAAATTTTTATCCTGCTCTTCCCTCAAAAAGGCTCAGGGTGGCTTATAAAATAAAATATAAACATAACTTATAAAAACATACATAAAAACATATAAAAGATAGACACATTAAAATACAAACAAACCCCCAATCCAACCCCAGCTCCCCACAAACCCCACCCAATACCACCTCCGTATTCCTCACATCCAAACCCCCCCTGCCACTCCTACCCCAAACCCACCCCCCAATACCCAGTTTAGTGAGACATGACTTCCCTTTGCTAATGCCATGCTGGTTTTTACCCATCAAATCATGGTTGTCAATATGCCTAGTAATTCTGTTTTTAACAATGGTCTCCACTAGTTTGCCCGGTACTGATGTCAGTCTTACTGGATGTCTGTAGTTTCCAGGGTCACCTCTGGATCCCTTCTTAAAAATTGGGATTACATTTGCTTCAACTCCAAGCCTCTGGCACAGAGGAGGATTTTAACAGTAACTTACATATTACTGATAGTAGTTCAACAATTTCAGAATTTGAGTTCTTTCAGTACCCTTGGATGAATACCATCAGCCCTGGTGACTTGGTACTGTTTAAATTATTGATATGAAATAAGACCTTTTCTGGCATGACTCGAATTTTGGATAATTTCTCGGATTCCTCACCAACAAAAAATAGTTATGGTGTGGGTCGCTCTCCAACATCTTCTGCAGGAAAAAGCTGATGCAAAGAACTGATTTCGTTTCTCTGCAATGGCCTTGTCGTCTTTGAGCGCCCCCTTTGTTCCCTGATCATCTAGGATACTGGGGTTCATGGCATCTACAACCTTTACAACTCCCCTTAATCCAGGACTGTGATAGTCATGTCACCAGATGTCCTAGACAGTCTGAGGTGGTGGCCAGTCAAGGCCCACGTATGTAACATAGTGCTATTTCAGCAGCCGTCACCTCAGCTGTCGATCACTACGGAAGCTTCCTTGCTCAGCTGGGGGACAGAGGTACATTCCAGGGACATCTCCATAAATGGAACTTGGTCTTCCCAGGTCTGTCTGTTACTCACAAATGTTTTGGAACTGCAAGTGATGAGGCTTCGAGCCACTAGTACATGGACATTGTGTGCTGATTTGCATGGACAATATTGCTACCCTGTTCTACCTAAACAGGCTGGATGGAGTATGTTTATTTCTGTTGATGCAGGAGGCACGCATACTGTAGGACTAGTATCTTCCCAGGGCAGTGTGCCCAGTGGCCATGCACATGGCAGGCCAGGACCACTTGGAGGCAGATGGAATCAGCAGGTCTCGGGTGCTGTCCAGCAAATGGGTGCTGAAGCACTCAGTGTTTCAGGTACTGTGTGTGTAAATGGGCATGCCAGTGGCAGATCTGTGAACCTTAGAAAGCAATGAGAAAGTGCCTTGCTTCTTTCCCAGAGCAGGAGAAGGTAAGGGCTCATGAGGGAATGCCCTAATGGCACTCTGGCTGGCAGGCTTGCTGTGCACCTTGCTGCCCATTCCCCCTTATCCCAAAGTACTCCAGAAATTATGGAGTATGGGGGGAGGGGGCGTAATCCTTTTGGCTGGGGAAAGGTGCTCAAGGAGCTTTCCAGGGCACTCAGGTTGTTGCTACTGAGGGATCCCTATCTGATTGCCCAGCATGAGGGACTGCTGTGGCACACAAACCTATTCTCCTTGGGGCCTGGAGGCTGCACTGTTGACGCAGGAAGAGCAAGGGTGCTCAACAACTGTGTGGAGAATCCTGTTAGATAGCAGGTGAGTCTCCATGAGGGCCTGTTATGGGGCCAAGGGGACCCAGTTTGGGGCTTGGAACTCAGTCACTAGATATGTCAGTTCTGGACATGTTAGACTACATGGCCCACCTTTTGGAGGGAAGCAAGGGCAATGGTCTCCTCCATTAAGATCCACTTAGCAGTAATTAATGTGTTCTGGGGCCCTCAGAACAGCAGGTCACTCTTTACTACCCTGCTGGTTGCCTGTTTCTTAAAGGGGGTGATATGGAAGTTTCCCCTGATCTGGGGGCACTTCCCTGGTTGGAGCATGAACATGGTCCTGAAGGCTCTGATGAGGGATCCATTTGAGCCCATTGCCTCCATATCAATGGAATTGCTCTCCTTTAAGATGGCCCTTCTGGTGGTGATCACGTCACCCAAGGGAGAAAGCAAGTTGCAGGCCTTGTCCTGCAAACCACATAGTGTTCCATAGGGATCGGGTGGTCCTGAGGCTGCATCCAGCTTTCCTCCCCAAGGTAGTCAGACAGTTTCACTTGGGACAGGTACTTTCCTTGCCTGCCTTATTTCCCTCACTGCACTCCTCAGAGGGAGAGGAGGCAATCCAAAATTAGATGTAAGGAGGGCTCTGCTATATTTTACCTACATAGAACAAAGCAATTCCAGAAGACGGATGCCTTGTTCATTGCCTTTGAGCCAGGCTGCAGGGGGGCCACGGCCTCTAAACAATCCATCTCTCTGTGGGTCCAGACCTGTATCACAAAGAGCTATCAGGTGGTTGGACTTCCAGTCCCCAAAGGGGGCCGGGGCCCATTCTGTCCACCCCACTCCTACCAGGCCCTGAGCCCTGTAGCCTAGCCCCACTATAAGCAATGGTTAGTCCAGCTCCTCAGCCAACACCTCTGCCCACAGACCCTCTTGCTAGTTCCATTTTTCCAGCCAGCACCCCCAACCCTTTTCCCAGCCTCCTTTTCTATCCCTCCCCAGCCAGCATTCCCCCCTAGGCCCTTTGTTAGTCTCAATTCTCATTCCCTCCCCATTCAGAGTTTCTCCAGACTCCCTTGTCAGTCCCATTCCCAGTCTTCTCCCCAGCCAGTGCCCCAAGATCCCCTTGCCAGCTGCATTTCCAATATTAATAATGTATGTTAATGTATACATATTTATGCAAATCAGGGCAAGAGCGGTAGAGCACAGAGCATCCCTGTTCGAGGTTTCCAAAACCTGGTGGTAACCCTAGCTGTAAGCTACCAAGCATTCTGGTTTGGTCAGGGATTGGGATAGGGATGGAAGGCTGGCTTTCCAATCACAAGTAGGTGCCATGTTTAAAACTAGGAAGTAACTGTCCTGGCACTCTGAGGGAGAAGGGTTCCTTGCTCCTGTGGCCTTGTGTCTGATTGGGTAATTTGAACAATTTAATCTACAGAGCACTGTGGGGGAAAGAGTTGTGACAGTCATATCTGCAGACCTGAGACGGACAAAGCTGGTGATTAACCAGAGCCATAGCTTAACATTATGCACATTTTCAGTGGAATGTTGCATTTTGACAGAAATAGATTCCCGTTCTACCCATTCCATCCCACCAGCTCACCAGGTTTCCAGGCTGAGCCTTCAGGAAATTCAGTAGCTTAACTTCCGAATGGATTTCTCTGATCCCAACCCCTCACTCTGTAGAAACCCAGCAAAGAAGAGAGGAGATTGTTGCTTGTAGGTACTGATGCTAGGAAGTTTGACAAAGGGCTAAAGGATCTTTCTGAACCCACAGACATATATTATTCCTTTGCTACTAATATTTTGCTACTAATGTTTTATTTCTTTGTTACTAGTACCTTTACTTCTCAGTCCTGACCCACAGCCTTTTGAAATCACCAGAAAAATTCCCAGTGATGTCAGTGGGTGTTGGAACAGACCCCATTGGCAGAAAAAGCCAACATGCATAAGCATGTGTTACTCAACATATTGTTTATACTGTACACTTTATTTTGTTTAGACAAGGAAACTCCACAAGTAGTGTGTATAATATAACCGAGGCATTTGTCTCTAAAAAGCGACCGGGGAAAATCACTAATGAATTAATTTCCTGTCATCACAGACAGCCTTTCCTAAAAAACAAAAAAATAAACAAAACAAAACCCCACCAAAAGTTAATAAAGTTTTCATACCTTTCCAAACCCACTCTTCACCCCACTGATCCCAAAGAGAAAATAAACTATGGAAAGTTACGCCTTTTAAAGGCAGAATGTTTTTTTGCTGTACCAGTGCATTTAAGAGAAAAGTTTCCGTGAATTTTCAGAAGACAATAGGCAGCCAGTGCAGTGCTCGGAGCACAGGTGTTATGTGCTCCCTGACGCTTGTTCCAGTAAGGAGACGGACCACCACATTCTGCAATTAGAGCCCTTAGAATGTGCTAAGGGGGTTACTTGGCTGATCACAATATGGGGAACCTCATACAAAATACTTTCCAAATAAAAAAAAAGACAACACAGAAATACTTCAGCTGCAAGGAGATTTTTCTCTCTCTAAATCAGGGTGAGGAACCCAAGTACTGCTTTCATAGAAATCTTGGCCCCAGTACAAAATCTCGTGAGATATCTCATTATTTTTTTTATAAAAAAACCCTGTACATGTACAAAATGGCTGCCGGGGCTGCTCTGTGAATGTGCAGCCCTTTTCAAAAATGGCACCAGCAGCATCGCCACCAATTTGGAAAAGGGCAGACAGTCTGCACATGTGCAAATGGCAACTGAGCATACACAGATTGACTGCCCTTTTCCGAAATGGCAGCAACACTGCCAGTGCCATTTTGGAAAAGGGCCATCCTTGTGCAGAGTGGCCCCATGGCCATTTTGTGCATGTGCAGTTCTTTTTCTGTTTTTTGTTTTGGTCTCGTGTTTCTTGGGGAGAATGCAGCCGAGATCCTGCTTGTTCTCTGCTTGTTCTCATTTGTCAGAACGAGCAGAAAAATGTGATTCTCGCCAAGAAATGCTAGACTGACGAGAACAAGTTTCAGCCGTAATCTGAACTACTTTGACACCCAGCCCGCATAGGTATGAACTAATTACTTTTGAAATTTGAGGTAGCTAGAAATTCACATTCAGATGTGAGGTCAAGAAGGTCTAGACAGGGCATAAACCTATATGACGTGTACTTTTTCTTTAGTCCTCTCAATGTGTGGTTATGCCAATGGCAAAACTTCTGTTGACTTGTAGAGGAGTGTGCTGCCAATATATACTCCATTAAACAGAGACTTTAAAGACTAATTGAAGCAGTGGTGTTAAACACTATTAAAGTCTCCAAAAGAGTAAATTGATGCAGTTTACATGAAAGCATGTGCAAAAATAGCTTCCATGCTATCTTAACATCAGCTTTCTTATGCCTTTTTTCCTTTCCTTGGAGTGCAAGTTACACCAACTTCCTAGACACGTGGATGAAAGAATCTCTGAGTATAAATGGGGATCAAAGAGTCCATCAGTGTAAGAGGTTTGAACTTACACAGGATTTCTTAATGTCATGCTTCAAAGGCAGATCTACATGTCTGCTGCACTCTGGGCAAACCGCATGTTAGTGTCTTATTAACAGTGACTGTTGATGAGCAGTTGGTTGCTGATTCATGAATATGCTACTACTGTAGAACAAATTCAAGGTCACAGCAGAGAGGAGTTAATTTCTGTGCTATGACCTTGTAGTTGCTCCCCAGAAGTAGCATTTACACAAACAACTGCTCAGTAGCAGATAGTGTTAAGGAGGTGCTAAGAAACACTTTGCCCAGAGCACAGCAAACTGCACAGACATTACTGTGCTCTGCACCTTAAGCCTGATCCTCTACCATTAAACTTAATCATAGTTCTAATCCTGACTTGGGTGGCAGTAAGAATAAAGCTCTTTGGATGCTTGCCTGCAACACTAGGTGCTTTTAGCTGGATGCGGAGACTGTCTGCCCCCAGAGCTGCTCCGGTGGCAAACCCCTACTTCCGCCCTTTTCCAGCCCCACTTGGGTTCACTTTAAATGGACCCAGAGGTTCACCTGTGCTGTGCCCCCCCCCACACACACACACACACCATAGAGTTGCAGGTGATCGCCCGGAGCTACAGAGTGAGCCCACCCATCAGAGGGAGAGAAGCTCCATTTTTGGCAGGTGCCCCAGGTTTGGACGGTCTGCTTTGGTGCCGGCGCTCTTGGATGTTCTGGAGTGCTGATGGCGGGACGGTCCCAGAGCAGGCTTGCACATCTGGCGGGGCACTTTTAAATGGACTGGCCAACCCAGGGGTGAAGCAGGCTGGTGCAGGCAGAGCCAGAGCTGCTGCCCATCTAAAAGCACCCATTCTTATGTAGGAGCGTGATCATTGCCAAAATGAAATCAATGGCCAAGGTACTATTGAACTCATTAAGGCAATGTGATGGTCTTTAATCCTCTCAAAGAATTTGAAGACATTTTTGGTGATAAAATGTCCATATTTTTTCTATTAATACTTCAGAATTATTAAGAATAAGCAGATGGTAACAGGCTCCGGAATGGAAGAGGAGGCACTATGACCAGGGCAACAGCCCTGGGCCCCACTCTTTCCAGGGACACCTCAATGGCCCTTGTTTTCACCAAGGTTGGGTGTAGGTGTCCAAACACGACCACCTTTAAGGTCCCACAGAGGGTGCCCCCAAGACAGGGGGGGGGAGGCCACCAAGGACCCCGCATTTTACCTTTGCCCTGGGCCTCGCAAATTCTAGGGCTGGCCCTGATTAATACACATGCCTGTGAAACAGGTAGGGAAAGGGTTAACTCTTTCCCCACCCACAAGGGCCTTAATACTACATAAGGACCACCTGGGGAAAGCAGACAGGAAAGTGCTGAATGCAGAGTTGTAGCAAAGCTATATGTTTTGTTTTGTTTTCTGATGTTTTGTTGACTGTATAATATACTGCAGCTCAGATGGTGGAGTTTGTCTCAAAACATTCTGTTGCCCTACATGCACATTTAATCTTAACGACGGCAATAAAGTGTTTGTCTAGCTCCTTGCCTGATATCTATGCATGTATGCAATTTAAGAAAGTCAGGCTTAATTTCTGTGTGTATTGTTTCTTCATAACAAATGTGAGAACAACACAAAGAGAATCTTTACATTACATCTCTAGATTGCACTTCACAAACATTCTAGTGGGCGTTGCTATGTAAGAGAAAACTTGTTTTCTTTGTACCATACACCACCTTAAGGAATAAACTGGGCACCCTAGCGTGCTTTCAAGAACAATTCCCATCAAGGTGGCTGCTGGTACAGAATGAGACAAGAAACAAAAGGTGTAATCCACACCCACTGAGTAAATTTTGCCATTGACATCAGTGGGTTCAGGATCATGTTGATTTAGATGATCTCTTATTAACAACTTCTGCCAGTGAGTATGTGCATCCTAACTAAAACAGACAGACTGCTGTAGCCCAGGACCCACAGTGGCAAGGCTGCCATGGTCAAGTGCCATGGTTGGTCACCGTGACTGTCCATTATGGTGGAGGCAGGCCGTTGGCAGCAGGAAGAGAGTGGGGCTGCCCACCCGCACGTTTGTTTAGCTTCCCACCCTACCCGGGTTGTGTGGGCAGCAGGACGGCTTTCCAGCCACAGGCACATTAGTTCGGTGCCCCTCCCCAACCCGGGCTCTGATGGCTATGATTTCACGGGCCAGGGAGCCACTGTGCTGCCCGCGGGTCTGTTTTGATCCTTTGCCTCTTGCCTGTCTTATATTTGGCACCAAATTACCAATATGGTAACCATATTTGAAGCAACAATCGAAGTTGAAGAGTAGGATACGCACAAAATGCGTTTCCTGTTATGGAAACACGCAAGCCTGAGCTGAGGCATGAAATGTGGATGATTGACACCCTAAGTTTAAGGAAAACTATAGAACACAGGGCATTTACTAAAATATTATTTTGTAATTAATTTTGCAGAGTTTAGGTCTGGGCAAAATGACAGTGTTCTGATTTCCAATAGTCCTGTAATACCGGAGAATCTCCATCAAGCTTGGCCGTAGACAGATAGTAATGGAATGATAGCATATATTTTCTCTAGTAATTTTAAACAATTGTGGTGGCTCCGTTAGCCTACCCAGAAAAAAGGAGGTCCTCTTGCTAGATTCTGTGATATGATTGTAGGTAAAAAGGAAGGGAGGCTTCTTGCAGGTTCATGGTGTTTGTAAATTTGGGGTGCAATCCACAAATCACTTGCCCCGGAGAAGCCCCATTGAAGCCGTTTAATAGGACTTCTCCAGAGTAAGATTGCTGTCTTGGTGGTGTGTTTTTCCAGGGGAGACAAGCTTGATTTATTTCCCCAACCTAGCTACTGTAACAGGTTGGTTTGGTTTTTTGCACAGAAGCTGCATTTGCTAAAGATGGATCGTTAAGATTTTACAGTATTGTAGAAACCCAGGATATATTTTAATGTCAAAGCTTATTCTCCTGGTGCCAACATAACTTTCCTATTGTAGCTAAACTAAATCTGTTTGTATTTTTGTTATTTCTAGGGAAGAACTGTATTTGTTTGGGTCACACAGTGCCTTTTCTCTCTGATAGTAACACCTTATCTAGCAAGAAGCGTGTATTGTGCTAAAAAAAAAAAGCCTGCTCTGAAGATATATTACAGCAATACTGCAACAAAGTGAGCTGCCAATAACTGAGTAGGAGGACTTGATGCCAGGCTGCATTACTCAAAACATGAAACAAGTGAGGAAAGAGTCCAGGTGCAGATGCAGTATAGTTTTCAGATGAAACGCTGGAATGCACAACTGACTGGAAAGCAGTTTGCTTGGCTTGTCCTCTGCCAGGTACCTGGATGAAGCTGGTACTTAGGTTTAATCGGAATTTTTAAAAAGAAAATATTTGCCACCAAGCCATCAGATTTTGAACTGGTAGATTGCACAAATGTAAATGACTGATACTAGTTTTGCTGGGCTGACGTAACAGACCAATTAGAACACAAATTGGATAGTTGTGTTATCCAAAACACAATAGCATTATCTGACAGACCAGAACACGTTACAATTTCAGTGAGCTCTCCTGAATAGCCAAACCCTTCTTATGCCTATAAAACATTGCCAGTAATCAAGCTTTGCCAGTGTATTAGTCACTGAACCCCCTTCTTTAAAAGCCCCATCTATCTCAATTTAAAGCTGCTGCACTTTGTCCACCAACTCCATTATTATTATTATTATTATTTATTAATAAAATCATTTATAGAGCACTTTTAATGTTTTACAATTTGTACTTTCTTCACCTTCACAACAATACTGTGGGGTACATCGTTATTATTCCCATTTTACAGATGGGGAACTGAGGCTGAGAGACAGTGGCTTGTCCAAGGTCACCTAATGAGGTCATGGCTAGGACATAACTTGAATCTTGGCCTTCCAGATCCAAGTCCAACATTTTATCCACTAGGCTATACTGGCTACCATTAAAATGTGTGTGTCTCTCATTACAACACATAAGATTCTTGCCTTTTGGTGGCAGGTGAGGAATATTGATTTGTATTTATGAATTTATGAAGTCTCAGTGCTTATCCAGTGTCTGTCTGCTGTGGGAAAATGGATAAGGGTGAGCTGCCCGAGACTAAATCCTGACAAGATGGAGGTGATGGTTGTGGGGAAGACCGAGGGAGTGGTGGCCCCCATCATTGGGATCCACCCTCCCTAGTTTCTCAGGTCTGGAGTCTGGGGGTGCTCCTGGACCCACAGCTCCGCCTGGATGCCCAGGTGGCGACTGTGGTGAAGGGAGCATTTTGCCAATTACATCTGGTGTGTCGGCTTAGACTGTATGTCTCAGACTCAGATCTGGCCACAGTCATCCATGCTTTTATTACCTTGAGACTGGATTACTGCAACGTGCTCTACATGGGGCTACCCTTGGTGCTGGTTCAGAAGCTGCAGCTGGTGCAGAATGCGGCGGCCCATCTCCTGACTGGGACAGGCCAACATGAGCATATTACACCGGTGCTTCGCTCTTTGCACTGGCTGCCGGTAGGTTTCCGGGCCCAATTCAAGGTGTTGGTGTTGACCTTTAAAGCTCTAAATGGCTTGGGCCCCGCCTATCTGCAGGACTGCCTCACCCTCTAGGTCCTGAATCGACCCCTGCGGTTGGCGGGGGGTGCCCTCCTCGAGGTTTCCCAGGTGTCCACTATAGGTTTCCCAGATGTCCGCTACGGGGAGGGCATTCTCCGTGGCCGCGGCGTGGCTGTGGAACTCCCTCCTGTCGGAGAGCCACTTGGCTGACGGCCTCACCTCTTTTCGCAGACAATGTAAGACCTGGCTGTTCCGCCAGGCCTTTCCCGACGGAGATGGGGTGGGTGGGTTGGGGTTCTTAAAATTGTAATTATTATTGTTTATTTTAATGTTTTAAAATGTTTTTAAAATGTTGTGAGCGGCCCCGAGATGCCTGAGGCAGGAGAGGGTGGCATATACATTTTAAGATAAATAAATAAATATGGGGTTCTTGCACGGAGTCTCCAGGAAAGGTTTAGAGACAGGGAGATTCTCTGGAGCTAGGGACCTTCATAGACAGAGTGACCCAGCAGGCAACAGACCTTGAGCACCGAAACAGCTGAAGGAACCATACTGGAAGGGAGGTGCTAACAGCAAGATGCCAGCTCAAACCATGGACGGGGAAGGTGACGTCTGAGGTCATGACAAGGACTCCAGTGCCAAGGACCAGAAAGCGGACAATGAACAGAACGCCCATGGGGATACCAGCATTGTGAGCTAATTCACTAACAAGAACACCTTGACCAACAATGGCTGAAGAAAGGATGATGGATAGAAATCCCCACCTATCTGCAGGACTGCCTCACCCTCTAGGTCCTGAATCGACCCCTGCAGTCGGCTGGGGGCGCCCTCCTTGAGGTTCCCCAGGTCTCCTGGGTGTCTACTATGAGGAGGGTGTTCTCCGTGGCTGCGCCACAGCTGTGGAACTCTCTCCCATCGGAGATCCGCTTGACTGCTGACCTCCCCTCTTTTTGCAGATAATGTAAGACCTGGCTGTTTCGCCAGGCCTTTCCCAAGGGAGATGAGGTGGGTGGGTTGGGTTAGGGTAGGGGGGATGAGGTTTTATACTGTTTTTAATTGTAATCATTATTGTTTATTTTAATGTTTGAAATGTTTTTAAGATGCTGTGAACCATCCCGAGATGCCTGAGGCAGGAGGGGGCGGCCTATAAATTTTATCATAAATAAATAAATAAATAGTGTAGATAAGAGAAAAGTAGCCAGTATTAAACATTCCTGTAACAAGATGCAATATATTGCAACAGACCAGATTAATCAATACAGTGCAATGTTCTGTAGAACCTCAGATACTAAAATAGAAACCCTAAACATTTATTTACCTTTATATTTATGTGTGTGCATGGGGATAGAACTAAAAGGACCACATCCTCTGGTAATATAAATGAACATCCAAATCAGTTTTAGCATATTCAGTACCTCTTAGATAAAAGTCCAAATTACTGAACCGGAATTCAAACTTTAACCTGGGTTCTGGAAATCTAATTTTCAAGGATTTATTTTACTCTGGATAAAGGTCAGCCTGAATTAGTGATCATGTGAATGGTGAATCTGGACTGAGTCCCAGATGCCATAGAGTGCTGCAGATAGAAGTGCCTCCCCTCTAGCTGTCCATATCTCTATGGTATCCCACAGTTTTCCCAGCAGTCTCTGCTTGATATGCCCAATTTAAAATCCACCATGCCAAGGTGACGACCCTTCCATTTTGCAAGGTGACTGCTGTATCTGTTGCTGTCGCTTTACTCCCAGAAATCAGAGTGGAAGAGGACGCTGAAATCTGGTTGTGCTGCACCATGGGATTTCACAGTCTTCCTTGTAACTCCTAATCCAGATTAACCTGTTCATACTGCAAATCAGATTTAATTCTTATTCCTGATTTAAAATGATTGTGTAATCAGTTACTCCTGAATAATAACCCCAAATTAATGGATCTGGATTAAAAAGTAATTTGGATTAAATGTGAGATTGTGTAAAAACAGCTTGTGTGTGAGTTTGCTGCCAAGATGGGGTACTTCCTAGTGTCCTAGTTTTCAAGTGGTAAAACCGAAGAAAAACACAATGTAATTTACCATGTAGTAATTTGTGACATCTGATCAATTCTACCATGTGGTAAATCCCAGAGTGATATTTTATTTATTTATTCTTTAAAAATTTACCCTGCCCATTCTGCCACAGGCAGCTCTGGACGGCTTACAATCAATAATAAAAACACTTAAAATACTCAAAACAAGGAGGAAATAAAACATCCCTAACCACCCACCACCCTAACCCATTCCCCCCATCCTCCCCATCAAAAGCCAGGTGGAACAGCCACATTTTACAACAGCATGTAATAAAAATGTTCAGATGTTACAGATTACCACATGATAAATTTATGGCACTGTGTTTTCTGCTGGTTTTACCACTGGAAAATATGACCTCTGAAAGCACAATGTGTGCCTTACAATCCTGCCTCAGCGCTTCCTGGCCTCACTGGGTGTTTTCACGTGGCTGTAGGGGTACTCACCCCCACAGCAGCCCAGGGGTGCAACCCCTGTGTCTCCCTGCTTCCAGCCTTGCCTGGCTAGGGTTTAAATGATTTGACGGCTGCCACAGACCATGGTCTGCCCATATGATCCCCCCTCCGCGACACCATAGAGTTGCAGGTGGAACTCCTGCAATTCTGTGGCGTTGCCCGGGGCAAACCACGGCCGAGAGCAGGAATGCAGCAGCTGTCCGCTGAGCAGATGGACAACAGCCCAGCCCCCAGCCAGTGCCCCAGGTTTGGGCTGCCTGCTGTATGGGTGGTGCTCCTGGATGCCCCAGAGCACCGCTAGTGGGATTGCCCCAGAGCAGAGACAGCCTGCCCCGCTTCTGCTCTGCCTGCAGTCTGGCGAGCTGCCTTTAAATGGACCCTGCCTGGGGATGAGGCGGGGCAGAGGCATGGGTGCTGTCTGTGTGAAAACACCCACTGTTCAGTAATGGTTCCACTGTGTTCAAGGCCTTGAGTGTTGTCCGTGTGAAAACATGAGTTGGGGGAGCAACATCTGGTCCAGAAGTATAGTGTGTGCTGCTTCTACCATGGAATTTCTATGATACATTGAAATGAACCTTGATCCTGTAACTGGCTCCAATGAAGGGTGTTGCTGTGGTGCTATTGACCTGTCTAGACATCTGGTAGATCAGAAACAAGTGCCATAAGTTTTCCCATGTGAAAGACTCTTGCAGATTCTGAAGAAGTGATGGAGGATACTTGGATTCCTTTACTAGAGGTAAAAGGTGCAAATAACTTAGGCACAATTACTTAATAGTTGCAACAAAAATCAAACCAAGAAGTTCCTAACCCAGCCTGTAGAGGAAGCCCAGTACAGGGAATAAAGGTAGCTAGCTATAATTTGTGGGAGTTCTTAGAACTAGTGCCAGGTAGTAGCCTCGCCAGTCTATTTCTTCCTGAACGTAATGAAGGTCTGCTGTTCCTTTGGCTAGAGCTCAGTTCTTCCCTAAATGGTTTCCTTGAGGTCCATCTGTAGTGCACTGTCCAACTGTCCACATATGCAGTTGTTCCATACCTCTGACTTGTCTTGCGACCCCCTGCACTGCACCCTCTTTCTGTAGCTACTGTTGCCTCCCTTGTAGCAAAAGACAGTCTCTGACCCTTCCAGTCTCGGTTACCAGGATACCTGTTGCCCAGTCTTCCCTCTAGACTGTTTCTGACTCTCTTCCCAGCCTGTCAGAGGAGGAGGGGAGAAGGGACCTACACTAGTAGGGAAATAGGGGTGAGGTGATCTAGGACTAGAGAACAGCAGGAGGAAGGGCCCAGGGAACCCAGATAAGAAAGGTTATCAAGAAGGGAAAACCTCTCAGCCGGTCTCTTGGGTGTTTTGAGACAGTTCTCGTCTTACCAGCCAGGGAACCCGGCCTCAGAGTGCACGGCTCATCAT
>QEPC01002018.1:2308371-2332741 GCA_003113815.1 Sphenodon punctatus
CTATATATCCACCTGTGGCCAATCAGGAAGCCGGGAGCCAAAGTCAGGGAGACAAGGCACAGCTGGGAAGAGGCGTGGTCACACAGGAAGGGGTGGAGAGATGGAAAAGAACCTGAGCATCCGAACCTGACCATTATCACCGCCCAGAGTGGCACCAGCCCTTAAGGCAGTGCTACAAACCCTCCAGGGCTGGGGGTTCAAGACCCAGTCCTGACACAGGCTGACGTCCTTTGACTCTCAGAATGTTGTGTTTTTTTTCTGTTTGCTTTACTCTAGGACAGTAGTTCCCAAGCTTTTTAAACACGAGGGCCACTCTCACCCCTGAATATTTCGCATGGATCATCATGCACCAACTGGGGACTAAACCAGGGTTTAATTTGTGGAGTGGCTTGCCGGGGCTCAGCACCAGCAATTAAATTCAAGGGGAAGCTGAGCCCCAGGAAATGTTCCTAATAGGAGTGTGCACCCCAAAATGTCAGGGGAAGGTAGATGTTAGCCATATTAGGATTGGACACGAAAGCCAGAAAAAAACTTGGATGGCTTATTTGGCTTTCATTAATTGTTTTCTTTCCTCACCCTCTCTGCAGGTCATCCTATAAGTCATATCACAAGGACTTCTATTTTATATTCAGCTGTAGAGAAGCAGGATGTTCCAGTAGTTGGGGTGCTAGCTGGAGATTAGGGTTCAGTTCCCTGCTATGACAAGCTCTAGAGTGGCGGGTGTGGCTTCTGGGGTCTGCTTGAGCCCAGGCAATTTTAAATTATTTTATTTTTTTACAAATTAAGCAGTAGCACTGGCCCCAGTCTGGTGCATGCTCATTGTGGGTTGACCATAGTTGCAGAATATGGACAACTTTGGATGTTTTTAGACAAGAGCCTCCCCACCACATTACGTACCCATCACCCACCCATCATGCATGTTGCAGGGTTGCATTGGTGCCCTATGCAGCCCTGCAACATGCATGATGGATGGGTGGTATGTGGGTAATGAGTGGGGAGGCACTTGTCTAAAAATACTCCTAGGTCCCAGCCTTTGACCGAGGGGGACTAGAGGAGGACTCTAATACATGTGTGCTGGTGTCGGAGAAGTCAGACACCACACATTCATTACAGTCATCCCAATTCCCCTCTTTGGATAGGACTACTGCACCAACACTGGTGGAAACCCTTGCTGTATCTACAGCTAGTACTGTAGGCTATTTACTTGTGGTTCATGGAGCACAGACTGGGAACCACTGGCAGTCTAGGGATAAGGAGCCAGTGCCATTGGCTGCAAAGTAGAGCTCTACTAGCTAGAGCCTTTAACCTCAATATCAGCCAGGTTGGAGAGAAGGTACCGGTAATGACCTAGCACAGATAGGCATATTGCAATCCATCCTATTTAAAAAAAAAAAAAGTTTTCAGATTCCATACCCCTTGCCTAATGTATCTCTTTGTGAAAAGAGATTAAAAAGGAGACCTCAGATTTTTTTTTTTTTTAAAAAAAGCCATGTTAGGACTGTCACTGCACACCTACATTGGGAATAAGAACCTTGTCCACACCCTCTGCTCACACCTCCTCTTGAGCTATCCAGAGCTTTGGCTCAGGCATGTAGGTGTGAATAGTGTTATTTGTCTGTTAACTGCCTCCCTGGGGCAGGGGAGGAACAGGGAATCTGAGCTGAACCGGCCTAGCCAGGGATGATAGTAATTTACTACTCGAATTGACTTAGCAGTAAATGACTACACTTTTCACTCCCACAAGCAAGTAGAGAGACCTTGCCTCTTGGCACGCCTCCTAGAGTTATTCCTTGGGGTGGCACACCAGCCTCTGCCCAGGGCTGTGCTTAAAGTCACAATCTCTAAACATTAGTGATTGACTTCTCTTCTGTTTGTGACAATAGCTAGAGGTGTACATTTCATTTTCTAAAAAATAAAAATAAAATAAAAAATGAAAAAACGTTACGACTGAGACATGGTTCCTCATGGTGAGGAAATATTGCATTCCCCATTTTAGTTGGGGGTTTCTTGGCAGAGATGCCACACTGATCACTCAATGTAATGGAGGAGTGGGGAGCCTTTTCCCTCCTTGTGGTCACTTTAAAAATTAGTACGAGCTCTGAGGGGCACATAGAATTTGGGGTTGGGAGTACTTAAGGTTTACACTCTGGAAGAGGAGGTTCCAGATCACGGATTTATCCTCTATCTTTGCATGCATGTCCTCATCTCTGCTTCCTTGCCCTGAGCTCAGTCTTTCAATGTTTGGGATTAGGAACTGGATCCTGGGGCCAGATCCAGGAACAAGCAAGGGGCCATGCTAAAACTTACCGCAGGTCACGTTGGGCCCCTGGACCTGGGGATCCCCATCCTTTTTCTCATGGAGGAAGATCTCTCCTATCCACATGGAAAGTATCCAAAATGTTGTGTCTATGACTCTCTTATTCATTTATTTATTTATTTAAACATTTTATATCCCACCCCTCCTGCCAAAGGCAGCTTGGGGCGGCTTACAATATATAAAAATACATGTATAAAAATACACAAACAACAAATATAAAGCATCTAAAAAGGTGGAAGAGGGGAAAAGGGGGGGAAACATCCCCATCGGGAAAAGAGGGAGGGAAAAAATACCCCACCCGTACCACCCTGTCATAAAAATAAAAACCCACCCTCACCCATCTCCCTCGCCAAAGGCCTGGTGAAACAGCCAGGTCTTGCATTCACATTGAAGAGGAGAGATCCAGGGCCACCTGAGCCTCTGCCGGGAGGGAGTTCCATAGCCTCGGTGCGGCCACTGAGAACACCCTCTCCATAGTTGCCCCCCCGGGATACCTGGGGGACTTCAAGAAGGATGCTCCCAGCCAACCTCAGGGACCAATCCAGAGCACGGGGAGTGAGGCGATCCCACAGATATATGGGGCCCAAGCTGTATAGGGCTTTAGAGGTAAGAACCAGCACCTTGAATTGGGCCTGGAAGACTATAGGCACCAGTGCAGAGGACAGAGCACTGGTGTAATATGCTGCCAGTAGCCTGTTCCCATAAGGAGACGACCCACCGCATTCTGCACCAGCTGCAGCCTCCGAATCGTGACCATGGGCAGTCCCATCATTAAGGACAGAATTACAGGGCATGTTGACAAACATGGCTTAATGGGGAAGAGTCAACATGGATTTAGTAAAGGTAAGTCATGCCTCACTAACCTGTTGGAATTCTTCGAGGGTGTAAATAAGCATGTGGACAAGGGAGACCCAGTAGATATAGTGTACCTGGATTTCCAGAAAACATTTGATAAGGTCCCTCATGAGAGACTCTTGAGGAAATGAAAAAGTCATGGGACAGGAGGTAGTGTCTTACTATGGATCAGAAACTGGTTAAAAGATAGAAAGCAAAGAGTAGGACTAAATGGGCAGTTTTCACAATGGAGAGATGTAAAAAGTGGTGTGCCTCAGGGATCTGTATTGGGACCGGTGCTGTTTAATGTATTCATTAATGATCTGGAAAAGGGTGTTAAGAGTGAGGTGATCAAATTTGCAGACGACACCAAGTTATTCAGGGTAGTTAAATCACGAGCAGACTGTGAGGAACTGCAATGGGATCTTACGACACTGGGTACCTGGACATCTAAATGGCAAATGAGATTTAATGTGGACAAGTGCAAAGTGATGCATGTAGGGAAAAATAATCCAAACTATGCGTACGCAATGCTGGGTACTAAGCTAGGAGTTACCACTCAGGAAAGGATCTGGGAGTGGTTGTGGACAATACAATAACACAGTGCAGTGTGCAGCAGCAGTCAAAAAAGCAAACAGAATGTTAGGAATTATTCGGAAGGGAATAGAGAATAATACTGAGGCGGTCACAATACCTCTATACAAATCAATGGTGCAACTGCACCTCGAATATTGTGTGCAGTTCTGGTCGTCCCATCTCAAAAAAGACATAGTTGAACTAGAAAACATGACAGGAGCTGGGGGAAAACAACAGGGAATGGATCCCCCATCGTGACCTGTTGAGTCCTTCTCCCAAGCCACCGTGATTGGCCACTGTTGGAGACAGGATGTTGGGCTAGATGGACCATTGGTCTTACCCAGTATGGCACTTCTTATGTTCTTATAATTGTTTTAAGTGTTGTGTTATATTTTAATTTGCTGAAGTGTATTTTACATATGTTGTGAGCCGTCCCAAGCTGCTACTGTGAGCAGGAGGGCTTCTCTCGCATATGTCAGGGCAGGAATTTGCGCCCTGACATGCGCAAGAGAAGCTGCGGCAGATCCCCATTCGCACCGGCATTTTCCCTGGCCGCCGGCTCCTCTGTATTGCCATGTGTCCCTCGCCCCTCCCGCTACTGCCACCGCCACCGCAGGTCTGAATGCATCTGTCAATGGGCCTTTAGTTTTTTAAGGACTTTGTAACTCTTTGGCCTTTTGCCCCCCTGCTGGTTTCGATCTTGTGGAGCTGTTTTATTTTCAGTTGTGTACGTGAATGTTAAATCTTCTAAATAAATAAAAAAAGAGAATTCTTAAGCTGACAGTCTCATTTTATCTGTCATCTCTTATTACACTTTGTGACATGACAGAACTTAACATGAATATGATGCATTTTGACATGACACATGACACCAGTTACCCAATATTGTACCTCATTAGAGGAAACTGCAAAGGCATAAGCCAGCAGTGACCCCGTTTCACTAATCTCTTGTTCCTTTTGCTACTGTCATTAGACATTCACGGGTTTTTGTCTCTGGCCGCTTTCCCATTAATTTGATCTTGATTGTAACAGAGAAATATCAAAGGGAAAAAAAATCTAGAGGGTTGAGGACTGCCCATGCCCTTTTCTCAGTAGTTGTAAATTGATACATCTCCATGGGCCAAAACCAACGTATAGTCATATTCTATTTTGCCTCTTTCCAATCCCTGGATCTGGTTGGTGGAGCCTGTGCCTACCCTCAAGCAGGGCCAGCCTGAAGCAAGGCCAGTAGGGGCCATGGCCTGGACCCTATGGTCGGAGGGGGCCTTGCAGGGACACCAATCTGGGTAGCCTCTGATCCAGTGCTCCTGTGCCCCCAGGATGGGTTATTTCTGAGGGGCCCTCTCCCCATCTGTTGCTCTCAGCCCCTGGGGTGGTTGCTTCCTGAGGGTTCCTGCCCCCCATCTCCCCTGTTGGAGGGGTGTGTGTGTGTGTGTGTGTATAAAAGGGAGAGAGTGAGCTCCTGGGTATCTATGTGCGTGAGAGAGCCTGTGGGTGCGTGTACATGTATGTGAAAACATGCAACACTTTAGTTTTGGAAGCAAACACAAGACTGCCAATTGTTAAAGAGGTGAAGTCATGGGGGACCTGCATTTTTTATTTATTTTTTTGCCCTGGGCCCCACAAATTCTAATGCTGGCCCTCCCCGCAAGCCAGTGGCGGCTGGTGGACTTTTAGGTTGGTGGGGCAGTGGGCGGGGTCAGGCATGGGGCAGGGCCAGGCACCATCGATACAATTTGAGATTGCTGTAAGATGACTAACAGTGGTAACCCCACTCCTTCTGGAGGTTGGCCCTGTTGGATTCTTTGTGGGACTTAGCTCACACCACTGCTGCAAAAACAGGCCTTGTCACTCCAAGCCACCCCAGACTAGACTGCTGGAGACTGTTTATACACTGGATTCCACCCTTTCCCCTAAAGTTCTCCTGATTAGGTGCTTCTCTGAGTAAGGCTGGGTCCCCAAAGAGTCCAGGCCCTGGCCCTGTATACCAGTTTGCTCCCACCTGTGGAGCCAGGCCTGTCTCCAGGGAACTGCTGTCCATGCTGTCTCCTCAGTTAAGCTAGTCAGGTTTCCACTTAGCCCACTAGACAGGCCTTCCCAAATCTTGCCTGGGAGAGCCTGTTTCTTCACAGCCCTCTCTCTCCAAATTGACCACACAACACCTCAAATTGACACTGGCTGTTTTTAATCAAGCACGGCTGGGAGGGCAGGGGCATGTCCACTGAGTGGGGTGACTGCGGAGCACCCATGCACATGGAGTGAGTGGGGAGGGGTTCAAATGGGTGGATCCCTGGGTGGGTACCCTGGCAGCCTCCACATGCTGTCCCTGCCATGGACCATGGGGAGGGGGAAACGCGCTGAACTAGCCTCTGATATTGACGTGTCCTGGCCGAGCACTGGGGAACCCAGGCTCTGCAGCACTCCTGGCTGGTTCCTGTGTCGTGCAAAGGCTGTTTCCCCACTCACAGTGCCTCTGAATGGCAGACCGCTCAACCAACATGGCTGGCTGTCGCCATTCATACGGGCTGGGTATGCGTGACAGCCTGTCCCCACGTACCATTCTACCTGCCCCCGCACGGAGCATTCCAGCGTTTACACCAGTGCTCCATGAGTGCCGGGAAGAAAAAGATTCCCCACTCTGGGGCCCAACTCTGATTACCTACCTGTCATGGGTGGACCTCTCAGATTAGCATTGAGATGTATTGGTTAATCAGTGAAGGAAAGCATGTGTGGCTACTGATGCCTACGGTATACCTGTTGTTTGGATAAATGTCTTCATTTGCTTGCACTGTCATTCCCTAATCTTTCATAAAGTATCAAATTCACTTTTTAAAAGGCAGAGGGTTACAGCACTGGGTTTGTAATTGGACCCCATGGTCCTGTTATTGAGCTTGCTACTCATAGAAAAACATTGTCTAAAAAAGAGAATCCTAATTTTCAATTTGTTAGCAGATGCCAGATGTTATACAGCAGCCCAGTGGAAAAAATCTGAGGCACTCACCTTGACTAACTGGAACAAACGGCGAAGGGATGTTCTAATGTGGAAAAGATCAGTGATGTGAGGGGGAAAAAATGTTCTGAACATTTGGCTGGAATGCTGGCTGCATATATTTGACTTTTCCTTGGCAAATCCACTGAACTTATTTTTATCTACACTTAGATTATATTTCTTAATTTAGTCATTATATAAGCCATAGCCACTCCAACAGCTTTTTTGGAGAATGAACTCCTTCCAGTTATGTATGCTTGGTTTTTTAAATGGCCAAATTAAAAAAAACACAAAAAAAAACAACAAACAACTCATTTTCAAATACAGTGGGAACTCCCTGGATCTCTTTCACAGCCCACTCCTCCAAGTGGGCCCACTGGTTGAGCTGAAAGAGGGAACCCACAAAACAGGTATACCCTTCAAATTTCTAACACCCAAATTGACCCAACAACATCAGGTTCTGATCGGTACCCAATTGTAACCTGATTCAGGTACCCGATGTCCTGGCATGCTAATTTCTGGTCCTGGAACGTTGACTTCTGGTATCAAATCTTTTACTTTTTTGTCAATTTACTGACTTCTGACACCTATTTATTGGTTTTCCATCCTGGAAAATTGACTTCCAGTCCCGGAACGTCAATTTCTGCTTCTGGAAAATTTACTTCCAGACACAGTTTTAAAAAAAATTTCTATCTGGATTTTTTTTTGTTTTCAGACTCAATATGCGGATCACTAATCGGAAAATTTAAAAATTGATAACGGTATCTAGGTACCTGATTGGTACCCAGGTAAGCGGTGGGGAATGCAATGCAGTACCTGGAAATGCAGGTATTGCCCGCAGGCACTAAATTAAGTATCTGTTTCAGCCCTACCTGTGGCAAAGGCCCACTGGTATGAATGAGCCTGCATATCCTTCCAACAGCAACATGAGACCCAAATACTACTTCCCGCTCACTTTCCATCACACAAGTAAAGAGGCAGATTCTCGTACCTTTTCTCAAGGTGAGTAGTACTCTGCCTCTTCAAACATTCGTCTGATTTCAGTGGGGCTGCACAAGAAATGAAGCACTTTTCAGAATGAGGAGGAGCATCAACCTGATCCTTTACGAAGGACAGTAAAGTAGTTAACGTGTTTTGCTTGCAAACAAGACATTGGTTCACGTTAGCCCAAAAGTGGTGGGTGTCCACCTGCCCATTTATTAGGTGTTTACCCCCACTGGACACTTAACCCCCACCCGCTGGCTATGCAGCCCCCACTCACGGCAGGGTCTCAAAGTATGCAGATCCCACTGTGCAAGTAAATGCGGGCTGCATCCTGTACATTAGGTTAGGTTGCACAGAGAGACTTGCATGCATGAAGGTCTGCCAACACCATTCCCCATTTTCAACTATTATATGTCTTATTACAGACACCAGTATCCTAGGATATACCAGCATTGTAATCATATGGTCTGCACTCTTGTCTCACACTGCCCCTTTAAATGAGAGCTGCTTCAGGAACCAACATTCCACAACTGCCTAGGTTTCACAGTTGCTGTTCTGCTGTCCATCTGCATCTGAGGAAGTGGGCTGTTGCCCAAGAAAGCTCATGTTGAAATAATACTAATTACTTTTCTAAGTTAGTCTTTAAGGTGCCATACTTTGTCTTTCTCTGCATATACACCTCACAGTTTAAAAAACCGTTAAAGGTAGAACCGTTTCTAAAACAAAAAATATTTCCTCTTCAAAAACATTTCACAAAATTATTTTTACTCTAGCTTAAACCCCCCCAAAACATAAAAATTCATTACAATTCAAAAAAACATTTAACTACATACATTACCAACCAACAAATGCAAAAAAGCACAGAAATGATTTCAGTTTTCTAGCAATATTTAATAATTTGCCATCAACATGAATGTAAACTATGCACTTAATTCCTTACCATAAATACTTACTCTTATTAATATTTATCACTAAGTAAACTTTCAAATTTTTTCATTATTAACCATTAATTTATTATCATAATTCAACAAACAATTTTTTCAAACTGCCTTAACTCTGTCCTGTTTTGCAGAATGTCTTTGTATCTAACCTATTGCAAACCGTTATCTACACTGACATTGTACATAGTTGGTATACATGTAAATGACAGTTAAGGCATTTCTCCCTTTAACAGCTTTTTAAACCAGGAAGTTGTGTGTTTTGGTAAATTTCTATGGTTTTTGCCATGTGATCATGTTATGATCTGTGCATAAATATGAAGGAAGGGGGCCAGGACAAGAAACCTCCAAGGAAGAAAAATCCTGAACCGTATGATGTGTGGGGGATGGGATGTTGGGAGTGCATGATTATTGCACTCATAAGGGAATGTGATGATTACTGCAATCATAAGGGAGGGAAGTAAAATGCTATTTCCACTGGAGTTTGCCTTTTCTCCAATCAGAGAGGGCATGTGGTGGTAGGGAGGGTGATGGTGCTTTTTCAAAACAAATTAAACAGCTGCTATTATTTGCAATTCTTGCAAGCCCCCCCCCCCCCCCCCCNCCCCCCCCCCCCCCCATATGATGGAGGAGACCAAAAGACACCAGGTGTGTAGCTCATTTGAGAACTGATGAAACTTTTTTATATGCTGGCAGCAAATCCAAGTCGTCAGATCCTGTCCCTAACTATACAGCTGGGGTAGGCAGCCAAGCTTCCCCACACTACTCTGAGGTAAACTTTCTCTTCTAAATGGAGAGAGAGCTTCTGCTCCATCCCTTTACAGTACACACTTAGAAATCCACTGTGCTTGCCTAAAGAGATCTCCTACCTGAAAATGGCCTATCCAAAGAGCCAGCATCTCTCTTAATACCTTTCCTGCCCACATGTGGCATAGTTGTACTAAGAAACAGTTACAGGGCAGAGACCAAATAGTAATGAGATGAAGAGAAGAGGTGAGGCACTCAGTATATATACACCCCTGCCATGTTGAAGGCAGAAGATGGTTTCTGTCAATAGTATTCCCACCAGCATGGCCACTTTCAGAGAATGTCTATCTGCCCTTGGGATAGGGGGGCTGGAAGCCTTGGGGGACCTGAACGCAGACAGCTGGAGCAGGGCAGAGGCACCATGGCTAGAGTGCAGGTGGCAGTGGCGATTCTGTGGCTGCGCCCACAGGATGCTCCTTGGTCCTGTCCTTTTGACGTAGAGGGACAGTCATGATAAGGGCTTGCAGCTAAGGCACCGGTGGGGGCGGGGGGCAGTGGCAGAGCTTGAGCAGTAGCAAGAGAGTGAGAGGGAGGGAGGTGGCAGTGAATCCCTTCCCCATTCCCTTCTCCTCATTCACTGATGCTGCTCAAGCTCACCACTTTACCCCTCTGCACATGCGTGAAATTAGCAGAACTGATTTTTTAGTCTATAACAACTCTATTTTGGCTGCATGAAATGCTCTCAGACTCCAGCAGCACTTGATGTAGATCTCAGACTACAATTCTGTGAAGTCTCTGGGCTCAACTCATAAGGGGGGAGGAGATATCCCTGGTTCAAAATAGGCTGGATGCTATGCATTTTGACCACAACCAATTAACGTTTCAACAGTGCTAACTTTTTATTCTTTGGCTGGATGCTCTTCAAACTTTGTACGTATGATGGGTCCCACAAATATAAGCCATGGATAAATTTTCAGAAGAGTAGGTCAAGCGATTTCCTCAATATTGGGGCTTCAGCTGTCTCCTGTTTATAATGGAGAGCAGTTGTGCCTTCAACTTCCTTACAGATACCACTGTAAGAAATTTGCTGACAGACTAACACGGCTTCCTAAGATTATAAGACTTGAAAATGTTTGTCTACCCATATTTTTCCAAGTAAAGGGAGTAATGTAACACTGACATGTTCCTAATGGGTGTAGAGAGAATCATGACAAGGCCTTCTATGCAATTTCAGGACTTATCTGTGGGTTTACATAGTGCACAAGACCCAAACTGTTCCAAAGGAAATACAGTGGGAGGAATTTATAACTCTTTGTAGATAAATTTCTCTCTGCACTTGGGGCTTGTGCTAGCAGGGCGCTTTGAAGATTGGTCTGACTGTCTTTTTCTAGTAAACAAAGGGTCTAAAAGGATATTGCAAAGTAGTTCTACTTTAAAAGCATCTCTCAAATCCTTATTGATGCTGAGATGCTTACTCTTTCTCTGTGTCACTAAGATGCTTAATATTCTGAATTGTTGTATATTACCAGAATGAGTTCATGTTTTAGCTACAGACACATGCTGCTAAGATGACCCTTGTGTGCTTCTAAATGTGCTAATACCTTACAAGCTATTTCTAGAATACTGACACTAACCTTTTGATCTGGAAAGAATATTTGTATGTTGCTTTGCAAATTATTCCATTTTGCCTGGGGTTTTCACATCCAGGTAGTGCAGATACCTGGCATTCAGACAGATACCTGAAATTTCACATCCAGGCAGAACATAAAGCATTCTGGGATTCCTCTGCAACCATCAGGAATCTCAGTACATAAACAGAGTAAGGGCATGCTCTCCCATATAAGTGGCACTTTATATTTTGGCATTTTGCCTAGCATTATCTCTCTCACCTTGCAGTGTTCACACTATTGTTGTGAACACTCAGTCTGGGGTTAACTGCCAGTCCTTTTGTATGTTAATTAACCTCATTGCCTGGCACACAAGCCTCCCACAGGGCATAGTTCCTATCCCTGATCCAAACATGGGGTACTTGACCATGAGGCAACTAACACCTACCTCACAATTTAACATTTATTTATAATAAAATGTATATGCCGCCCCCACCTGCCTCAGGCATCTCGGAACGACTCACAACATTTTAAATATATATATTTTTAACATTAAAACCAAACAACAATAATTACAATTAAAAACAATATAAAACCCCCTACCCTACCCACCCAATCTCCCTCGGGAAAGGCCTGCCGGAACAGCCAGGTCTTACATTGTCTGCAAAAAGAGGGGAGGTCGGCAGCCAAGCGGATCTCCAATGGGAGGGAGTTCCACAGCCACGGCGCAGCCACAGAGAATGCCCTCCTCATAGTAGACACCCGGGAACCCCGAGGAGGGCGCCCCCAGCCAACGCAGGGGTCGATTCAGGACCCAGAGGGTGAGGCGGTCCTGCAGATAGGCGAGGCCCAAGCCGCTTAGGGCTTTAAAGGTCAATACCAACACCTTGAATTGGGCCTGGAAACCTATCGGCAGCCAGCACAGAGAGCGAAGCACCGGTGTAATATGCTCGCGTTGGCCTGTCCCAGTCAAGAGACGGGCCACTGCATTCTGCACTAGCTGCAGCTTCTGAAGCAGCACCAAGGGTAGCCCCATGTAGAGCGCGTTGCAGTAATCCAGTCTCGAGGTAATAAAAGCATGGATGACTGTTGTGGTGGTGCCCATTTGACCATCAGCACCATGTGAATGGGGGCAGGGCCGGACTAGCCCGCGTGCAGGCTAAGCATTCCAGGTCTGGCTGCATAGGAGTTAGAAGCAGCTCAGGCAGCTAGAGACACAGCACAGGCTGAGCTCCCCTGCCCTACCACTGCAGACCTGAGCAGTCTCTCTCGTCGAAGACTGGAACTGTTCTCTGGGACTGACAGGGCACCACAGAGACTTGAGGGAGAGACCCCTGCCCCCTTGGTGTATGCTGTTCATTAATAAAGGGGATACCCATTCCTGAATGAGCATGCATGAGAGTAATTGGACTAGGCCCCGCCCCACCCCGCCTGGAGTGAGCCCCAGGTGACCTGCCCTGAGGGACACCACATGGTGTCAGAAGTGGTCTTCACCCATCAGTGAAGTGACCCCACCCACCTCCTGCAATGGAGCACTTCAGGCCCCCACCTCACCTTAATTTTTGAGGGAAACCTGGGCGAAAATTGGCACAAATGGGAGCAGCAACTGTGCCTCTACATGACTGTAACCAGAGCTGATGAGGAGGAGGAGGAAGCCTATAGAGTGGCTGTAGCCCTTCACTGCCTAGGAGAGCGTGCCCTTGAGGTGTACAACACCCTTCCAGAGATGTATACAGACCCTGCCAATAACACCCTTGAGGAGCTCCTCTCAGCCCTGAAAAAGTACTGTGAGCCCTGTAAGAACCCTGTATTTGAAAGGTTCCAGTTTTAGCAACTCCCATATGATTAACAGGCCGGCATTGACGTTTTCCTGACTGCTCTGAGAGAAAAGGCGCAGCACTGTGAGTTCGACATGACAATAGACTTGATGTTAAGAGACAAAATTGTCTTCAGTGTCATGGACCCCAAACTCAAGGAGAGGCTGCTGGAGAAGCCTGACCTCCCCCTCACTCAAGCAACAGACATATGCAGGATGAAGGTCATCACAAGGGCTCAGGCCACGGCAATGGCTGCCGATCCCCAAGTGCTTGCGGTAACGCCTCATTCCTCCCTCCTGGCATGCTCCACATCATCCTGCTCTGAAGCTGCCTGGCCCGCCAGGCAGGAAGCAGAAGAATTGCGTCACCCGTGCAGGAGATGCAGCCACAGCCATGGACCCCAGCAGTGCCCGACCTATGGGGAGACATGCTGCAGGTGTGGTGGCAAAAACCACTACGCAAAAGTCTACCGGGCTAGGGCCCTAGTGGGACCCTCATCCAGTGCCATGAATGCATTGTATTTGGGTGCTGTTGTCCCTGTGTGCCCAGGCAGCACTCAAAATCTGGCGGACTCATGGTTCAGCACAGTGCTCGTCGCAGGTCACCCCGTCTCCTTCAAGCTCGACACAGGGGCGAAGGCAAACACACTGTCTAACTGTCGCATCATACCTTCCCACACACATTCGCCGGAGCACACCAGACGTCATCCTAATCGCCTTCGGAGGACCGCGGATCACACCCCGGGCGAAAATTGCCATCAGGTGCTCCGCTAGATCCACCAGTGCCATGCTTCCCCTATATGTCATCGACACCCAGGATCCCCCACTCCTGAGTAAGTTGGCGTGTGTAGCCCTGGACCTGGTTAACTGCATCCACGTCACGACCCTCCACCACCCATTGGACTGGGACAACCTCCTGGCCTGATACGCTGATGTCATGGAAGGTCTAGGCCGTTTTCCTGGCCAGCACCAAATCCATGTGGACCCAGAAGTGCCCCCCGTGATTCACAGGTGCAGGAGCAACTGCAAGCCACACTCGCAGTACTGGAGTCCTCCAAAGTAATATCCAGGATCACCAAGCCCAGTCCGTGGGTAAGCAGTCTGGTCATCACCCAAAAGAAAAATGGGTTGCTCCACATCTGCCTAGACCCCCGGGACCTGAACCAGGCGATCCGCTGCCAGCATTTTTCAATCCCCACCGTGGAGGATGTGCAAAGGAATCTAGCAGGCAAGTCCATCTTCACCATCCTAGATGAAAAGGATGGCTACTGGCAGGATAAACCTTCAGCCAAGCTATGCACCTTCAACACTTTCTGGGGGCACTACCACTTTAACAGACTCCCATTTGGCATCAAGTCCACCAGCGAAGTCTTCCAACAGAAGAACTGTGAGTGCTTTGGAGATATTCCGGGCGTTCACATCATCGCCGACAACATGCTGATAGCGGCAGCGTCTAAAGCTGAGCATGACTCCATGCTCCAACAGGTGCTGCAGCGTGCTCGAGACAAGGGGGTCAAATTCAACAAAGAGAAGATCCAGTATATGGTAGAATGAGTACGCTACATGGGGCACATCTTCTCCTGCAAAGGCATCCAGCCGGATGGGGGCAAGGTGAAAGCCATACAGAAGTTATCAGCTCCACAAGACAAGAAGGCGCTACAGTGAATTCTGGGGACTATCCAGTATTTAGCACAATATATCCCCAATGAGTCGAGCCTAACGGCTCCCCTCAGAGCCCTCCTACGCAAAGATGCAGTGTGGAGAAAAAAGGGAAAAAAAGATGCAGAGTGGGTCTGGGACACTCAGCACCATCAGGCACTGGAGGCCCTGAAAAAGGCCATCTCCTCTGCTCCAGTTCTACGGTACTTTGATCCAGTGGAGCAGCCAGTCATCCAAGCTGTTGCCTCCAAGGATGGCCTGGGGGCCTGCCTCTCCCAGCAGGGCCACCCCATCGCCTACGCATCGCGGTCCCTAACTGAGGCTGAGCAGAACTATGGCCAAATAGAGAGAGAACTCCTGGCTATTGTTTTTGCAACGGCGAAATTCCACCAGTACATATACAGCACCACAGTTCGGGTACAGACCGACCACAAGCCACTGGAGGCCATTGTAAACAATCCCATAGGAAAGGCACCAGACAAGTTACAGCGCATGTTGCTCCAGCTCCAGAAATATGACCTGGAGTTGGAATATACGAAAGGGTTAGGGTTAGGGCAAGAACATGTACATTGCCGACACACTGTCAAGAGCGCCCATCCACTCTCCCTCGGAGGAGACACAGTCCCTCCATGAAGAGAGAGTCATCTACAGCAGCAAGTGCACGATGACTATCAGCAAGCCCCTCCTCTGCCAGTTACAGGACCACACCGCATGAGAGCCCATCCTCCATAGCCTCAAGACCCTTCTGGAGCAGGGTTGGCCCAGTCACCTGAGGTCAGTGCCCCCGCCACTCAAGCCCTATTGGCCCCTCAGGAGCTACCTGCGCCAGGAAGACGGTCTGCTGATGATAAGCCCCAAAATTCTTATCCCAAAGGAGTCTCAATTAGACATGCTTCACAACATACACATACCCCAGTGGTCCAAAGCCAAGGCTCTCTCCCTCATGTATTGGCCCACCATGACTGTGGACATCGAGCAGAAGGAAGCTAACTGCAATCCGTGCCAGGAACTGCACCCAGCCCACCTGCCAGAGCCAATGATCCCTCACACGATCCCCAAGCTGCCGTGGTTCAAAATTACAGTGGATCTCTTTGACCTGAATGCCCAGACATACCTGCTGATGGTAGACTATTTTTCAAAGTACCCAGAAGTACTACACCTTCCCGATAAAATGGCCTCCTCGATCATCGAGCGCCTTAAAGCGATTTTTGCTCACCATGGGATACCGAAAGAAGTGGTCTGCGACCACTCCCCCTTTGCCTGTCAGGCAATGCAGCAGTTTGCTGTGGAATGGGGCTTCTCGCTAACTCACTCCAGCCCCACGTATCCCCCAATCAAATGGACAGGCAGAGCACATCATGCAGACTGTGAAGCTAATGCTCAAGAAGGCCATCAAGGACAGGACTGACCCCCGCTTGGCCCTGCTGCACCTGCACAACACCCCCATCTCAGGCACTCTGTTCACCCCATCTCAACTTCTGATGGGTCGGGTGCTAAGAAGCACCCTGCCTGCGGCCACACCTGTGCTCACCCCGGCCATACTGCCAGCCACCCACGCGATGCTCCACAGATGACAGAGAGCCCCAAAGACCAACTATGACAAGCGGGCTGCACCGCTTCCTCCCCTAGTCATGGGAGACACTGTACACAAAGCCACGCCCAATAAGTGGCAACCAGCCACGGTGATAGACAAACGCCCAGAACCCCGCTCTTACCTTGTGCAGACCCCGCATGGCACGATCTATCGGAGGAATAGACACCACCTGCGGAAAGCCTCCCACGCAGCGGCCGTAACCTCGCCAGAGGACCTGACACGCGGTGAACAACCTGATGCTCCAGTGCTAGTGAACTCTCCTGCCCTGATGCCCTGGCTGCCTCTGCCCTCATCTGTGGAGGCCCCTTGCCCGTCTCCCAGGTCAAGGCCGAGGTTACACTGCCCAAAACACAAGTGATCCCTGACTCGCCAGCAGCTCCTCTACCGTCTCCCTGAGAACCTCCCCCTCCATGCCCACAACCTACTGGACCACGGAGGGAGATTCGATTGCCACCTCGCCTCACTGATTTCTATGTGGGGCAGTGGTAAAGACTGGCCTCCCCCGATGAGTCATGTACTGGCAACCTCTGACTCTCACTTCTGCATTGTTAAGGCTTTTCCTGTTTTCATGCACTGTTGCATGCTTAGATATTGTGTTTGTAATAAGGGGGGCATAACACTTCAACGGGGGATGTGGTGGCACCCGTGAAGCCACTGGCACCATGTGAATGGAGGCGGGGCCGTACTAGCCCGCGCGTGGGCTAATCATTCCAGGTCTGGCTACGTAGGAGTCAGAAGCAGCTCAGGCAGCTCAAGACACAGCACAGGCCAAGCTCCCATGCCCTGCTGCTGCAGGCCCGAGCAGTCTCTCTGGTTGAGGACTGAGCTAGGCCCTACCCCATGCGTGTGAGTAATTGGGCTAGGCCCTACCCCACCTGGAGTGAGCCACGGGTGACCTGCCCTGAGGGACACCACAACTGTGGCCAGGTCCGAGTCCAAGTCATACGACCTATGCTGACACACCAGATGTAGTTGGCGAAATGCTCCCTTTGCCACAGCCGCCATCTGGGCATCCAGGCAGAGCTGTGGGTCCAGGAGCACCCCCAGACTCTGGACCTGAGAAACCAGGGGAGGACGGACCCCATCAATGATGGGGGCCACCACTCCCTCGGCCTTCCCCACAACCATCACCTCTGTCTTGTCATGATTTAGGGTGATTTCAGATGTTACGGGCCTCCCTCTAACCACAGTCAATCCCCTGTGGTGGAGGAGAGGCCCATAACGTCTAAACGTTTCCCGCCAGATGTTCATCCCAGTGAACCTCCGGTGGGAATCAGATTAACCATGATTCCAGGGGTGAGACCGGCCTCATCCCCAGAACCATGGTTAGTGCAACTATGATCCGGGATGGGGACGGCAGTGGCCACGGTGCATATCTGGCCACCAGCCCTGGCCTGGAGTGTGGTCCTGGCCACAATCCGGGATCGGGTGCAGCAGCCAGATTGGGCACAGCGCCCACCCATCTCCTGAGGGGCAGGCAGCTGAGGGAGCATGAGGGTGGGGCTGTGCGGCCGCATGCTACGCAGCCCTACCCCCTCCCTGATCCCCCACCAGAATCAGGCCGGCACGTCTAAAGGACGGCAGACAAGATTCCTGACCAGGATTCGAAATGGATCCCGGCCCATGGCTAGATGGAGGCCCGTCACGTCTGAAATCCCCCTTAGCCTCAGGCGGCTCATCCTCATCCAATCCCCCACCGTGGACAAACACCGAGTAAGCATCGAGACTGCTGGGCCTGAGTCAGAGGAAAATGAGAGCTGGGTGTCATCAGCATATTGATGAATCTCACTCCATACTCCCTAACAACCTCCCCCAAAGGCTGCATGTACACATTGAACAAGAGAGGGGATAAGATCTGCGGAACCTTGCGGTACTCCACATGTGCAGCCCCGGGGGCGGGGCAAGAGGAGATAAAAACTCCCCCAGCACCACACGCTGGGTTCTCCCGGCCAGGAAAGAGCGAAACCATTCAAGAACAGTTCCGCCAATCCCTGCCCGGTCCCGCAGCTGAGTCACCAACAGCTCATGATCAACGGTATCAAATGCAGCTGAGAGATCTAACAGGATCAACTCCCTCCCTGTCCACATCCGCCTTGCCCCCTCCCTTCATACCTTCAAATCTCTCCTTAAAACTCACCTCTTTCGCTCTGCTCTGTCTGACTCTTTATCCTGCTGAGCCACTATTCCTATACCTACGATCTGTTTACCCTTATCCTTGCCACATGGACCTGCCTGCTGTCATTCTCATCGTAACCAAGCCAAGTACGTGCACTTGAGACCTCGCATCTTCATGAACGTTAGACCCCTTGTCTCTCCCTCTGTTCCCCTTCCTAAGTCTCTCCCCCAGCTCCTGTCTCTCAGATTGTAAGCCCTAGGGGCAGGGACCGTGTCTATTTTATTACTTTGTAAAGTGCCAGGTACACTGCTGGCGCTATATAAATGTTTGTTAATAATAATAATAATAGGGTCGAACGACCCCGGTCCAACTCATGGGAGAGGTCATCGGCCAAGGCCACAAGCGCAGTCTCCGTGCCATAACCCGGACGAAAACCCGACTGTGAGGGATCGAGAAAGTTAAGCCGGTCCAAATGCTCCTGAAGCTGCCGAGCCACCACCCATTCAATAACCTTCGCTAAAGAATAGAATTTTATTTGTTTGTTTAGCCAAAGGCCATAACAGTCAAATAATAAGACAATACAGCTCAATTAAAATAATTTCAACAGCATAAAAACATGACTGTTTCCTATTTTACAAACAATTTCACCTTCCCTAAAAAGGGAAGGTTAGAGACTGGCCAATAACTGGCAAGGGCGTCAACATCCAAAGATGGTTTCTTGAGTAGGGGCCACAACACCGCCTCCTTGAGACAGCCCAGCACCCTGACCTCCCCAAAGGAGGCGTTGACTATCCCCGCCAGCAGCGGCCCCCGTGTCTCCCGGCTAGCCTTAACCAAAAAAAGTCACATCAAAACAATTTTTTCCAGAAGTGCATATATGTCATGTGAACACCTTAGGACCAGCAGCAAAGTAGATGTCAGTTACACTGCAGTAAGCATTCCCTGGGAACCTGGTCTAAAACTTTCTCTGGCTGTCTGATGCTGGTGCTGACTTCATTAGCAACTCTGGGTGTTTTCAGCCGTGACCGTGGCCGGCTTTAGCCTGCTTTATTCCATGAGCCACCGTCGTGTTAGAAAACACCCGCTAGATGTTTGCACAGGATGGATTCTGACTGTGGTGATGACTAACCCGGGCTGTGACAGCCACCACAGTTGGAATCCCACTGCCCGACTGGGAGTAAAGCAGGCTTTCATGTTTGAAAGCCCACTTTACTTACCGCAGTCCAGAGTGGCAGGGCACCATAGCAGCCCCATCAGAGGGGGTGGGCCACTGGGCACAGCATGGGGGAGGGGCCAGGCAAATGAACATCTGTCCAGGTGCCTGCCCTCCCCAACGGCCAGGCTCCCATCACATTAGTTCGGAGGCCTGACTGAATCCCGGCTGTAGTGCCGGTCCTACTTCGGACAGGGTGAGTCCATGGCAGCACTTTGGTGTCGTCATGCTAGAAAGCACCCTCTGAGGTTATATTTTTGTAAACAAGCAGATCGTTTTCCAGAGTATTAGACCAAGTGCTCATACAGACTTCCACATCAGAATCCTTCTCCAGAATGAGGGAAGTAACTACCTCTGATTCAAAGGGGTAGTTTGTGTAGAGTAACACATATTCTCTGTGCAAATTAACCTGCACCTGCATGCAAAATATGCAAATCAATCATGTGAATTGTCAGGCATTTACATCAGGGCAACTACCCTCTTTGCAGGGTACCTGTTTCACATGAGTATGGCTCAACTTGTCATAGTCAAACACCCAATTGGAATTTGGGTATTTGTGGGTAATTGGCCTTGTCTGAAAAGTTTTAACTATTATTGTTCCAACAACAGTTGGGAAACTAGGGTCACATATTAGACACACTTGGCTAGTTTTTCAGGAGAGCTGATCACCCACAAGAGCTCAATTTCCACTGAGGCCAAGAGCTTAGCTTTCCCTCCAATCCAGTCAGAGGTGACACAATGGAAGCTGCCGGATGCTCAACATTTTGGAAATCCTGACCCTTGTTTGGTGCCAAAATGAAAAATGAACTGCTTTGAAAATCTGGCTCTGATTTTGGGTCCTGAGCAGTTGACGCTTTGACTCTGAGCTCTTTTGAAAATTCTGGCCCTTCATAGCCACATAAAAAGAACCATCGGTATTTTAATGCACAAGAATGAATTTCAACTAGAATAAGTACAGCATTTGGGGAAATTTCTAATAAAGGGACTGTGTGTCCAGGAGCAGTTGATTTAGAGGCTAAATAAAGGACCAAAAGACTTCACAACAATGCTCCCCTAACAACAGTCCATCAGCTGAGGAAAGCAGGGCAGACATGGTCAAGGCATTGTGCTTAAAGGATATCCATAAGATACAGATGTACAGTAACCGAGAGTGACATTCTTCATGTTGTATCAGTTTAAAAATCCAGATAGATCTAGATATAGATGTCAGCTACTAGGACAACCAGGCTTCATTGCCCATGGACATCGGCACAGCCAGCACCTGTCTACTCAGCAGGTTGTGTGCCTCGTAGTGAAAGAATAAACATGATCTGCTTCCCCGGTGGCCCTCCCCCTCCCTAGGCAGAAGCACCAGCAGTACACATCGTGGAAAATACACCTCCCACCAGTCTGTGCCAACACATGGAGTTCAGTCAGGGGAGGCAACTTATAATTATTTGATGCAGATTGCAGATGGTCACTTTATTAGCATATATGCAGATCAACCATTACAAGGTATTGAATTGTGTGTTAATTTCCCCTCCCTGTTTCAAGAGCCAAATGGCTCGTCCTGAATTCTAAGTGCCCTGTTTAGGGCCAAAACCGGGAAGGTGCTGGGCAGAAAACGTCTTGAAGGCCAAGTCTTTAAAACCCCAAACAAAAAGTCAGCCGCAGAAGCCCTAAAGAGCTAGCAAGAGGATGGGGCTCTTTAGGGCCACAGTGTATTAAATTGCTCCTAAATGGAGACAAAGGCAATCTTATTCACTGTCTGTTTTGTTAATTGTTTTAACTAGAGGATGTGTGCTGCTTGTGGGGAAGTGGCTATTATTTCAAAAAGTGCAGACTTTTTAATGCCTTAAAAATGAGGATGCTTTGTTAATCTTTTATAATAATAATATTTTTAAAAAGGAACAATAACATAGTTATCACTATGTATGCATTATATTTCCAACACTTATTTACTTGTTAATACCAGGCCCTTTTTCTTCAGTGCAGCTTCATGCATTCTTTCACCAGTCAAGTCAACATTACTGTCTTTTAAAAACAGCTGTAAATCTCTTTGATTGGGACTTGAGGCTGGAATCATTCGTGTTGTGTTAAACTAAACTGTCTTATCTCCTTGAGTGCCATGAAGCCACTGGCATGTCCAGAGCTGCATCTGTACATGGCCTAGGGATGCCAATATTTGAAAGCTATTAATAAAGACATTTGGGAAGAAAAAAAGAGACACGCCTTTTTCTCTCCACAGAAACTGCACTGAGGAAATGCATTATGTATGAGATAACATAGTAAGAGATGTATCTTTTGTAAAAATACAAGAATAAGGATTATTCCTTTTTTTATAGGGGTAATCTCAGTGGCTGTGGAAGAACCCTTTTATTTTCACAGGAGCAGAGATTGCTTAATAAGCGCAGGAATTATCTTAAACAGATGCAATAAAAGAACAAAAAGTGTAGAAAGGAGAAAGGCAGAGATGGCCCCAAACCCCCTTGCTGCCTCCTCTGATCCAGAACAGGCACAGTATAATTACAGGACGATATTCAGGCCTCATGCTGGCATGCATGGAAAGCATCCTGTGGTTAACTTGATGGTTGGTTTCAGTGTGGTTGTCATGACATTTCACCAGTTGTAGCACGTGATGTTTTGTCTGGGAGACCATCTGGAAGACTTTGCATTTGCTGTACCAGGGTATAACCACGGGATACACCTGTTCAGACATCTCACCAGCCCGTCAGACAACACACTATGGAGCAATTTCCATGGGTGCCAGCATTACATTTGACAGCACCCTAATCAGTAAAAACTAAAGCACAAGAACCATACTGGGTCAGACCAATTGTCCATTGAGCCCAGCATCCTGTCTCTGACAGTGGCCAATCTCGGTCACTTAGGACAAGTACCCACCAGGTCACTATGGGGCGATCCATTCCCTGTTGTTCACTCCCAGCTCCCGACAATTAGAGGTTACTTCCCCCAAACCTACCCGGGTAATAGCTGCTAATGACTACTGGCCTTGACCACATCTTCTGGCAACAAATTCCACAAACTAATTGTGCACTGAGTGAAAAAATACTTTCTTATGTTTGTTTTAAATCTGCTGCCAGTTAGTTTCATGGTGTGTCCCCTAGACCTAGTGCTATTTGAGAGGGTGAATAACTGCTCCCTATTAACTCATTCCACCCCACTCATGATTTTATAAACTTCTAACATATCCCCTCTCAGTCATCTCTTCTCCAAGCTGAAAAGCCCCAACCTATCAAGTCTCTCTTCATACGGAAGCTGTTTCATACCCTCTCTCATTTTTGTTGTCCTTCTCTGTACCTTTTCGAGTTCTACTGTATCTTATTTGAGATGAGGTGACCAGAACTGCACACAATGTTCAAGGTGCAGTCGCACTATAAAGGTATTGTGATATTTTCAGTTTTATTCTCAATCCCTTTACGAATAATTCCTAACATTCTGTTTGTTTGTTTTTTACCACAGCCACATACTGAGCTGAGGATTTCAGTGTATTGTCCACAGTAGGGCCGATCTCATGCACCGCGCACAAGATTATACTGTGCCACGCGGATCCCGGTTGGGATTGTGGCCAGTGACTCCAAGATCCTTCTCCCGAGTGGTAGCTCCTAATTTAGAACCCAGCATTGTGTACATAATAGTTTGGATTATTTTTCCCTATACGCATCACTTTGTAAGTGTCAGCATTAAATTACATCTGCCATTTATTTATTTAGTCCAGTTTTGACCCTGCCTTTCCCAAATGGCTCAGGTGCCCAGATGCCCAGTCATCCAGTCTTGCAAGATCCTCCTGCAATTCTTGGTGTTTTAACTCAAGGTGTTTTAACTACCTTGAGTAACTTGGTGTCATCTGCAAATTTGATCACCACACTCTTTACTCCCATTTCCAAATCATTAATGAATGTATTAAACAAACACTGGTCTCAATACAGATCCCTGGGGTACTCCACTATTTACTTCTCTCCATTGTGAAAATTGACCATTTAGTCCTACTCTTTGTTTCCTGTCCTTTAACCAGTTACCGATCCATGATAGCCATGGGAAGAAGGCAATGCCCTATTTAATTTCCTCAAGAGTTTCTTCTTGTAAGGGACCTTATCAAGTGCTTTCTGAAAATCCAGATACACTATGTTGACCGGCTCACCCTTATCCACAAGCTCATTTACACCCTCAAAAAATTCCAATAGATTAGTGAGGCATGACTTCCCTTTCCTAAATCCATGTTGACTCTTTCCCATTATGTCATATTTATCAATACGCTCAGTAACTCTGTTCTTAGCAACCATTTCCATCAGTTTTCCTGGCACCGACATCAGGCTACCAGTCTGTAGTTCCCAGGATTGCCTCTGGAGCCATTTAAAATATTAGTGTTACATTTGCTACCCTCCAGTCCTCTGGTATAGTGGCAGATTTTAGTGAGAGGTTACAAAATTACCAATGGTAGGTCTGCAATTTCATACTTGATTTCCTTCAAAACTCTGGGATGAATACCATCTGTTCTTGGTGATTTGTTACTATTTACCTTGTCAGTTTGCTCTAGAACCTCTTCCAGAGCAGCTCTTCCGATTCATCACCTACAAAGAATAGTTCCCGTGTGGATATTTCCTCAACATACTCTGCAGTGAAGACCAAAGCAAAGAATTAATTCAGTTTCTCTTCAATATTCTTATCCTCCCTAAGCGTCCCTTTCACCCCCTGGTCATCTAATGTTCCAACTGACTCTCTAGCAGGCTTCGTTCTTCTGATGTACGTAAAGTTTTTATTATTTTTGCATCTCTAGCAAGTCACTCTTCAAATTCCCTCTTGACCACTAAGTCTGTTTCTACAGAACTTCATTCTGTAGAATGAATTGTATAATGTTGTCTACACTCACATTCTTAACTTCATTATCTGAACTGTATACAATTTGTATACATGTAAATAACAGACTTAATGCACTCTGAAAAAATTGTTTCTTGTCAAATTAGGATAATAAATTAAAGC
>QEPC01002018.1:2332841-2343426 GCA_003113815.1 Sphenodon punctatus
ATTTGATTCTTTATAGCCACTCCATTTAATTCCCTTCTAAGTAGTGCCCTCATTTTTTGTGTAGCTCCCCTTTTTGAAGTTCACTGTTACTGTGGTGAATGTTTTGGCACTTTCCCTCTGACAAAAAGAGGTTGAAAGTTGAGTCCCTCCATGGCTTCATTTACGATGGGCTGCTCGTGTTCAGAACCATCAGTTGGCCAAATGGCCTAACTCTATAATGTACCCTTAACAAAGATTTGTCCCAAAGATAGTTCTTAACTGTGTTCCCAGTCCAGTCTGATACACAATCCTATTTGCAACATGCCCACTGGTTGCCCAGTTAACAAGTGTTCTAGTGAAATATCCCCATTTGAGTCGTTCGGCTGTTTTCCCCCCCTCAAACCCAGAACCTGGTATCCTACTAAGTGGAGTGTTTTTAATCACTTTGTGCTTTATAATTTCAGGGTGCTCAACCCCCCTTAGAGCTCTTGAGCTTACTGGGTTGAAACCTCAGAGATGGAGGACTCTCAACTGATGATTGTGGGGTACATGGCATTTTTGTACCCTATGCCGGTATTTCAGCACTCTCCAAACAAGGGTAAAATAAATATTTCACCAGAAGAGGGGGAGAAAAGTCCAGGGTAACATCACTTCTTTTCTTCTCTTAACAATTGTATCTCAAAAGAAAAGCTTGAACATGTATTGTAAACAACCTCAGGGCCAATTCCTGCTGTCAGACAAAACTCCACAGGTAAGGGAGTCAGTGCCTTTTAAAAAGGCTCTCTTGAGAAGCTTTCATGAGTGCTTAAATCCAGATTTAATTTGAAACGCAGATGTTCTAGGTCACAGCAAATATACCATGACTTAATCGAGTTGTTTGTTTTTCAAATGAATAAAGACAATGGTTGAAATCCTGACTTTATTGAAGTCAGTAGCACAACTTGAAGGTCATACAATTTTCAGACTATTTACACTCCACAGTAGTCTCTCATTGACTATATTAGGACTACTCCAAAGAGCCTTATCTGACCCAATTGCAGGATTTTAAATTACATAAGATGATGACCTTAGCCCGGTTCCAACTCTTTGATTCTGCAGTGGTTAGCAGAAGATATTTGGGTCAAGATTATTGTGATAGAATATGGATGGCGTTTAATCTTTACCCCGTGTGTTACTTTATTGTCCATATTATGAAAAATTGAGATTATCTTGGATCATTCCTATGTTAGGAGGGGAGCATTGGGTCACAGATTCTCAGAGGGTTTTATGCCTTTTAAATTGAAATGATGTGGCAACTATGAAAGCAGTGACTTTGTTTTTTCTGTTAGCTAATCATAGGAGAAGGTCTATCCTCTTTAATGATTGAATGTGATAGAGGAGGTTTTGGTCTGCTCTTTTATTTTCAGTAGTTTTTAATTTATGTAATGGCAAATAACTGTAATATTGACTTGATTACTCCAAAATAAGTGACTTGAGGAGTGCAGCCTCAGTGACGTCAGGATTTTATGCACTGGCCCTGATTCGTTATTGTGTTACTCTAGTTACACACAAGTAACACTAGTGACATCAGTTGAAAGCACACCAGCATGAAATTGGAGTAACACAGTGAACAATGAGTTTTGGTAGGCTTATTTTGAAATCTCTTGCAGCAGTAGGGATGTGCATGTCGTTTTCATTATTACAGTAAGGATAAAAAAAATAATCGTTTTCATTATCGCTATTGCAGTAACAAAAACGACAAATAATAATAACGAAAATAGAAACAAAAATGACTTTTTGTTTTTGAAATAAAGGGAAAACACTGGAAAACTTATTTCTGGCTATAACTTTGGGTGTCTTCAGACGTTATGAGATCACGGTGAACCACGGTGAATACCCACCTGTGGTCACCGTGTCTCGAACGTCTGTTTGCGGCGCGCCAGATGTTGGCCACGGTGAATCCCCACATGGGGTCCGTTTGAACCACGCTTCCCGGGCTAGCCGGGGGAAGGTCCCGGGAAGCGTGGTCAAACGGACCCCGGGCTGTGACCAAGGAAAAGTAACGTCTGGCCGCGCGCCACGGCCCGGGATCCCCGGCGGGATCCCGGGCCGTGGCACATTCGGCTGGCCGCGGCGGCCGCATTGGCCCCGCCGCCCGCCCGTCTCCTCGGAGGGCGGGCGGCGGGGTGCGTGGAGGGGGCGGGGCCGTGCAGCCGCACGTTGCACCATGTGGCCCCGGCCCCTCCCACTTTCCCCACCGGGATCCCCCCGGCACGTCTGTTGTGCCGTTACGGGGTGTCCCCGGCGGGGAACGAAGCCGGTGGTTCCGGTACGGGGCCAAAGGGCCCCGTATCGTCTGAAATCACCCTTTGTTTCTTATTAAATTCTAATGGCACTTGGGGGGGGGTTGTGCCCCCAATGGAGGACACTATGTGTACCAAGTTTCAAAACGATTAGATAAAGGAAACCGATTTATGAAGCAATTGAATATTTTGATTTTATGAAAAGCTCCATACACACGGCTATATCTTCTTTATCCTCCATACAATTTGCATGAAACCTCTGGATATTATGTCCCTCCACATGATTAACACTCCTGCTAATTTTCAGAAATATTGGATAAAGGGTCCTGATGGTATAAGACATTAACTTGAAAATACATTTCCAGCTGTAACATGTTTATATTCCATCCTGTTTACAGGATATTTGGTAGGAATGTATCATATACCTTCCCTGTCATTTCTGCCAAACTACAGGTCAACTTGATAAAGGGACTCAATTTTATAAGCAATTGATGTTGTCCCCTTGAAGACCATTATTCAGATAAATAGCAGCACATGCAGTGCCAGTCAAAGGCAGGTGCTGGGCATGGCAAGGGGAGAGAGGCTGTAGGAGGGAGGATGTGGAGCAACCCAAAAGACTGACAGACACATTCACTGGCCAATTACTACATGCTTCCAGCTTTACAGGACCAATCGGTAGTGGTTTTGAGGTGGGCATAGGGGGAGGCCCTGAGGCAAGCATAGAAGGGACATAACTGGGACTTTGGGAATAGCATCCCAAAAATCAGGAGACATGTTTACACATCCAGGCTGGCCAATTATCATCACAATCACATCCTGCAGCACTGTGACAGAGAACATAAGAGAATCTCTATTGGCTCTTTCCTAAACAGATGCTTCTGTCTTCCCAGTAAAAAGTGGGAGAGAGACGTTGGGATCATCACATCACCGAATGAGGATATTTGGTTGACATTTATGCTGGCCAACTGACATCATAAACTGATCTTATACCACAGTGTCACATAAGAGAATCTCTGGCATAGGCTCCTTCTCTGCATATGCTGTGAAGGCATATAATATTGGGATCCTTTATCACACATTTCTGAAATTTGGCAGAGATAATCTTTGAAGTGTGATATACAGTCCTATCAAATTTCATGTATACAGGTTGAACTATAAAGATGTTAAAGTCAGACATACATTTATAAGTTAATTGCTTATACCACCAGGACCCTTTATCCAAACCTTCTGAAAGTTGGCAGATATAGTGAATATGAGAAGGGGTATAAACTTGCCAAGTTTCATCTACATTAAATGCGAGACAAAGAAGGTACAGTTGAGAATGTATATGAAGATTTTTGCAAAATAATATAATTCAACTGCTTTTAAAATTGGATTCCTTTATCCAATTATTTTGTAATTTGGTACACTTAATTCCTTCCATTGGAGGTATAAACCCTCCAGGATTCAGTCAACTATAATGAAAAACAAAAATGTTACAGCCAAAAAATGTGTTTTCCATGGAAACCAATGGAAAACAAAAACGACAGTGAAAACGAAAATAATAATTTGATATTTATGAAAACAAAAATGACATTTAAATTTTAAAAATGAAAAAGCAAAAACATGGGCCCCTGGTGCACACCTTTAGCAGTAACTGAGTTTACTCTGGCATCAGGGTCAGCCTTACCACAGGGCAACCCAGAATGACCACCCCAGGCCCTACTCTTTTCTCTCCTTTGACCCTCATTTTCACCAGGGCAGGTTAAAGTTTGCGGGCTCCACTCCCTCCCATAAGATCCCCAAACATGACCACCCCTAGGGCTCAACAGAGGTTGCTCCTGAGGGGGATGGGGGAATGCTGAAGGGATCACCGCAGGCACAGCTTTTTATCTTCAAGCTGGGCTTGTAAGGCTGGTCCTGTCTGGAGGGGTCTCACTGGTGCCCTCCAGGCCTCTATGGGACTTATTTATTATTATTATAAGCATTTGTATAGTGCCAGCTGTGTACCTGGTGATTTACAGAACAATAAGAATGACGCGGTCCCTGCCTATGGCTTACAATCTAATAGACACAGAGGGGGAGACAAGTAGAGGGGACATAGGGAGAGACAAGGGCTAAATAACATTCAAGCGGATGCGAAGTCTCAGGTGCACGTGCGTAGCTTGGTTGTGGTTAGGCAGGAGTTTGTGGATCATGGGCTGAGTTCACTTCTCTAAGAGTTTGCTTTGGTTTTCATTCCCTGCACTTTTACTCTGACCTAGTTCACAGACTTCACTACACACTGAATTGCAATACAAAAGGTGCCTAAAACACTTTGAATTAGTTAGAGTTTGATAACAGTTTGTATTTGAAATTTTCTCTCTCAAAGTGGCCCTTTTTTGTGATGTCTACAGATTCTCCCCCATTCATTTTTAAATAGGAATAGTTCTTTATTTCAAGAATTTTCACAAGAAACACTTTCAGTTTTTGAGACAACCCAGCTTGCAGTGCCTTTCTATCTTCTTTCTAGAGTGCTCATCCTTTTAGTAGCTAAGTAGAAATGTAAGTTGAGAAGCCTGCAGTGTAGCAGGGTATGGTTCCCAGGGCATACATCCCTGCAGGAACAAGCCTCAGGCAGTCACTTCTTTAGGGGAAATCAACAACTCAGTTGATTCCCAATGCAGTTGGGAATTACTCAATTTCTCTTTATCAAGTTTCTTCTGTCTCCAGGCTGCCAGCTCATCCGCCTGCATCCTGCAGTCCCAAAAGGCTTTATGCCCCAGGCCAGCTCTGTCACCTCAGCCTGCCTGGGTGTACACTACTCACTTAATCTCTTTACAAACACACACAGTTCTCCACCATAGTCCATATACATGTAACCCTATCTACTCTGGCAGGGTTGGGGTTTAGAACTGGTGACCTTAGCTCCATCTGCATGAGCCTCTATCCTCTAAGCCAAAAGACCTGAGTCCCTCAGCTCTGAGAATAGCAGGCTCATGAACCTGTGAGTGGTTAGTCACCACTCACACCACTAGAGGGGGCCTCTGCGCCAACCCTCTCTGGGGGTTACATACAAATATACACAGGGTCTGCAACCCCTCTGGCACCCAAGCCTTGGTTACACCCCAGCTCAGCCGGGCACAATCCTTAGGCTGGCTGGCTTGGCTCATCAGTACCTGGACAGCAGTCTCTGGCTTCTTCAGGTCTCAGCAGCTTCCAGCAGAGCTTCAGGACTGGGCAGCAATCCTGCTGGAACCCTCAAGAGATTTTCTCACTCCTTGCAGTCTAGATCCAGACTGAAGTTCCTCTTCACTCAGTCTTCCTCTTATACAGGCAGAGTGGGCGTGGCTAGGTTTCTACTCTCCAGCCTTAAAGGGCCAACATCTGCCCACTGTGTCTTTACTTTCCAGCCTGTTTCAACTCAGGCTGGTGTCTATTTACAGGGCTGGGCTGGCTTGAGCATGCGCATGCCCAGTCCTTAGGCTGGCTCTGCTATGCCCACATCCAGCGCCAATGTCACTCTCCTTGGCGCCCATGCTCAGTCCTCTAAAAGGCCTCAGGGTTGCTCCCTGTCACATGCAGTCTAGTACATGTACAGCTCCATTTTAGAAATGTTTTTTAAAAAACGTAACCCCAAAATGAGAAGAGGATGACGGTATTTGTGTGTATATATACAAATATATATATACACACACACACACACACGTGAACATGATTAGATTTAAATGGGCTCTGTATACAGACTGAAATTTATTAATTATATTGTATTTTAATTTACCTCTTATTAACTTATAAGGAGCTATCTAAATGAGTCAGACCAATTGTCTATCTTAGCCCAGTACTGTCACAACCTGACACAGCAGCAGGGTTTCAAATACAGCTCTCCAGCAGAGATCTCACTGGGGTGTGCTACCAGTGATCCTAAATTGGAGATGGTGGGAATTGAACTTGGGACCTTATACATGCAAAGTATGTGCCCTACCACCTGAGCCATGGCCCGCCTCATGGGCCCCACTTGTTAATTTGTTTTCATGAATTATTTAGTTTTGCTCAGAAGATTATTATTTTTTAAAATGTATTGGACTGTACTTCACCTGTAGTTTCCAATTATTATACCTATGCCTCAATATACATACTAAGGAAAAAAATCACAAATAAGTTGTACAGAGCATCTGTCTTTATTCTAGTTGTACAATGCTATGTAATTTTGTATTTATTTTTGTTGCCTTACTCTGCATAAGTAAATTAACCAATGAGTGCCTGAGGACATGTAGCACATGTTCAGGGTTTGTGGCACAGGAATGGATAAAAGCAAGGATGGTAATATCTGCTAATAGAACGTTGTGTCCCATGAGGGATTTTCATTTCTTTTGTGTTCTCTTTTCCAGTAAGCAATGGTAACCCTTTAAAGGATGAGAGCTATTCAGTCTGTCAGTATGAAACTATTGCTATCCAAATTAGTTTGCAGTTGGGTGCAGTTGTACTGTTTTACAGTTCCTCTACCTTCATTTGACCTTCAAGGTCATCTGCAGTGTGGTATCTGTTTGGCACCACATCACAACACGATCTTTGCACAAGAATTCTGTGCTTGAAACCTTGGTTGCTCAAAAGGTTCTGGAGATAGTGGTGAAGGAGCCATCATAAAATAAAAACATAAGAAGTGCTATGCTGGGTCAGATCCATACTCCATCGAGCTCATCATTCTGTCTCCGAAAGTGGCCAGCTACAGTAGCATGAGAGAACTTAAGTACAGGTCATGGAGGTGTGACCCATCTCACTCCCAACTACTGGGTTTAAGCCCCAACTAGTAATCATTTATGGCTCTATCCTCTAAGAATTTATCTAGCTTCCATTTAACACTAGTTAGGGTGCTGGCTTTCACTGCCTCTTCTGGCAAGGAGTTCCACAACTGTGTTGTCTGTTGAGTGAAAAAGTACTTCCTTTTGTTTGTTTTAAATCTTCCGCCATTAACGTCAGAGGCTGCCCCTTCGTTCTATTATTGTGCGAAAAGGCAAACAGCAGTTTCCCATTTACTTTTCCCACTCTGTTCCTGATTTTATAAACTTCTATCATATCCCCCAATAGCCTCTTCTCCAAGTTAACCTGTTGAGCCTTTCCTCATATGGAAGTCGATCCATCCCTTCTATCATTCTTATTGCCCTTCTCTGAGCTTTTTCCAATTCTATTATATCTTTTCTGAGATGGGGCAACCAGAACTGCACAAACTATTCAAAGTGGCATTATTTTTATTTATTTATTTATTGAATTTATTTTTAAAAGCTTAATACCCCGCCCTCCTGCTGAAGCAGCTTTTATTTTCTATTTCTTTCTCAGTAATGCGTAGCATTCGGTTTGCCTTTTTGACTGCTGCTGCACACTGAGCTCATGTCTTCAAGAAACTATCCACAATGACTCCAAGATCCTTCTCCGGGGTGGTTACACCCAGGTCAGAACCCAGCATTGTGTATGTAAACTGAGGATTATTTTTCCCTATGTGCTTCACTTTGCACTTTTCAACATTGAATTTCATTTGCAATTTTATTGCCTAGTATTTACCTAGTTGTGCAGGATCCCTCTGTAGTTCTCTACAGTCTGCCTTGGTCTTAACTATCATGAATAATTTGATATCATCTGTAAATTTAGCCACCTCACTCTTTACCTCTTTTTCCAGATCATTAATGATTATGGGAGTTAATACATGTGACAATGGCTCGGTATGGCCTGCTTGGGTCAGAGCCTTACTGGCATGTTTGCTAGCAGCCCACCAGATTTGGGTCTGCTATAGAGTGGCTGCCCATGAGCCTGGAAGGAACTGGGTCCAAAGGCCATCCAGATGGGGCATAGTGTGCCATAGCAGGCAAGTGCGTATATTCACACCACCAGACTGGCTGCCATGACTGCCTGTCATGGCGGGGGTAGGGTGCCGGTCATAGCATGGGGATGGGACCAGCTGGCCTCTACGGATGGGTTCGGCCATTCAGTTCGGTCCGGTTCGGTTCGGCTGTTCGGTCCGGTCACTGCGTTCGGGTTCAGCCATTCGGTTTGGTCGTGTTCCGTTCGGGCATTCGGAAAAAGTTTCTCTGTGCGAGGAATGATGGCCCCCAGACCCATGATGGTGGGTCCTGGGGCTAGAGTGGCAGCTTCTGGATATTGCCCACAGCCCTCCCTGCTGGTAACTTGGCCCCAGAACCCTGATGGTGGGTCCTGGGGCTGGAGTGGCTGTTTCTTGATATAGTGGAACGACAGCATCTCTGTGCGAGGAATGATGGCCCCAGACCCATGATGGTGGGTCCTGGGGCTAGAGTGGCAGCTTCTAGATACATATTGGCCACAGCCCTCCCTGCCTGTAACTTGGCCCCAGAACCCTGACGATGAGTCCTGGGACTGGAATGGCTGTTTCTTTATATATATATATACACTGAATCTAACTGCTATTAACTATTCTAAAACCTATTGAACTAAATGGAATATCCTAATAATTAACTACAAAGACCTTGTCCTACAAACACACTGTATCTCTTTCTATCTCTATAACTAAGCTAACTGCTATGTATATCTAGTATCTAGTAAGTATCTATCTAGTAAGTATCTAATAACTATCTATCTATCTATACAATATTACACAGGGGGAAACACAAAGAACACAGGGAGGGGTACAAAACTGAAATGAAAATCAATCTAATAATAATCCTACTCTAAATAAATCCAAAATTTAAAACAGGGGAAGGGAATCAGGGATGGAATAAGAGGGAGAGGGAAAGGATTCAATGGAGGGGGGAGGGAGGAAGGAAGATTGAACACAGGGAACACAGGGAGGGGTAAAAACAAAAAATAACACCTAAATCTATCTAATATAATCTAAATAAATGATAATATGGAGGTAAATGGGTTGGATGGGTGAAATAGGAGGAGGATGGCAATGGATTAGGAATAGGAAGGAACAAAAACTGCTGGGAGAGAGGGAGCCTTCTGAAACGCCTGCTGTTCAGGAACAGTGACTAGCTCAGAAGGTGTTGGGAAGGGGGGAGGCAATCAGTTTTGTTTCTTGCTGCGCCCGCCTCACCGCAAGCCCCATTGGCTCCGTGCAGCCTAGCCCGTGGCCAATCGCAGACTGCGAAGCCAGTGGTCTGAGGCGAAAAGGGATGGTGATTGGGCAGGCTGGCTGCTACTCCAAGCCTCTCCACCCCTGGTGCCTGGAAGTCTGCTCCTCAGCTGACTCCCCCTCCCTGTCACGTTTTGCCTTCCAGTGACATGTTTTTGCCACCCGAACACGATCTGAACTGTTCGGTCATTTTGACATTTGGATCTAGTTCAGTTCGGTCAGTTCGGGTTCGGATTCGGGTTCGGTCGTCCAAACAGGCCGAGTTCGGGCCGAACTCCGAACTTCCGAACCACGTTTGCTCATCCCTACTGACCTCATATCTCTTCCTGCCTTCCTCCCCAGCCCATTTGATTGGTGGGAACATTTATTCTGTTCCCCGACCTGACCTGGCCCAGGGGTGAGCCCCCCTTCCTCTCCCTGCGATATGTAGCTGGCATGCCAGCTGACCATCTATTAACACACCCACTTGTAAACAATACTGGTCCCAGTACTGACCCTTGAGGCATCTCGCTGTTTATCTCTCTCCAACTTGAAAAATGACCATTTATTCCTATCCTTTGTTTCCTATCTTTTAACCAGTTACCAATCCATGACAGGACTCTTCCTCTTATCCCACGACTACTTAGTTTGTTCAAGAGTGTCTGGTGAGGGACTTTGTCAAAAGCTTTCTGAAAATCCAAATATACTATACTATGACCTGTCCCCTCGCCCCCCCACCCGGAAGTAGCTGGGGGCTTAAAGCCCCGGGGACAGCGGCTGAGCCTGGGAGCCTGCTGGGACTATCATCTTACCTGCCTCGCTGCTGCTGCGGGGGCTCCTGGAGCTCTGCCGCTGGCAGGGGGGGGCTGTGCTCCGCTGCCACTTCTGCTGCTGCCGCTGCTATCCACAGGGTCCTGTGGAAGAAAACAACAAACTGTGAGCCTTGGGGGGGCTAGGGGGGGAACGCAGAGGCCAGCCACCTGGGCTGACCTGTCCCCTCCCCCCCACCCGGAAGTAGGTGGGGGATTAAAGCCCCGGGGACAGCGGCTGAGCCGCAGGCTGCAGCTGCAGGCTCGCGATCCGAAGGGCCGCGGCCAAAGGGCACGGCACTTTGGGGCTGCAGGGGGTGGCAGGGGGCTATTGTGTTTTTGTGTGGGCCTTGTTTGTACAGGGCTAGGGGGGGAGGGGGGGAGGGCTGTTGGGAGAACAGCCAGGTCTGAAGGGCCAGGATTGGGTGGACGGAGGGGAGGGCATGGCCATTGGTGTTGTGCTGGGGCGTGGA
>QEPC01002018.1:2346563-2384847 GCA_003113815.1 Sphenodon punctatus
GAAGCTCGCCTGGCCCCTAGCCTGTTAACATTTCGGTGAAATTGTAAGACCTGGCTGTTCGCCCAGGCCTTTGGGAGGGAGGGGTAGGGGGGTGTTTTAGTTCCCCCACCTACTTGGGTTTTTATGTTGATCTTAGTCCTGTTTTAATGTTTTATAATATGTATGATGATTTTAATTGATTTTATTGTCTTAATATTTTGGAAGCCGCCCCGAGCTTCATGGCAGGAGGGGTGGGGTAGAAATTTATGGAAATAAATAAATAAATAAAATAAATAATAACTTGATCACCCCTATCCACAGGCTTATTAAAAAATCTCATAAAATCCTAATAGATTAGTGAGGCATGACATCTCTTTGCTAAACCCATCAGTGACTTTTACCCATCAATTCATCCTGGTCAGTATGCCTACTAATCCTGTTTGTAACAATGGTCTCCACCAGTTCGCCTAGTACTGATGTCAAGCTTACCAGTCTGTAGTTTCCAGGGTCACCTCTGGACTCCTTAAAAATTGGGTGTTTACATTTGCTAATCGTCAAAGCTCTGGCACAGAGGAGGATTTTAGCAATAAGTTATGACTATTACTGATGATAGTTCAGCAATTTCAAATTTGAGTTCTTTCAGTATCCTTGGATGAATGTCAGCTGGCCATTTGATTTAACATTCTTCTCTTATATGTAACATTATAAGCAGCTGCCTAACTGATTCAGACCAATGGTCCATCTTAGCCCAGTATTGTCACAACTTGACATGGCAGCAGGGTTTTGAATCTTGCTCTCCAGCTGAGGCCTCACCCAGGTGTGCTACCTGAGACCTTCCAGGATCCCCAGCAGAGGCTTTACCCAGGTGTGTTACCAGAGATGCTGAATCAGAGACAACAGGGATTGAACTTGGGACTTTATACAGTCTACCACCTGAGCCACTGCCGACCGCCAGCATCATCTAGCAGAACTGAGAATACAGCACACCCTTGACGTTTTGAAGCATTGCCTTAGTGGGCAGCTACAGACACAGACCTTGGTTCAGAGAATTTCAGACCCTTACTCATAGACTGGTCTTCTCTTTCTCTCTGAAGCCAGTGTTATTTCCCTCTGTCTCTCTTTTTTTCCTATTCCAAAACAGAGAATAATGTGTATGTGACCTACACTAGAAGCACTCTCTATGTTAGAGCTGCAGCGTGTAGCACATTTGCTACCTGCGGGTAACACCCGAATTTTTGGGCACTCCCAGTGGACACCCAATGGGATATCTGGTCCCCCACTGGGTGCCCAGTGCCTGAAAATGCAGGTTTTACTGGGGCATCCTGGGACATCGCTAGACACTGATTCGAGCACCTGCGGCTGCCCAGGCTGACTCACTTTGCTGCCGGGCTGCTGTTTCTCTGGTCCTGCTAACTGCTCCTCTCGGACTGCACCCTGCTCAGCTGAACTGGGGACCTTCCTGCTTGACTTTTTCTGAAGGAGGCGCAAGGAGGACTCTTCCCACCTGCATGCACCCCTCTAATGGATCCCCTCTTCCCAGGGGGACCCATATTAGGGATGCTCATGAGTCCTATGCACACCTTCATCTAGGGTTCCTATGGGGGACCCATTAGGGGGGTGCATGTAGGTGGGAAGAGGCCTCCTGACTTCCTCCTCTCCTCCCTCTTCTGCAGCCAGACAAGGAAGTCCCTAGCTCAGCTGAACAGTACATGGGTCAGGAGGAGCAGCTGCCTGGCGGTGCAGTGAGTCAGCCAGTTGCAGTTGTACTCAACGTTATCTTTTATAAATAAGTATACTAAAGCAAAACCTTTACAGCTTGTACTATCCCCTTATAAGCAAGTTGTAAGCAGCAACCATAGGTTTTATTATTAGAAGGATGTGAAGAATAGTGAATTATTATTAGAAGGATGTACAGAGTGCCCATCTGTGAGCATCTCTTACAAGACTTAAATCGAATCACTGTCAGTTCAAATAAGTGGAACAAAACCCCATTCCCCCCTTGCTGCTCACAGCTTTTACTCTTTCTAGTTAGTTAGCAGTCTAAGATTTCATAGTTTACACAGATGGAAGGACTTGACAAAAGAGGTGTGTCTTACAGCTCCTTCCAAATATAGCCAGCTACAATACTGAAGCATATTTCTGAAGGGAGTGAAGAGGGGTAGGCCTGCTGCCAGGAATGTCCTCTTCCCACACCCACAAGCTTCACTCTTGGTGCAGCAAACTCCAGCATTCCAGACTCAGGCAGTGCGTTAGAGAGTGCGTTAGAGATGGTGAAGCATCCTTAAGGTAATCTGAGAACAGCACATGTAGGGATTTGTGTATAACATCTAGTACCTAGAATTTCACCTAGGAGATGATTTGCACCTACTTCTTGGAACGAAGGGTAATTTCAGATGTGATGGGCCTCTTGGCCTGCCACGCTAAACCACAGTCTGGGATCCGTTTCGGATCCTGGACAGGAATCAGTCCAGCTATCCATTAGATGTGCCGGCTGATTCCTACAGGGCATCGGGGAGAGGCTGCGCAGCGCGACGTGCGGCCACGCAGCCCCGCTCCCCCAGCTGGCCACCCTCCGGGAGATGGGCAGGCCTAGTGGCCAATATGGCCACTGCACCTGATCCCGCATCGGAGTCTGGGCCATGATCCGGACTGGCGGAAGGTAACAGACATTACTTTCCACCGATCCCGGACCGTGGTCAAGCTAACAACGATCTGGACCTCCAGGTGGCCAGAGGTGCAGAATCATGGTCATTGTGATTCCCACCGGAGGTTCACCGTGGTGAACATCTGGCAGAACTCACTACAGATGTTACGGGACTTTCGGTCATCACAGGGAGTTCACTGTGATTGACCATGGTCTCGTAACGTCTGAAATTACCCCATGTGTAGCAGAGGTGATGTGCTGCTGTCTGTCCATCTCACCCAGAAGGTGAGCAAGTTGCTTTTTCGTAGAGGCAGATTCAGTGCTCCATTCAAGGTAATAGAGCAATATAGCTTTTCAGTAGAAGATCTACTCCTGATAGGAAGGTGAGCCATGATCAAAAGACTTTTCCAATGTGTGTGATGCAAGCTGGGAAGCAAGGAGTCTAAAATTTCCCCACTACCATGTTTTGGAAATTAAATGGCACCAGTTAATATATTTGCAAGCAGATTCTGAACAGATAAATTGGCAGGAGTTGCACTGGCAATGAGCTTGGCAGTGTGGTGGCAGGTGGACAACATCCAGGCTCAAAGCAATCAATAAAGATCTGTTTGGGAGAATTAATTCATGACTGAAAGTCTTCATCAAAGAAATGCATCAAGCTTCAGACTTAGCCTGGTTTCAGCTCTCCCCAGCAGCAGCTGACACTTGTTAGCTGCTGCTGAACCAGCTCAGCTTGGCTAGGGAAGCCTAGAGATAGCCAGCCTCCTGACTGGCTGATGGGAACCCTAGTTGGCTATTTTAGGCTCTACGTTAGTGAGCATCAGGATGGTCACCTTGATCTAACCTGCCGCTACCTACCCTGCTCCTCCTCTACCTGCCTGCTTCCAGCCCACTCTCCAGATTACACCTTGCTACCAGCCTGACTTTCCATTCCTCCCACAGCCTCCCAGCTCATACCTCTTCTTCTTCCACCTTTGATTTTATTTCCTTCGCTCTGATCCTTGGCATCAGCTTTCAGACCACTGTTTGTCTTGTGCCTCTTGCCTGCCTGGGCCTCAGACCACCTATGACCTAGTCATCTTAATATGTTCTAAAAAAAGGAATTTGAATGACGCGAGAAAAGTGCATTGCTAAGAAAAAGAAGGGAATTTCAAGCATAAGGTGTGGCACTAAAGAAATGGGAGCAGAAGAGGATAGGATGGAGAGGCTGGAAGTTAGGTTAAGCATGGCAGCTTGGGTAGTAAAGGGAGGCGAGAGAGAAGAAGAACCAGAGATGAAGATGAAGGCTGTTTTTATTTTACACAGACTGTGGTGGTGGGGGGGCAGTGTGTGTTGTTGAGAACATGATCAATGGATGAAAGTGGGGGTGGGGAGCATGGTGGAAAATCTGAGTTAAATGGGAGTTAAGTGCTTTCAAAGACTTGTCCCTAGAAGGTGCAATGCCAATGGAGAAACTCCCATTCCCCTGAGTGGAGTCAGGATTGCACCCATAGCTTTCAAGGGCAGCCAGCAGACTAAACATGGCTGCAGAAGGCTACACCCTTAGACTAAACCTGTTAGGAAATCTTTTAAAAGCCTGAAGAAAAAAAATATTTAGTTTGTAAGTACATTGTACCGTGACACAGCTGTAGTTTGCCCACGCGTGTGAGCAATTATAGACAGTAATTTTAACATTCTCTTTTTTATTAGGACTGCAGAAACAATAGGATGCCAAAGGTATGAAAAGGAAACATGCTCACTAATCCTCTTCATATTAATAGAGGATAGTAGATATACTGCCTATGGAGTGGTGGCTTTTTGAAGCAATAGAATGAACAATATTTTTTCCATTTTTCCTACTAAATAAACAACTTTCCATTACCACCAAAACAAAAAACAAAAAATCCCACCCTGCTCCCAAGTGTGACTGCTTCCTCAGCACTTCCCTGGCCGCACATGAAACATGGGCAGGCTGAACAATAAGCACTCTGTTTCTTACTGCTGTGTACTTGTGCCAACAAAACTCACTGTGCCACCAGTAGATTAAAAGCTCCCCTGCTTTTGTGTGCATGCTACAAGTCCTTAGAGGGAAATTTGGCATGATAGCCACTAGTGCTGGGCTTTACATCATTAGTCCCTTCATTACTAAGAAGAAAGCCACTGGAAGATGTGCCACTGCAGCAGCTGTTCTTATGAGCACTGCCGAGACTGGCTACCTAAACGAAGCACTAGCAGGTAAACCGATGCTGGCAGTAATCAGCCATCCCACCAGTGTGCTCTGCTTAGCTGTCAAAAGCAACATCATTATCAGAGCTGTTGCCTGCTGAGAAAACATCCCTAGCAGTCTCATTAATGGTTCCCATTGCTGGGGATCCCCTGTATTTCTCTCCTCTGGAAGGATGCTGATTAAGGGACAAAAGGGGACATATGCTCAGGCTCATTTTCTTTCCATCTGCCGTATTTTCTTTTCAAGTTCATGAATCTCAGGCTTCCTGATGGTAGACAAGCCACTCAGGAAGAAGATGCTGTACAAAGAGATGAGAGCCGGGAAGCTCAGATGTCACTTTTGCTAGTATTTGAGTGCAGGGCAAAAATAATATATATTGAAATTTAAATATGCCTTTTATGCAAAGCTCTGAAGGCACTGCATATGGTGCTCTAATGAGACTCACCTGTGGGATGGAGTGCACCATGCTGTCAATCAGAGGGGAAAGAGTAATTTTAGGCAAGGACATTACACACACACACACACACACACACACGCCCCCCCAAAGCACACAGACACCCTTTTATGCAAACTGCCATTTTGTAAGGTTTTCTCTGAAAGACCCAGCTATGGCACCAACATGTCCATTTTGAAAGGATGTCTGACTGAGGGGACTCTATTGGGAATTGATTTATATCCATGTGTACTGTGCCCTACATTGAGAAACCCCATAATGTTACTCTGAAACCATCTTTATAAAGCATGTTACTACTTTGGTGTTTTCTAGGCAATAACATCTATAAGTTGCATGGACAGAGTTCTCATCTTATTAAATCCCCACAAATTAAGGTCATGGTAACTTTGGGTTTCCAGAAGTTACAGAACATATACTTCCATAGACCTGATTAACTAGCTAACTGGGTAAAAAGAAAGCAAGGGAGGTCCATTTCTGTTCCTTTCAGTTTGCATTTCTGTACCCCTGCTGCCAGGGTTGTGGGATTAGAGTAGGGGTATAGGAGTCAAGCAGTCTGTAACTGTGCAGCAGTTATGGTGCTGGAGAGCAGTGTTGTAACACAAAAGTGCTGTACCCAGGCTAGGGCAGGAAGACTTTGACCTTGGCAGGGTGGGACTTGCAGGGACAGGGACCAGGGCACCACAGGGCTGGGCTGGCCTGTGGCTGTGGACCTGCCCATGTCTGGTGGCAGGGGGTGAGAGTGTGGTCCCAATTCCCAACAGACACCACAGAGGACTGATTGCAGTTATCCATAGGGTGATTTTAGACGTTACGGGCCTCCCTTTTACCACAGTCAATCCCCTGTGGTGGAGGAGGGCTCATAACGTCTAAAGGGGTTCCTGCCAGATGTTCACCCCAGTGAACATCCGGCGGGAATCTGAATAACCACCGTTCCGGAGGGAAGGCCGGCCTCACCTCCGGAACAGTGGTTAGCTGGACCACGGTCCAGAAACGGCAGAGAGTAACGTCTGTTACCTCTGTCGAGTCCGGAGCGTGGTCCCGGTCACGATCCAGGATTGGGTGCAGCAGCCGAATTGGTCGCTGCACCCACCCATCTCCAGGAGGCCGGGCGGCCAGGGGGACATGGAGGGGCAGGGCTGTGCGGCTGCACTTCGCACCACACAGCCCTGCCCCCTCCCCGATGCCCAAGCGGAGTCAGGCCGACACGTCTAAAGGACGGACGGCCTGATTCCTGTCCGGGATCTGAAATGGATCAGACCGTGGCAACAAGGGAAGCCGGCACATCTAAAATCACCCATAGTTTCAGTGTAGTGGGAAAGGGAGGCCAAATATTAGGGATGCATCCATAGGGGTAAACTTAATTGCTGCTCTGTGTGTGTGTGTGTGTGTGTGCAGAATTCCTTCCAACTTTTAGTGAGCCCCACCCTTGAAGAAAATATAAAATTTTAAAGCTATTAAATTTTAAAACATTTTTGACATCTAAATAAATATAATCACAGAAGAATCTTTTCCTTCAGATGAATAGAGTACTGCAGAGTTTACTAAAGCTGGGTTGGTTTTTTTTATAACAGTTCCCTCTTAGTTCAGGCATCATGTACTCTGCTTGGTCCGAGTCTCTACTTATGGTAATTTTGTATAGCCTCGGATTCTAGTTGGCTAGGTTTTTCTAGTGGTTTGGGTTGTGGGTGGTTTTGGTGTGGTGGAGCCTACATTGGTACAGGGGGCTGGACCGGATAACTTTGGGGGTCCCTTCTAGATCTGTAACTCTAAACAGTTTGAGTCAGGGGAAGGAGCAGGAGGAAGTCATCATTGTAGAAAGTGCACCATTTTAAAATTCAGGAATATAGCCTTAGGACAATAACCAGAGCTAGGATCCTCTGGGTAGATAGCTCTAGCACCAACATTTTACAGAGATGTGAGGGCTTTTGAAGCAAATGGGACTTTTGCTGGGGACCTGTGCCCATGCTAAGTGCTAGTCATTGAAAGGACTGTGCTGAAGTCAGGCTAGGTTAATTGTGTGGAAGACTCCAAGGAGCTACAGAAACTTCCAACGTGGCTACCGTGGCAGCTGCCTCGCACTTTCCCTGCCTTGGACCATGGGAGAGGGGGAAACACGCCAGGCTGGCCTCTGAAATGCACATGTCCAGGGCTCCCAGCGCGATGGCTGGGGAACCTTGGCTCTGCAGCACTCAGCCAGTTCCTGTGACTTACAAAGGCTGTGGCCCATGTTTCCCGCCCACAGTGTCTATTAGCAGTGGACTGGTCTTCTGGCATAGGTGGCCGCCCATGCAGGGAATGCATGGGCTCCTGTTGCCACGGACCTTTTTAGCTTGCACCACATGGCGCACTCCAGATTTCTCTGCAGTGCACCTTGAGTGGCCATGATGGAGTGCACATCCCCCCACACCACCTTAAGAAGGGTGATCCGATGAGTGTGCCCATGAATGGCAACATCTTTTTTAAAAACACCCTAAATCTTATCCTCTGGCAGATAATGCACACACTAGCAGTTAGCGTGTACATGAGTCTTGCTGAAGAGACTGGGACTTGTGTGCACACTAACACACACATTATCTGCTATTGTGTAATGTGCAACTCATGTCAGAGAGGATATTGCCACTGGAAGGGCCATGTTGTCTGATGTTGTTCAAACTTGAACATCATGGTCTTTAAAATCTCTTGGAATGTTTCTCAAGATAGGTAGCACTTGCTGTGGGGAAACCTGAGGATGAGATCCTAAGAGTTGGGATAAGTAATTGCAGGAGATGGTGTTTTGGGGAACGGCATGATGGGGAGCATCTGAAGTTAACTGACCCCACTAGAACAAAAGAAGAAGCTGCTGGCTGACTTGGCTCAAAGGGCCAATGTAAGACAGAGCCTAGCCCTCAGAGAGGACCATGAGGGATAGAAAAGGTTCAGGGTGATGTTTGCCCTAGTACCCTCCCCTTCTTGGGAAGAAACTGGGGATTTTCTTCAGAGCCCTGTATTAGAAGGGCTCACCACAGCCCAGGCTGTGTAATGCCTAGAAGCCTGGCTCTGTGACATCAAATCTTCATAGGGAGCCATCTGGGCTGGAAAGGCTCAGAGCAAGGAGTGCCTGACAAACTTCAGCCTGAGAGGAAGGGCTGAGGACTTGTGGGGAGGAAGCTCTTAAGGTAACTTTGGGGACCATACACCATAGTATCTACAATAAAGTCGTGGGGGTGGGGGTGGGGTGCAGGGAACTGAGTTGTGATTTGTAGACTTGATTCTGTGAGACCTTGTGGTTAGAGTGGGACCACCCTCTTATACCTGGCCAAATTCTGCTTACCATGCAATGCAACACTTTCCCCTTCCTGCTCCAAGCAAGTGCAGAGTAGGCCATGTTCCTCTGCAGAGGTGGCTGTATGCCAACACTGGCCATAGGCTTTGCATGTGAAGCTTTTTGGAAGGAAAAGTGCTATATAAATGTAAATTGTTTTCCCAAAGGCTGCAAGACTCCTGCCTGTTGCTGCTCCCTTTTGCCCAAACTCTGAGGGGATGTAATGCCTGGGGGATGTGATATGCCACTCTAAAGCTGCATTCCCCCTCCCTTCCCCCCCCCCCCATTTTAAACCTTATCCTTCCACCCCCTATTCTTAGGTGCAGCTACCTTACAACACAAATCCATCAGCTACATGAACTGATGGCAGCCTATGCTAAGCCTGCAGTTTGGCCATGAGCTAGTTGTTAAAAGTTGCTCCAGAATGATACATTAGCCTTGCAAGGCTGAAAAAATACCACTGCGGCAATGCTCCTAAACTCTGGGTTCGGTGAAATTAACACCATAATCCAGATCTCTAATGTGATAGTGAGTTATGAAACTATGAAATGCTAGTGGAGATTAGACAGGCTACTAAAATCAGAAACACAATACTAATAGGTGATTTCCATTATCCTAATATTGACTGGGTGAATGTCTCCTCTGGGTGTGATGTGCAGGTAAAGTTTCTAGATGCCATAAAGGCCTGCTTCTGGGAGCAGCTGGGCCTGGAACCAACCAGAGGAGCTACTTTGGATCTAGTCCTAAGTGGAGTGCAGGACCCGGGGTAATGGTGATGGTGATGGAGCTGCTTGGCAGTAGTGATCACAATATAATCAAATTTGCCAATAATTACTGGGGCAAGAATGGGTAATTAAAACTACTACAGTAGCATTTAACTTTAAAAAGGGAGACTATGCTAAAATGAAGAAACTAGTTAGAAGGAAACTAAAAGGAGCAGTTGTGAGGATTAAAGGTCTGCAAGAGGTGTGGGGAGAGTTACCATACCATGTACAAAAAATACACGTTGCAGCCCTGCACTGGAACCAGTGCAACCCCTTGCTCCTCTAAACATCTTCGCCCCTTCTCCCTTGCTGCCCCTCATGCCTGGAACTCCCTCCCTGGATACATTCACTCCACTCCCTCCCTCCCAATGTTCAAATCCCTTCTGAAAACCCACCACTTCCGTCAGGCCTTCCCTAGCTTGTCATGAGTGATACTGCATCCTTTCCCCTTCGCTCAGAACCAAATTCCCTGCAACTAAGTGAAACACGTGAGCCTGCAACTTCTCAACCTCAGGAATGGACTTTTGTCTTTCTTGATGTTTACCTCTCCCTCGTATCTGCCTCCCTGGGCTACCCCTTAGGGGTAGGGACCTGTCTCTGACTCTGGATTGTACAGTGCCAGGTACATTGCTTGTGCTATATAAATAATAATAATAATTAATAATAACCCTGCACCATGTATTTTTAATGTATTTTCTGGGTGGTGAGGGAGTGTCTCCACCTGGAAGTGGAGATCTCCAAGGCCCACCGTGATAGGTTTATTGACTTTTTTGCAGATAAAATCGCTCGTATTTTGCTATGACTTCAACGCCGTACTTGATACAGTGGGGGAACCAGAGTTTATGAATATCCTGGCTTGTCCTGTTTTGTGGGATCTGTTTCAGTCAGTGATACCCGCTGACACAGTAAATGTCCTTGGGGCTGTTGAGGCCACAACTTGTGAATTAGATCCTTGCCCGCCCTAGTTGGTTAAGGCCACCAGGGAGACAGTGGGGCCGGTGTTGGTGCGGGTGGTCAATGTCTCCCTTTGGGAGGGCACGGTCCCGGGGTCTCTTAAGGGGGCCGTGGTGCGGCCCTTGCTCAAAAAACCATTGTTCAGTGCTGACACCCTTGCCAGCTATCAGCTTGTCTCTAACCTTCCCTTTTTTGGGAAGGTTATTGAGCAGGTTGTGGCCTGGTAACTTCAGAATTATCTGGACCCCTCGCAGTCTGGGGTATGGCACCAAGACTGCACTTGTGGCCTTGGTCAGCGGCCTTCACTGTATTTTAAATCTGGGGCAGGTGACCCTTTTGGTCGTGCTGGACCTATCGGCTGCATTTGATACGCTTGATCATGAGTTGCTGCTGGTAACTTGGCTGGGGGACCATGCTGGGGTGGGCGGGGGTTTTCTTGAATGGTTCTGCTCTCTTCTGGCCGGGAGAACTCAGCATGTGGTACTGGAGGACTGCTCTTCATCCCCCCGGGACCTCACATGTGACCTCACATGTGGGGTCCCACTGAGTTCCATTCTATCCCTTCTCCTGTTCAACGTGTATATGCCTTTGGGCGAGGTTGTGAGAGGGTTTGGGGTGCGGTGTCATCAATATGCTGATGACACACAGCTCTACCTCTCGTTTGCAGCAAACCTAGGCCCGGCAGTCTTGTTACTTACCCGTGTATGGCAGCGGTGGGGGACTGGATGAGGGTGAGCTGCCTGAAGCTGAATCCTGACAAGACAGAGGTGATGCTGGTGGGGAGGGCTGAGGGTGTGGAGACCCCATCAAGCACCCGGCCTTGGTTCCTCAGGTTTGCAGTCTGGGCATTCTCCTTGATGCACAGTTCCACCTGGATGTCGAGGTGGTGGCTGTAGGAAGGAGCGTGTTTTGTAAATTACATCTGGTGTGATGGCTGTGGCCGTATGTCTCAGACTGTGACCTGGCCACCATCATCCATGCCTTCATCACCTCGAGGCTTAATTACTGTAACGCGCTCTATGTGGGGCTACCCTTGGTGATGGTTCAGTGGCTGCAGCTGGTGCAGAATGCAGAGGCCTACCTCCTAATGAGGACAGGTCGCCAGAAGCACATCACACCTGTGCTTTGTTCTCTACACTGGCTGCCTATAGCCTTCTGGACAGATTCAGGGTGTTGGTGCTCACCTATAAAGCCCCACACTGCCTTGGCCCCGCCTACTTGTGGGACCGCCTCACCCCCTGAGTCTTGAGTAGCTTCTGTAGTTGGCTGGGAGCGCCCTTTTGGAGGTCCCCCACGTTCAGTGGGGGGACACATTGGAGAGGGTGTTCTCGGCCGTGGTGCCTCATTTGTGGAACTCCCTCCCGGCAGGGGTCTGTTTGTCCCTGAATCTCCTCTTTTTCAGGTGTCAATGCAAAACCTGATTATTCCGCCAGTGTCAGCCGCCGCGGCCGCTTCCGTGCGCGGCGGCCGCCCTCCGACACTCCAAACCCCGCCCCCGGCAGCTCTCCCTCGGCACGGGCGTCTCCACGGCGAACAGGGACGCCGGCACAGGCAGATGCCGCGCCCACAGTGGAGGCCGCCCCCGACAAAGCAGGGCCCCGCCCACCGTTACGCCTCTCCGCACGCTTGCTGGGGCGTGTAGAGGGCGGGGCTTCCCCTTTATAAACCGGCCGCTCCAGAAGCTCTGGGCCGGTGAACAGAGCTCTTGCCTGGATGAACTAGCCCCCCTCCCTGCTTGAAAGCTAAGTATCTACGAATTGAGAATCTCCCTCTTGGTGTTGTGCCTCCCGTGTTGTATCCCTGTTCCCCACCTGTCCTCCTCTGTGTTTGAAATACGCTGATTGTGTCCTTTAATATTATCTTGTGACTGCTGTACTCCTGACCCCTGTTACCCTGCGAAAGCTTGAGTGGAAAGTGTGAAGGGGCCTGCGGGCCTGGCGCTTCTGCCCCTTCCTGGGCCCCCTCTTCCCCTTTCCCCTGTGTCTGTGTGTCAGCCCTTGCCGCCCTGCTCCCTCTACCCCTGGGCCCTTGCCATACTTCCCCCGCACCAATCCTCACCATCATTTTCCCCCCTTTGTGGTGTGAAAGTCCCTTCCTTGAAATTAAGCTCTGTGCCCTATGATGATAGGGGCCTAAGTTCCAGGTGCGAAAGCCCAAGGAACGGCCCACATACTATCCTGACGGGCCTCCGGGACCCCCTTCGAGTGCAATCAGAGCCTTCTGAGAGAGTGTGGTGCGTCTGGGCAACCCTTGTCCCCCCAGCCTTCCCCTACCCCTCTAACAGCCAGACGTTTGGTGGGGGAGGGGGTGGGCTGAGTTGGGAAGGGTTTTTTGTGACTGCTGTATTTTGTATATTTGTCTATCTGTTTTTATTGCATTTGTATTTATTCTTATATTTTATTGTATGCCACACTGAGCTGCCTTGGCAGGAGGGGGCAGGTTATCAAATTTTGATAATAAATAAATAAGCATTCTCCTTTTAAAGGGGAGGCATGGTAACTCTAGGTATGGAGACTATTTAAAAAACACCATCCAAATTAAATGTATTCCACTGGTTAAAAAAGGTATCAAGAAGACCAAACGTCTGCTAGCATGGCCAAATGGTGAGGTGAAGGAGGCTGTTAGAGCCGAAAAGGCATCCTTTAAAAAATGGAAAGCTTAGTCCTACTGAGGAAAATAGAAAAGAGCATAAGCACTGGCAAATTAGATGTAAAACATTAATAAGGCAGACCAAGAGAGAAATTGAAGAGAGAATTGCTAAAGAGGCAAAAACTATTAAGAAAAACTTTAAGTACATCACAAGCAAAAAGCCACTTAGAGAGCCAGTTGGGCCATTAGATGACTAGGACGTAAAAAGGGCGCTCAGGGAAGTACAGCCATTGCAGGAAAGCTGAATGAATTCTTTGTTTCGGTCTTCGCTGCAGAGTCTGTTGGGTAGATACCCATGCTAGAACTGTTCTTTGTAGGTGATGAAATGGAAGACCTATCACAAATCAGTGTGACTGTGGAAGAGGTTCTAGAGCAAACTGAAAAAATAAATAGTAACAAATTACCAAGACCAGATGGTATTCACCACAGAGTTCCGAAGGAACTCAAATATGAAATTGCAGATCATCATCTGCTACTGGTAATTTGCAACCTATCACTAAAATCTGCCACTGTACCCGAGGACTGGAGAGTAGCGAATGTAACACTGATATTGAAAAAGGGCATCAGAGGCAAACCTAGGAACTACAGACCAATGAGCTTGATGGTGGTGCCACGCAAAATGGTGGAAATGATTATTAACACTATTAATAAACATGCCTTGATGGGAACGTGTCAACATGGATTTAGCAAAGGGAAGTCGTGCTTCACTAATCTACTGGAATTTTTGAAGGATGTAAATAAGCATGTGGATAAGAAGGAGCTGGTCGATATAGTGTATCTGGATTTTAAGAAAGCGTTTGATAAGGTCCCTCATGAGAGACTCTTGAGAAAATTAAAAAGTCATGGAATAGGAGGCAGTGTCCTATTGTGGACTGGTAACTGGTTAAAGGTTAGGAAACAACCTAGGTCCGGCAGTCTTGGTGCTTACCCAGTGTTTGGCAGCTGTGGGGGACTGGATGAGGGCAAGCCGTCTGAAGGTGAATCCTGACAAGATGGAGGTGATGGTGGTGGGTGGGGCTGAGGGAGTGGTGGCCCCCGTCATTGATGGGATTTGCCCTCCTTTATATTTTATGTGTATTTTTATATTTTGTAACTTGTGAGCTGCCATTGGCAGGATGGTGCAGGATATAAATATAATAAAATAAATAAATAAAAAGTAGGACTAAATGGTCAGTTTTCACAATGGAGAGGAGTAAATAGTGGTGTGTCCCAGTGGTGTGTACCTGGACTAGTGTTGTTTAACGTATTCATTAATGATCCAGAAAAAGGAGTAAAGAGTGAGTTGATCAAACTTGCAGATGACACAAAGTTATTCAAGGTAGTTAAAACCCCAGCAGACTGTGAAGAACTAGAGGAAGATCTTGTGAGACTGGGTGACTGGGCATCTAAATAGACGATGAAGTTTAATGTGGACAAGTGTAAAGTGATGCACGTAGGAAAAAACCATCCAAACTATATGAACACCGTGCTGGGTCCTAAATTAGGAGTTACCACTCAGGAAAAGGACCTTGGAGTCACTGAGCCTGATCCCAGATGCTGCAGATTGTGCAAGGAGCCACGTGCACGGTCCACGCATTCCTATTGCGGGCAAATGGAACCCCGTGAATCCCGTAGGATCTGCAGGGTTTGGGATCAAGCTCATTGTGGACAATACTTTGAAATCCTCCGCTCAGTGTGCAGCAGTCATCAAAAACATAAACAGGATGCTAGGAATTATTCGTAAAGGGATAGATAATAAAACTGAAAATATAATGCCTCTATATAAATCTATGCTGCAACCACACCCTGAGTACTGTGTGCAGTTCTGATAGCCCCATCTCAAAAAAGATATAGTAGAAATAGAAAAGGTACAGAGAAGAGCAACAAAAATGATAAAGGGTATGGAATGGTTCCCCTATGAAGAGAGGCTGGGGCTCTTCAACTTGGAGAAGAGACAGAGGAGATATGATAGAAGTTTATAAAATCATGGGTGGTGTGGAACACGTGAATAGGGAAAGGTTATTTACCCTCTCAAACAGTACTAGAACTAGGGGACGCCCCATGAAACTAAGCGGTAGCAGATTTAAAACAAATTTTTAAAGTATTTATCACTCAACGCACAATTAAGTTGTGGAATTTGTTGCCAGAGGATGTGTCCAAGGCCAGTAGTACAGCTGGGTTTTAAAAGGATTTGACAAGTTTATGGAGGACAGGTCCATTAGGAGCTGTAGTAGGGCATGTTTTAGTAGGGCAGGCCTCTTACTGTCGAGAGCTGGGAGTGAACAAGATGGAATGGATTGCCCCATTGTGACTTCTTGGGTACTTCTTTCAAACGACTGAGATTAGCCACGGTCAGAGTCAGGTGCTGGACTCGACGGACCATCGGTCTGACCCAGTAGGGCACTACATATGCTCTTATGCCACCAATTCAAATATTGTGCTTGTCCATAACACTGTATGTAGCGGCTTTGTTGTATATTTGAAATATGTAGAAACATATAACCTGACTATCATAAAACAGTTTCCATCTTAACACTTTACACAGGTGTACAGTAGAATTTCAGTCAGACTTACGAGTTTATGAATTGAATTGTGAATTACTGAAATCTACAAATAGGCAAGGATGGGGACAAAGATTATTACAGAAGGGTAGTGCATCTCAAAATATGTTTAGTTAACTTATTTTGGCAACTAACTATACTGTAGTAGTTTATGGTGCCGTAGTATCGGGGTTTTTTTTTTAATGGCTACTAATAGGAGTACATTTCATCTGTGCAGGAGACGGAGCTCCTTCCGGAGCTTATCCAAAAGCCTGGAACAAGCTCTCATTGAGATGAAGAGCCATCACAAATGTTGCCTCTTTTGCCTCCAAGTGGATGGCATACTTTTCTGTTTTAACTTTGATAATACCAACTCTTAGTGTTGTGCATGCTGCAAAAGAAACAAAACCTTTAACAACCATGACAGCAAACTCCACCACATTCCCTGCCTCTGTCATCAACCAGCCTAGAACAGAAATACAAAAGACGGGTGGTGGACTCCATGGCTCGTGGGTGGCCATGCGGGATAGCATCCCTTTTAAACACACACACACACACACACACACACACACCTTTCTCTCTCAATAGACCATTCATTCTAATAACCTGCCTATGATTTTTTGAAAAATGTTGATATGCAGGTGGTGTGTGTCATAGATGAACCTGTACAGGATAGAATAAAATGTCAATTCCTGTGTTAAAAACCAACTCAGATTTCCCATGCAGCACTCTGAGTTAATATGTGCCAAGAGGCAAGGAGAGACTTCCAACTGTTGTGAATTATATGACAGAGCCATACTAAATTACTGGCTCTATTTTTGCACCTGCATTTGCAGGTGTAAGTTTGTACCTGAAGTGCTATTTGGATGCAACAGATCGTTTAACAGCCTGATACACAAGCACAATCTGGATATCTGCATGGCATCACCTTCACACTAGCACTAAAATGTGTTTCTGCACAATATCGCTACTGAAATGCGCCCACCTCTAGGCTGGAATGCAGCTCCTAATATTATTACACAGCAACGCTGCACAAAGCTGTTGGAGAGGAATTGAAGAATGTTTTATCCAGCTAAGACTGCCAGGGGGATTTTAAGAAGGTATTAGCTTTATTTTTCAGTTTGTTTTCTGAGTCTGATTGAGTTTTCAATACGATTATCAAATTGTGGTGCTCTCTTCTGTAGAATTGGATATGTTGGGGTTTTTGCTGTGCTGTTAATTAGTTAATAAACTATTATTTACATAAATTAAAGGAAGCAGTTATTGGCACACTTCAAGCTAACCCTCTTACTTATCTACTTTTCTATGATATTAATCACTATGGGATTTGAGTTCTTCATAAGTAATAATGAGTTTAGCCTCCCGACATAACTGTAGAGAATTGATGTTATCCTTATCTTTCCAAATGGGAAACTGAGGTGTGGAAAGATTATGATACTTGCCTGCGGTTACACAAAAAAACTGTGTAATGTCCACTCTGTCTTCTAAGGTTACTTTTGCATACAAAAGTATGCAAAAGTTAAAACCCTTTCACAGAAATCTTAAGGGGCCTTAATATAAATGGGAGTGGAGGCCTTTGAAATGAGAATGTGCAATGGCCTGTTTCCCTTAAGGGATGTACTGTACTGCACCTTCTCTAGCTTCTATTTTCTACTACATGAAACAAATCCCTGGTAATTTCTAAAAGTGATTAGAGATGTGGGAAAGTGCTAATCTTGCTCAATGTATTTTACATTATTTTTACAACTAAAATAAAATAACCAATGTCCAACATATTTCAAGACTGATGGGCATTTCTGTCTGTGATAACTTTTATATGTAACTGTCAGGTTTCTCATGGAATTGCATGCTGCTCAGTAGTTCACTTTTGTGGGGATTTATGCAAATGTTTTCTTTGATTTAACTCTGAAGCACACTCTTGAGTTTCACTTGGAGTTTCAGGCGACAGCATCCCCAAGCCTCAAAGCAAAACTCAGCTCAAACTGCCATGTTTTCCCTAGTTTCAGATTAAAACGAAAGCTCCATCCTAACCGTTGAAAGCTCAGAAATCAGGTCAAAAGCTAAAGTTTTGGGATCTGGAGATTTGGTTCAACCCATTATAGGGTCTGCTGCAAAATTCAGTTCCATGTCAGAAAGTTCTTAGAGTTGGTGATGTTCAGGACTAAGCTTGTAGCTTATGTGTAGTGCTTCAGATACCAGCGGCTTCTATGAATGTAGAAGCTTGGACTCTGCTATTTATTCAACAGTATCAGGCAAACGCAGGAATTAATTCCATTAGCCTCGTTCGTTATAGTTTATAAACATAATGGGTTTCTATGTTGTAATAGATAATATAGGCAAAATCCAAGGCTGCTAGAGTTTGCAACACATAACTTGAGTTTGCCAAGTCAGTGGCTGTAAATTTAGATCAGTGGGTGGATTTTCAAGTATTGTGCTTTGTCATTGACTCCAAAAATCATGCTTACCAGGATCCAATGCGTGAAATGACAAGACAGAATTGGATTCACCAAATTTTGTGGTGAACACCAAAATTTGAACTTTCTGTAGAATCCTATAATGTTAGGGTTGGAAAGGACCTAGTCCAACCCCTTGCTCCATGGCAGGATACCCCTGCCTACAGCATCACAGACAGATGCTTGCTTGTCTAGCTGGGTTTTGAAAATCTCCAAGAAAGGCGATTTCACAACCTCCTTGGGCAGCCATTGCCCAACAGCTCTCACAGTTTAGGAAGTTTTCCCTAATATTTAACTGAAATCTATATTGTTTCCATTTATTGCCTCATTCCCTTTTGTTCTGCCTTCTGAAAGGCAGTCTTGAACAAATGTTCACCATGATTTTTCTGGCATCATTTTAGATATTTGAAAACTGCTGTGGAACTCCCTCCCGTCGGAAGTCCTCCTGACCACCGACCTCCCCTCTTTTTGTAGACAATGTAAGACCTGGCTGTTCTGCCATGCTTTCCCTGTGGGAGGTGGGGTGGGGTAGGGTGGGCTGATACATTGTTTTTATTGTGATATTTTAATTGTATTTGTTGCAATTGTTTTAACATGTTGTTAGCTGCTTTTAGCAGGAGGGGGCGGCATACACATTTTATTAGACTAAACTATCATTTGAAAACCCTTAGTTGTCTTTTCTCTAGGCTGAACATACTCAGTTCTTTGTCTTTCCTTATACGACTTGACTTCCAGCCCCTTTATCATCTTAATTGCCCTCTGAACCTTCTCCTGTTTGTCTACGTCTTTCATGAAGTGTGTGACCCAAAACAGGACACAATGAGGCCTCACCAGCACCAAATAAAGCACACCAACACCTCACGTGTGCTGTTAACGCAGCCCAAAATCGCATTTACCATTTTTGTGACAGTGCCACGTTGCTGACTTATGTTCAGTTTATGATCCACCACAACTCTGAGATCCTTCTCTTCAGTGCTACTGCCTAGCCAGTTATTCCCCCATTTTATATTTGCGCTTACCTGCAGTACTTTCTTTGTCTTTGTTAAACCTCATTTTGTTTCTTAGAGCCCAGGTTTCCAGTTTATCGAGATAATTCTGTGTTCTAATCTTGTCTTCCAAACTGTTTGCAATCCCTCCCATTTTACTGTCATTTGAAATTTGATGATCGCTTCTTCCACCAAATTATTAATGAAGATGAGGAGGAGGACTGGGCCCAGGACTAATCCCTGCAGGACGCCACTTGGTACCGCCTCTGAATTTGATACTACACCATTAATTATCATACCACACTTGTTGAATAAGGCTTTTCAGCCAGTTATGAACCCACCTAATAGTAATCCCATCCAGCCCACATTTTATACTCTTCCTTATCAGATTATCATGTGAGACCATATCAAAAGCCTTGATGAAGGGGGGTTTTAATGGGTTTTTATGTCCTTGTTTTTTTAACGTATTTTATTAGTTGTAAGATGCCCCGAATTGCCTGGGCAAGAGGGAGCGGTATATTAAAAATCTGAATAAATAAAATTAAATAAATATATTGCATCTACTGCATTCCCCTTGTCAACCAACCTAGTAATCTAGTCAAAGAAGGAAACTAGATTGGTCTGGTATGATTTATTCTTAACAAATCTATTTTGATTACTAGTTATTTCTCCCTTTTCCTCAAGCTGCTCACAAATAATTTGTTCAAATATCTTTCCAGGTACTGAAGTTAGGCTGAGTGGCCTATAATTCTCTGGGTCATCCTTTTTTTCTTTCTTAAAAATAAGCATTATGTTTGCTCTTCTCCAGACCTCTGGAACCTCACCTGTTCACCATGAATTTTGAAAGATCATCACTAGCAGTTCTGAGATTTCTTCAGCTAATTCCTTCCAAATCCTAGAGTACAGTTTGTTCATCCTAAATTAGAGATTGGTGAGTTGAGCTACTGAGTGCTGACATACCGTAGCCTGCATTCACCAGAGCTACCTTATAAAGGTGATGGTGGTGGGTAGGGCGAGGGAGTAGGGGGGGTCCGCCCTCCTGTAGCCCAGCAGGTTCGGAGTCTGGGGGTGGTGTTGGACTCGGGGCTCCGGTGGCTAAGGCTGCCTTCCGCCAGCTGTATCTGGTACGGAGGCTGTGTCCATACATTTCCAGGCCTGACCTGGCCACCCTCATTCATGCCTTCATCACCTCAAGGCTCGACTATTGCAATGTGCTGTACCTGTCTCTTATACACATCTAGATGTGTATAAGAGACAGCTCAGACTCTGACCTGGCCACCCTCATTCATGCCTTCATCACCTCAAGGCTCGACTATTGCAATGTGCTGTACCTGGGGCTTCCCTTGTTTCTAGTTCGGAGGCTGCAGCTGGTGCAGAATGCAACGGCCTGTCTCCTTATGGGGATGGAGCACTGAGAGCATATTACATATGTCTTTCTTTCTCTCCACTAGCTGCTTATAGTCTTCTGGGCTCGATTCAAGTTGAGTTTGACCTATAAAGCCTTGCACGGTCTGGGCCCTGCCTATTTGCGAGATCGCCTCACTCCCCGGGTTCTGGACCGGCTCCTGCGGTCATCTGGGGGCGCCCTGTTGAAGGTCCCCTGGGTTTCCTGGGGGGCCATGTAGGACAGGGCATTCTCAGTGGCTGCACCGCGTCTGTGGAACTCCCTCCTGGTGGGGGCCCGTCTGGCCCCGGACCTCCCAGGTTTCCGTAGGAAATGTAAGACCGGGCTGTTCCATCAGGTGTTTGGCGAGGGAGAATGGTGAAGGGGAGGCTTGGGGGGTTTGTTCTCCCCATTTTATTGTTGTATATGTTGTTTAATGCTTTTATATACTGTATTTTATTGACTTGATTTGTTAGTTGCCCGGGGCTGCCTGGCAGGAGGGGTGGGGGTATACATTTTTAAAATAAATAAATAAATAAATAAATAAATAAAGGATGGGTCAGACCATGCTCCATCTAGCCAAATATCCTGACTCCAACAGTGGCCAGTTCTGGGTGACTTGGAAGTCCACAGGAAAAGGGCTTTTATGGAGCAAACCATCCCCTGCCGCTCATTCCCAGCTTCTGACACTAAAAGGTTAAGAGACCACCAGAGCACAAGGTTGCATCTCCTGACAATCTTAGTTAATGAGCATTGTACTTTGTTTCCTTAATGCTAGTGGCATTGAATTGTTGTATTTATATACATAATTAAAGCAGTGTGTGAATCGCAGGAAAGCAAAAGACACAGTTCATGAAATTCTGTGTCTCTTGTGAAAAAGTTGCTATCATGCACTCTTTCTTGTGTTTGTACATGTTTAATCCAGGTCCTAAGATAGTGTTTTTATGTCTGTCAGCTCTGAAGTTTCTTATAAACGAGCCTTGTATTTCAAGACTTAATTCCCACCCTGACACACTTTAAAAAATAAATAAATAAATAAATAAATAATAAAGGGTTTAACCATCAACCATAATCTAGAGTAGAGGAAAAAGCAATTCAACAAAAGCCTTGCCCAGCTGAACAGGATTCATTCATATCTCTGTCCTTTGCTACATCCCCAAGTGATCCACTGTAATGAATAAAAATTCCAAGTGGAAAAAACCTAAAGCTAGTTTGCTGGGTGGTGATGAGATAAAACATTCTGGCTTCCTACCCTTAGAAAACTTTCCCCCTACTCACAGTAAGGTCTGGAAACATTGGCCCTTTTTAAATGGGCCACAGTGCGGGGGGGAATGGGTGTGCGCCCTGGTGCAGGGGTGGTGCATGGGGGACGGTTACACGGGCGCACACCTGTCCCCACCCACCTCCACCCATCTGCATACATAGAGCAACCACCGTTTTCGCTGGTTGCTCTGTACATGGCTGACATGGGTGATGGGTAGAGATGGGTGTTGTGCAGGAGTACGCATGCACCCCCACCCACTAGCCACGGTGTTTACATGGGACTCCCCCATGCATGCCCATGCAGGCATCCATGAGTGCATTGTGTGGGGGCATCTTGTGTAAAAAGGGCTATTGATATACCATGATGATGGAGGCCCCTATAATCACCTACATAGATGGGAAATACCTGTAAGCTCTGGATTTAGTTTGTATGTTACTGTAAACAGCCTTTCCCCAACTGGGAAATACATCTGCTGGAGGTCAGCTAGCCCAGAGAACAAGGATGTCTTCACTATGGTTTGCTGCAAAGGCCCCATTAATCCAGGCTTCCCAGTCAAACTCAGTGTCCAATCTTGCCTCTCAGAAGAGGAAAAACTTCCTCCTGAGGAGGAGTACATTTTTCCCTGTTGTGATCTCAGTGCTTGTGTGAAATTACTCCACTCCAAGGGTAAACTTGTTCCCAAGTGGTACACAAGGCATTTCTAACACAATTGTCATGGACTCCTCTGATAGCCTTTCCTGCTGTAGGGATCAGTGCTCACGGAGTATGAACAAACACACCATTCCCCTCCGTTATGTCCATGCAGGGAAATTGAAGCAGCCTTCCTTGATATCTTTTTTTGTCATTTGAGCTGTCTAATCATAAGGCAGGCTTGAAGCTGAATGAAGATGCTGAAGGCTGCCGCCCTCTGTCATTATAAATGCCTAAAAATTAATTACATTTTTGGCACTGAGACTTTGCAATCCTCTGGTCCGCTTTCATGGATTTGATGTACATTTTAGGCAGTAGAGATGAAGTTCATTTTAGTTTGCATTTCAAGCTAGCAGTGAATTCACTTTTAGTACTGCATTTAAGATTCCTCTCTGGCTCATTAGCTGCAGTGCACTGCATGTCGGGTATGTATTCCAGCTGAAGGAAACATAGGGATTCCACAAAATGATCTCCAACCAAATTATTCTGAAGCTGTTTTTATTTATTTATTTATTTATTTATTTAAGGTATTTTTAACCCACCCATCCTACCACAGGCAGCTCTGGGGCAGCACACAACATCAATATCAAAAACTTTAAAAACAGCTATAAAATACACAGCAAAGGGAGGGATAAAAGTCCCTAATCACCCCCCAGCCTAACCCCAGTCCCCCCACCCTACCCATCCTCCCCTCTAAAAGCCAGATGGAACAGCCATGTCTTGCAACTATGGGTATTTTCAGACGTTACAAGATCACAGTCAATCACAGTGAACCACGGTCAATCCCGCAGCAGGGCCAAAGTGCCCTGAATGTCTGTTTCGCGGCTGCCAGATGTTCACCACAGTCAATACCCACCAGGGTTCAAAAATAACCATGTTTCCGGAGCTCCGGCCCAGCCCATCTCCGAAAGCATGGTCAAAGCAATTCCCAACGGGAACAACAAAAAAAGTAACGTCTGAAAGGCAACCACCAGCCGGAATCAAGCAACATGATTCCCAGCCAAGGACAAAGCACGTAGCGTCGCTGCCAGGCAATGAGCAACAACACAAGCTGGGGAGGGAGATTTAAAGGGCACACAGCAGCAGCCGGGACGAGCCGCCCCAGCACCTTCCGGGTGCTGTGATCATGGCCCGGGATCGGCGTAGCGTCTGTTGCGCTGCCCCGGGCCATGGTCTGGTAGCCTGATTCCCTGCCGTGGTCCCCCTCCCGTCACGTCTGTTTGGGGCTCTCCTTGACCACGGGAGGTGGTTAGCCGGTTCGCCACCGCTGGGAATCTACTGTGGTGAATTGGGACCACGTAACGTCTGAAATCACCCTATGTCGAAATGAAGGGAGATCCAGGACCAAACAGGCCTCCACAGGCAGGGAGATCCACAGTCAAGGGGCGGCCACCGAGAAGGCCCTCCCCATTGTGGCCCCCCGGCAGACTCAGGGAACCTCCAGGAGAGCACCCCCCAATGACCACAGGGGCTGGTCCAGGGCCTGGGGGTGTGTGAGACAGTCCCACAAATAGGTTGGGCCAAAGCCATTTAGGGCTTTATAGGTAAGCACCAACACCTTGAATTGGGTCCGGAAGACTACAGGCAGCCAGTGCAGAAACTGAAGAACCAGTGTAATATGGTCCCGGTGGCCCAATCCCACTAGGAGACAGGCCGCTGTGTTCTGCACTAGCTGCAGTCTCCGTACCATCACCAAAAGTAGCCCCACTTAAAGCGCATTATAGTAGTCAAGCCTAGAGGTGATGAAAGCATGAATGATGGTGGCCAGATCAGAATCTGAAACATATGGCCGAAGCTGACTCACCAGGTGTAATTGGTGTAAGGCACTTTTTGCCACAGCCTCCACCTGAGCATCCAAGTGGAGTTGCAAATCAAGGAGCACCCCCAGACTCCACATCTGGGGAACCAGCGGAGGGCAGACCTCATCAGTGATGGGGACTGTTACCTCTGCCGCACTACCCACCAACATCACCTCTGTCTTGTCAGGATTCCGCCTCAGTCGGTTTGCCTGCATCCAGTCCCCCACAGCTGTAAGGCACCCGTTAAGCACCGAGACTGGATCTGGATCTGATGAAAAAGAGAGGTAAATCTGGGTGTCATCAGCATCCCAAACCTCCTGACCACCTCACCAAGTGGTCACATATACACATTGAACAGGAGAGGGGACAGAACAGAACCCTGCGGGACTCCACACAATAGGTCTTGGTGTGATGAAAAACAATCACAGAGTACCACTCGCTGAGTTCTTCCGGCCAGGAAGGAGCAGAACCAGTCAAGGACCGTACCACCCACCCCTGCATGGTTCCACAGGCACATCACCAACATCTCATGATCAACGGTATCAAACGCCGCTGACAGATCTAATAGAATCAACAGGACTGAACAGTCATAATCCAATTCCTGGCGAAGATCGTCAACCAACGCCACACGCGCAGTCTCAGTGCCATATCCCGGGCGAAACCCCGACTACGTGGGATCAAGAAAACCGATACGGTCCAGATGCCCGTGCAACTGCCGGGCCACCACCCACTCAATAACCTTCCCTAAAAAGGGAAGGTTAGAGACTGGCCGAGGAGTCTACGTCAAGTGATGGCTTCTTGAGCAGGGGCTGCACCACCACCTCTTTAAGGCCGCCCGGCACCCTGCCGTCCCTAAGGGAGGCACTGACCACCCCTGCCAGCAGCAGTCCCATCATCTCCCAGCAGGCCCTAACCAGCCAGGACGGGCACAGGTCCAGTTCACAACAGGTAGCCCTGACAGCCCCAAGAACATCCTCTGCATCGGCAGGGATCACCAACTGAAACTGACAAACAAGGACAAGGCGGGGCTTCCATAACCTCTAATCGCCTCACTGCAGAAAGTGCAGCATCAAAACCATGGTGAATCTGAGCGATTTTATCCACAAAATAATCCACAAACAAGTCAGAGTGGGCATTAAATGACTCTACTCCCAGGTGGAGGGAGGCTGGACTGATCAGCCCCCGCACCACCTAGAACAGCTCCTCTGGACGGGATTTAGCAGATGCTATAAGAGCAGCAAAGACCTCCTTCTTTGCTGTCCGCATAGCAACGACATAGGCTCGTAAACTCACTCTATGCCGTAAACTGTCGGCTTCAGCACATGAACAACGCCACCGTCGCTCCAACTGCCTTCCCTCCTGCTTCAGCACCCACACCCCCTCCAAAATCCAGGGAGGCCTGTGGTGCTGCCACCTGGGGAAGCGAACGCCGTGGAGCTATCTGATCAATGGCCTCTGACAGCAAGGTGTTCCACAGCTTGACGAGGCCATCGATGGGACAGTCGTCCAGATCAGAGGGAATATCCCCCAAAGCCTCCCGGAACCACTCCGGTTCCAACTGTCGATGGGGGCGGACCATTCAAATAGGTTCCACGCCCCTCCGGGCACCAGGAGAGGGGCCTGTAGGAGATAATGGTCCGTCCATGACAAGAGCACAGCTGATATCTCCCCCACCAATGGACCCCTCGCCTCAAGGCTGGTGCAAAACATAAGGTCTAAGGTATGACCCCCCCCTGATGTGTCGGGCCGCTAACCCTCTGGGACAGGTCCATAGTTGCCATGATGGCGGCCATGAACTCACGCTCCACACCCCCAAGATCGGTGTCAGTGTGGATGTTGAAGTCCCCCAGGACTATCGTCCTCGGGGATTGCAACACCACTCCCGACACCAGATCCGCTAGAGCATGCAGGGAGGCCACTGTACAGGTAGGTGCACAGTATACTAGCAGCACTCCCAAACTGTCCCCTGCCACATCAAACACCAGATGGAGACCCTCAACCCCCATTATGGANTAAATAAATAAATAAATAAATAAATAAAGGATGGGTCAGACCATGCTCCATCTAGCCAAATATCCTGACTCCAACAGTGGCCAGTTCTGGGTGACTTGGAAGTCCACAGGAAAAGGGCTTTTATGGAGCAAACCATCCCCTGCCGCTCATTCCCAGCTTCTGACACTAAAAGGTTAAGAGACCACCAGAGCACAAGGTTGCATCTCCTGACAATCTTAGTTAATGAGCATTGTACTTTGTTTCCTTAATGCTAGTGGCATTGAATTGTTGTATTTATATACATAATTAAAGCAGTGTGTGAATCGCAGGAAAGCAAAAGACACAGTTCATGAAATTCTGTGTCTCTTGTGAAAAAGTTGCTATCATGCACTCTTTCTTGTGTTTGTACATGTTTAATCCAGGTCCTAAGATAGTGTTTTTATGTCTGTCAGCTCTGAAGTTTCTTATAAACGAGCCTTGTATTTCAAGACTTAATTCCCACCCTGACACACTTTAAAAAATAAATAAATAAATAAATAAATAATAAAGGGTTTAACCATCAACCATAATCTAGAGTAGAGGAAAAAGCAATTCAACAAAAGCCTTGCCCAGCTGAACAGGATTCATTCATATCTCTGTCCTTTGCTACATCCCCAAGTGATCCACTGTAATGAATAAAAATTCCAAGTGGAAAAAACCTAAAGCTAGTTTGCTGGGTGGTGATGAGATAAAACATTCTGGCTTCCTACCCTTAGAAAACTTTCCCCCTACTCACAGTAAGGTCTGGAAACATTGGCCCTTTTTAAATGGGCCACAGTGCGGGGGGGAATGGGTGTGCGCCCTGGTGCAGGGGTGGTGCATGGGGGACGGTTACACGGGCGCACACCTGTCCCCACCCACCTCCACCCATCTGCATACATAGAGCAACCACCGTTTTCGCTGGTTGCTCTGTACATGGCTGACATGGGTGATGGGTAGAGATGGGTGTTGTGCAGGAGTACGCATGCACCCCCACCCACTAGCCACGGTGTTTACATGGGACTCCCCCATGCATGCCCATGCAGGCATCCATGAGTGCATTGTGTGGGGGCATCTTGTGTAAAAAGGGCTATTGATATACCATGATGATGGAGGCCCCTATAATCACCTACATAGATGGGAAATACCTGTAAGCTCTGGATTTAGTTTGTATGTTACTGTAAACAGCCTTTCCCCAACTGGGAAATACATCTGCTGGAGGTCAGCTAGCCCAGAGAACAAGGATGTCTTCACTATGGTTTGCTGCAAAGGCCCCATTAATCCAGGCTTCCCAGTCAAACTCAGTGTCCAATCTTGCCTCTCAGAAGAGGAAAAACTTCCTCCTGAGGAGGAGTACATTTTTCCCTGTTGTGATCTCAGTGCTTGTGTGAAATTACTCCACTCCAAGGGTAAACTTGTTCCCAAGTGGTACACAAGGCATTTCTAACACAATTGTCATGGACTCCTCTGATAGCCTTTCCTGCTGTAGGGATCAGTGCTCACGGAGTATGAACAAACACACCATTCCCCTCCGTTATGTCCATGCAGGGAAATTGAAGCAGCCTTCCTTGATATCTTTTTTTGTCATTTGAGCTGTCTAATCATAAGGCAGGCTTGAAGCTGAATGAAGATGCTGAAGGCTGCCGCCCTCTGTCATTATAAATGCCTAAAAATTAATTACATTTTTGGCACTGAGACTTTGCAATCCTCTGGTCCGCTTTCATGGATTTGATGTACATTTTAGGCAGTAGAGATGAAGTTCATTTTAGTTTGCATTTCAAGCTAGCAGTGAATTCACTTTTAGTACTGCATTTAAGATTCCTCTCTGGCTCATTAGCTGCAGTGCACTGCATGTCGGGTATGTATTCCAGCTGAAGGAAACATAGGGATTCCACAAAATGATCTCCAACCAAATTATTCTGAAGCTGTTTTTATTTATTTATTTATTTATTTATTTAAGGTATTTTTAACCCACCCATCCTACCACAGGCAGCTCTGGGGCAGCACACAACATCAATATCAAAAACTTTAAAAACAGCTATAAAATACACAGCAAAGGGAGGGATAAAAGTCCCTAATCACCCCCCAGCCTAACCCCAGTCCCCCCACCCTACCCATCCTCCCCTCTAAAAGCCAGATGGAACAGCCATGTCTTGCAACTATGGGTATTTTCAGACGTTACAAGATCACAGTCAATCACAGTGAACCACGGTCAATCCCGCAGCAGGGCCAAAGTGCCCTGAATGTCTGTTTCGCGGCTGCCAGATGTTCACCACAGTCAATACCCACCAGGGTTCAAAAATAACCATGTTTCCGGAGCTCCGGCCCAGCCCATCTCCGAAAGCATGGTCAAAGCAATTCCCAACGGGAACAACAAAAAAAGTAACGTCTGAAAGGCAACCACCAGCCGGAATCAAGCAACATGATTCCCAGCCAAGGACAAAGCACGTAGCGTCGCTGCCAGGCAATGAGCAACAACACAAGCTGGGGAGGGAGATTTAAAGGGCACACAGCAGCAGCCGGGACGAGCCGCCCCAGCACCTTCCGGGTGCTGTGATCATGGCCCGGGATCGGCGTAGCGTCTGTTGCGCTGCCCCGGGCCATGGTCTGGTAGCCTGATTCCCTGCCGTGGTCCCCCTCCCGTCACGTCTGTTTGGGGCTCTCCTTGACCACGGGAGGTGGTTAGCCGGTTCGCCACCGCTGGGAATCTACTGTGGTGAATTGGGACCACGTAACGTCTGAAATCACCCTATGTCGAAATGAAGGGAGATCCAGGACCAAACAGGCCTCCACAGGCAGGGAGATCCACAGTCAAGGGGCGGCCACCGAGAAGGCCCTCCCCATTGTGGCCCCCCGGCAGACTCAGGGAACCTCCAGGAGAGCACCCCCCAATGACCACAGGGGCTGGTCCAGGGCCTGGGGGTGTGTGAGACAGTCCCACAAATAGGTTGGGCCAAAGCCATTTAGGGCTTTATAGGTAAGCACCAACACCTTGAATTGGGTCCGGAAGACTACAGGCAGCCAGTGCAGAAACTGAAGAACCAGTGTAATATGGTCCCGGTGGCCCAATCCCACTAGGAGACAGGCCGCTGTGTTCTGCACTAGCTGCAGTCTCCGTACCATCACCAAAAGTAGCCCCACTTAAAGCGCATTATAGTAGTCAAGCCTAGAGGTGATGAAAGCATGAATGATGGTGGCCAGATCAGAATCTGAAACATATGGCCGAAGCTGACTCACCAGGTGTAATTGGTGTAAGGCACTTTTTGCCACAGCCTCCACCTGAGCATCCAAGTGGAGTTGCAAATCAAGGAGCACCCCCAGACTCCACATCTGGGGAACCAGCGGAGGGCAGACCTCATCAGTGATGGGGACTGTTACCTCTGCCGCACTACCCACCAACATCACCTCTGTCTTGTCAGGATTCCGCCTCAGTCGGTTTGCCTGCATCCAGTCCCCCACAGCTGTAAGGCACCCGTTAAGCACCGAGACTGGATCTGGATCTGATGAAAAAGAGAGGTAAATCTGGGTGTCATCAGCATCCCAAACCTCCTGACCACCTCACCAAGTGGTCACATATACACATTGAACAGGAGAGGGGACAGAACAGAACCCTGCGGGACTCCACACAATAGGTCTTGGTGTGATGAAAAACAATCACAGAGTACCACTCGCTGAGTTCTTCCGGCCAGGAAGGAGCAGAACCAGTCAAGGACCGTACCACCCACCCCTGCATGGTTCCACAGGCACATCACCAACATCTCATGATCAACGGTATCAAACGCCGCTGACAGATCTAATAGAATCAACAGGACTGAACAGTCATAATCCAATTCCTGGCGAAGATCGTCAACCAACGCCACACGCGCAGTCTCAGTGCCATATCCCGGGCGAAACCCCGACTACGTGGGATCAAGAAAACCGATACGGTCCAGATGCCCGTGCAACTGCCGGGCCACCACCCACTCAATAACCTTCCCTAAAAAGGGAAGGTTAGAGACTGGCCGAGGAGTCTACGTCAAGTGATGGCTTCTTGAGCAGGGGCTGCACCACCACCTCTTTAAGGCCGCCCGGCACCCTGCCGTCCCTAAGGGAGGCACTGACCACCCCTGCCAGCAGCAGTCCCATCATCTCCCAGCAGGCCCTAACCAGCCAGGACGGGCACAGGTCCAGTTCACAACAGGTAGCCCTGACAGCCCCAAGAACATCCTCTGCATCGGCAGGGATCACCAACTGAAACTGACAAACAAGGACAAGGCGGGGCTTCCATAACCTCTAATCGCCTCACTGCAGAAAGTGCAGCATCAAAACCATGGTGAATCTGAGCGATTTTATCCACAAAATAATCCACAAACAAGTCAGAGTGGGCATTAAATGACTCTACTCCCAGGTGGAGGGAGGCTGGACTGATCAGCCCCCGCACCACCTAGAACAGCTCCTCTGGACGGGATTTAGCAGATGCTATAAGAGCAGCAAAGACCTCCTTCTTTGCTGTCCGCATAGCAACGACATAGGCTCGTAAACTCACTCTATGCCGTAAACTGTCGGCTTCAGCACATGAACAACGCCACCGTCGCTCCAACTGCCTTCCCTCCTGCTTCAGCACCCACACCCCCTCCAAAATCCAGGGAGGCCTGTGGTGCTGCCACCTGGGGAAGCGAACGCCGTGGAGCTATCTGATCAATGGCCTCTGACAGCAAGGTGTTCCACAGCTTGACGAGGCCATCGATGGGACAGTCGTCCAGATCAGAGGGAATATCCCCCAAAGCCTCCCGGAACCACTCCGGTTCCAACTGTCGATGGGGGCGGATGTCCGCACTGCACTCTCATTCCAGGCACTCTCATTCCTAAAGTCATAAACCTGATACAATTTATACTTGAGTAGTCCCATTCACTATTATGTGGTTTCCACAGCATAAGTGATTTCAGAATTGCTGCCATAATCTGTAGATGCTGGAGTAGCTGGATTGGAACTTAACCTTGCTTTCAGATGGGTTGTTTGTGCAGATTAGCCAATAAATTATTCTGTTGTTTTTTAATTTTTTAAAAAAGAACACTTAGTAAACTAGAGTAGAACTGGTCTCCTCCAGTATGGGAACAATCATAGACCGGTTACTGCAAAGCAGAGCTTGGCCTTGTATAAAAGGATGATTTCAGTCTGTCGGGGTGGCATATTGTTAGAGGGATGCATGAGAAGCTGAAATATGAATCCCATTATATGTTAATGGACTCTGAATTCCTAGTGTTCACAAACCACTATAAACAATGTAAACCTCCTGCATACCCCTTGGGAAGGGGAGTTCTTCACGAAATAGCTCAATTACACAGCAAATTATCATTACTCATTCAGTCAGTCAGTCAGAGTAAAAATAACAACAAAATGGACTTGTACCAAAAGGATTTCTCCTGTTTTTGGAGCTTTTTATTGTAGAAGCAAGGTCTTCCCCAAAACTGTTCTCTTGCTGGGCTAGCTTCAGTGCAGCACAGCTTTCCTACAAAAGCACTGTAAATATATTCCCTTTATCCAAGCCAGGAAGATTTTGCTGATATCAGTGCAGAATATAGCCTGCTATTAGCATAAAATAACATTAGCATAAATAGAAAAGAATCAGAAGGCTTTAAAAAAAAATCCAACATAAGTGGCCTGCTCATTTCACTAGACTCCACTGTAGCAGAGAAACTGTGAAATTTCCATAATAATGTAGATCAGGGAAAACAAACACTTTTATTGATAGAGAAATTATATCCTGTTGCTGAATATAAAATTCTACAGCTCTGTTCTAGCAGCATTGAAAGTATAAACATATTTTTTAAAATACAAATGCAATGTAAATAAAATATTCTGAATAATCTGGCTGCAGACACATACCGATAGTATTTTAATGCAGAAACCCAGGGGTAATGGCATCTCACCGGATGGATTCCATATCTTAGTCCCTCTGTTAGTGGCGTCTGATCCAGTTGTGAAAGGTGTCTTGTCTTGTTCAGTTACTGAACGGAATGTATACAAAAACACCATACCAACCGGCATAGTAGGATGCATTTTTAGGGGTACTGCTTACCTCCCATTTGTTTAAAAGAAAAGAAAGAAAAAAGCAAGAAATACAGTCTTTTGGGAACACTACTCTAGTCTCCAGTACTGCTCCCAAACACTCCATCCCTAGATATAATGTTACTGTGGTGTTTGGTCTGTGACTCAGTACTAAAGGGTTGTTTCAGCTAGGTAGACTGGCAGGAAGGGGAGGGAGAGGGAGAAAAACAGAGAGGGAGAGAAGAGAGTGAGGCCATGAAAATAAGCCAGGAGAAGGTTTAGAATGACTACTCATACATATGTATGAATAGTCTCATCTCTGTACTTTTTGACTACTCGTTGAAAGGTGCCGAGTACTCTTGGTTCTTGAACTCTTTAGACTGTGCCCCCTTCTTGTCCATGGTACTTGATGTCTCCACCCCTGATCATACCTTGCCCAATCTCACTCCTCTCCTTACTACTACCCTGCCTGTGTCCTGACTCTTTCGTCTTTGCCCTCTCTCTCTCTCTCTCTCTCCTGCTCCCAAAGACATTGCTGCTGCTCCTTCCCAATTCCCCTAACTATCCTAGGCCAACTTCTAAAATTGTCCCCTCTGAAACATGAATTTCCATTGTGGGCTGCAGCACCAATACAAATTCATGTTACGGAGACAGACAGACAGAGATACCACCATTTTGGAAATTCCCCTTTAGTTCGACTATGGGTTGACAGCTGTGCCTCTACCTGTATGTCTCTAGAATGCATTCCAGGGAGACTGTTGTTGTCATGATGGTCCCTCCCAAGTGTGACAGAGATGGAGACAAAGTGGTTTAAAGGATATCTTTTATTGGACCAACTGCTGTTGGTGAAAATACGCAAGCTTTCAGGACACACAGGGCCCTTCCTCGGGCATTTCATTTTATTTATTTACATTCCCCCCCGCCCCCTTTCTCCAAAGACTCAGGGTGGCTTACAATATCAAATATAAAATACAATAAAATCCCTAAAAAACCCTAACAACACCCCAAACAACCACTCACCCCACCCTTTATCCCCACCTGCCACCCACCAATCCGCCTTCCTCCAGAAAATGAACAGGCTCGAGCTGAGGCAGACTTCCAAGGGGAGGGAGTGGGGCAGAAACCGAGAATGCCCCCCTGCGTGCCCTTGTCGTAGCAACTTCATGGGCAGTTGGCACTCGCAAGACGGCACCTTCAGCCAACCTCCAAGGCTGCACCAGAACACAGGGGGAAAGACAGTCTTTCAGATACCTGGGGCCCAAGCTGTTTAGAGCTTTATAGATTAAAACCAGCACCCTTGAATTATGCCCCGAAATCTGTTGGCAGACTTTGTAGCGTAGCCATTCAGAAATATATAAACTTAGCATATTTTCTATATTTATATATAAATATATAAACCACCAGTTACCTTATCTTATCCACTCCCACCCATTTCTGCCTCCTTATATACCTGTCCTGAATTTGCTCAGTTTATATATTTCTACTGGCTATGCTACATGTCTGAGGAAGGACCCTGTGAGGCCCGAAAGCTTGCTCATTTTCACCAACAGCAGTTGGTCCAGTCAAAAATAGCGTTCAAACCACCCTGTCTCCATCTCTAGAATGCACTTCACATACATGCGAGGAGCACAGGTCACTGGTTTGAGAACCAGTCTGAGCCAGCAAAAAACACAAGCATCTGAGCGTTCCCAGTGACTTTAGAACTAGTCACATACTTTACGTTAAGAATGTGCTTAATATAAGGGCTGTGCTAGATCAAGCTAGAATGCACCGCACTTTGAAAGTTCAAGTCCCCTAAACAGCAAAAAATATTTTTAGGGCACATCTTGGTATTAAGATAAATACCTTCCTATCTGGGACATGGCCACCTCTGCCAAAAATATTAGGACACAGACAGGGTAATTTAAAAAGAAAGCTTCTCTGAAAGCTACACTCTGCACACACTGTGATGTGTAGGCAGGGACCTGTGATCACTGCATTTTTCCTGTTGTTGTCAGTGGGGGAAATGCAGTAAACCAGCTGAGCTTCAGCTTGCTAATGAATGGGGCTACTCTTGGTAGTAAGCACTACATGAGGAAGTTAGTACCTAACAAAACATGTCTCTGGTCAATGTCTGGGATTTCTAGGCACTTCCAAACAATTATTGATTTTATTTCAGTATCAAAAAGCATGTGCAGGACTAGCTCTGTGATTTTTTTTATCCTAGCCTCTTGGCTGTTGAAGATCCCCTATCATAACTTGAACAATATATGGCTGTGTTTTTAGTGCTCCCACACCTCCCCTTCAAATGCAGCTGGCCTTTAAGGGTTCTCCTTTGCTTTGTTCTTTGGTAAATCCACTTACACCCATGGAAAATTGGTATGAAAATCTACTGAATCAGAACGGCAACATTGCTCTCCGTTTGTATAGGGGTAAATGACTACCTCAAGGCAGGAAGAACTCTGCCCCTAGCAGCATTGTGATTAAATATACTACACCCAGCCACTGTTTACGTAGAGATGTTTTCTTGCGTGGCCTGTCCTGAAAAGTAATATTTCCCAATTTGGGGGAGATAAGGGAGGAAAGCTGATGAGGTGGTGCAGCTACACAAAGCCAGTTGAACAGTTAATGCTTTAACCTTGCATATAATTTATACAATAAACAAAGTCACATGTTTCTCTAATAATTTAGATGTAAGCAAATGTTGATTTATTCAGGAAGGCTACTGCCAGCAGCAAAGCCTGCAGCACTGAAATTTGAATTAAACTAGGACAGAAGCAGGCTAGTCTATAATAACATTTGTATAATTTTATTTTTGCCCTTGGCTAAGTTCATTTCCTTCTACAGTAGATGCATGAAATTGGTTCTTCAGCCACCTTTAGCTGATGTTCATTGATATTGGGGGTAGGCAGAAAAGCAAGAGAATGTACCGTTTTTAGACTTTGTGTTTCCAATAGGAAGGCCATGAATTCAGAGGTCATTTATGACAATGATTTTTGTTCTTGAATGATACTCACTGCAGAGATTACCGAACAGCCCCATTTAACCTGGAGATATAGAATCCCCCCCTCCTCCCCCTATTATTCTGTGTGCGGACTTTGAACTGAGAATGCTAAACAGATGCAAATGCAACACTGTTTTTATTCTTTTATTCAGACCCTAGGGGGTGAAATCTGAGTTCTTGGTCTCCTTTCAGCACTGAAAGGAAGGACTGTATGAGATTTTTTAAAATGATGGTGAGAAATAAGCACTTGTACAAATATGTGAATGGGGTCCTTTGAGTTGATTTCTCCTTTAACGTCCCCTTCTAATGGAAGCAAACCTACTGAATAATGGCAAGGCTGCAAATACAAGGCAGTAATTCCATCAAGGGGTTCTGATGGTGACAGAAATCACCATTTCCAAGATCAGTGACTCACATCATCAGAACTCAAAGACCAAGGACATGATGCACAAACTATTTACCCCAGAGAAGTACCATTGTGTTTTCCTTTTGTTCGAGAGCAGTGCAATGGGCTCCCAACTGGAAGATCCAAGTTTGAGGGTCATGCTCAGCCCTTTGTTCCCAGGCTGGCAGGAGCGAGGAATGCATACAGATTTTGCTTGGTGACTGGTGTTGGATGAAAGCCAGGTATTATTTTTTAGAGACTCCATGGGTCCTTCTTGGAGCTAGCTTGATATGCTGTAGGGAACGGGGTGTTTAATTTTCACCGACCATTGGAATAATAATCATCATCATCTTTATATAGGGCTCCCCTGCCAAGGCACTCGGAGCACTTTACATATGACTAACACAACTTTTGAATCCTCACAACAACCCTGTGAGGTACCTTAGGCTGAGAGAATAATGTGACTGGCCCAAGGTCACCCAGGGGGTTTCTGGTTAAGGTGAGACTAGAACGGAGGTTGCCCCCCTTCCAGTCCAAGTACTGCACACTTAGCCATTACACCACACTGGCTCTATAACTATCCCTATATATATATTCCTATGGTCCCTATAATGTGAGAATACAGGGTGTTTTTAGACAAGCATCTCCCCATCCATTACCCACCCATCATGTATGTTTCAGGACTGCATAGGACACCAATGCGGCCCTGCAACATGCATGACAGGTGGGTGATGCGTGGGGAGGCACTTGTCTAAAAACACCCACAAACAAGTCTCGTATCACTCAAGGTACCCTCTTACCTTAGGGACTGCCTCGCCCTTCGCGCCCCGGAACGACTCCTGCGGTCTGCCGGGGGTGCCCTCCTGGAGGTCCCCCGTGTTAAGCGGGGGGCCACGATGGAGCGGGCATTCTCGGTGGTAGGGCCGCGGCTGTGGAACTCCCTTCCGGAGGAAGCTCGCCTGGCCCCAAGCCTTTTGACATTTCGGCGGAACTGTAAGACCTGGCTGTTTGCCCAGGCCTTTGGGAGGGAGGGGGGGGTGATTTTTAATCCCCCACCTGTTTACTTATTTTATATACCACCAGCTTTATTGATTTGTTTTATGGTTGTATTTTAAATGTTTTAAATGTTTTTATTGTTGTAAACCGCCCCGAGCTGCTGTGCAGGATGGGGCGGTATAGAAATCCAATAAATGAAATGAAATGAAATGAAGGTAGAAGGCGCCTCAACCCAGCTGCCAGAATAGCTCTATCTTCAGTTTTGCCAATTGGGAAAATGCAGTGAACATGGGTCCCCCTGTCTATAACTTCATTGTATGGAAGCTGGGTCAAATACACTGTCTTACTGAAATATTTTGCAGTGACAAGTCTGTATTTTTAAGTTACTCAACTAACTTAAAATTCATTCTTATTTTGTAAGAGCCTTAGGGGAACGTTATACATTTAAATAATTTTAAAAAATAATCTGTCAGGATGCTTGGAGACTTGTGGAAATCCAGAACTGGGATAACTGAAGTTCAGATGCAGAAAGGCTCAGATCATGGAGTATCTGTGCCCTTGATCCACCCGCTGTAGCATATCCTCATTTTCACTCCCTTCCCTCAAGTTCACTCTTTCAGTGCTTGAGAGCAGGGTACTAAATCTGTGGGTTGGAAAGAGGTCGGATTTGGCCTACAGGCCAGAGGTTCCAAACCACTGATGTAGATCTTAGGGAACAGCGCAGAGAGGAAAGCAGCTGAGGCATGCCTCCTCTCATCTTCACAAACATGACCAGGAAGCTTAGCTTCATTCACTTAGCCCTGGTTGCTGCTTAGCATAACTGTATTGGGTAATACCTGCTGTGGCAGGTATAGGGTATTTAAAGAGCCATCATGCTTTGATCCTGCCCATGGTGAGAGCCGCCACCACAGGCAGGATCAGGCTCAGCCGCCGAACAAACGTGCCAGCAGCCGGGGCTGAGGTAAAAACCAGAGAAAGGGTGGGGGACATGGGTCCACACGGCCCTGCCCCCACGCTGCTCATCACAGCCCCACCTCCTCCCTGACGGGCAGGTGTGGTGGCCTATGAGGCTGCTGTGCCCACCCAAGGAGCTCCAGCCACAGGCCAAAGTTAGGTAGAGCGGGCCGTCAGACGTGACGGCCCGCTCTACTATGGTCCAGGCTAGGCTTCCCCGGACCATGGCAGGGCTAACTCTGGGATGTACATTGGCAGGGAGCCAGGGAGTTAACCCTGCCATGATCCGGGGTTAATTTATTCTCGCCCGCAGCAAACATCTGGCGGGCAGGAATAAACATGACACCACCATGGGTGGCCATGCTAGAGTTAGCGTGGCCACCTGTGGTAGCATCACATCTAAAAAATACCCATAGACTTGTTCTCTGTTCTCTTTGCATTGTTCTCTTTCGAGCATGGAGACAGATGTTTGTTTGTTTATTTATTTATTTACTTATTTTACTTGTATCCCTCTCCCTCGAGCCCTATGGCAACTCGGGGTGGTTCACAAAATATTTAAAACAATATATAAAAACAATACATAAAAGGGATTACTAAAACAATAAAGACAACAACAAAGAGGTAAAAAACCCACCCTTATTCCCCTCCCCACCCCCAAGACCCAGGGGCGGATTGGGAAATCAAAGTGGCCCGGGAAAATATAGTGTTAGTGGCCGGCGTGCCGGAAATGGGCTAAGGGGGCGTGGCTTGGGGGCGTGGCTTGGGGTGGGCAGAGTGTACCAGATTTGGGGCCTATCGGAGCTGAGTCCCCAGACTCAGATCCTCAGCAGCCTGGCAGGGGTGAGCGGGAGGTTATGGGGGGATGGCAGGGGGGAGACTGCC
>QEPC01002018.1:2395450-2412531 GCA_003113815.1 Sphenodon punctatus
GGAGGCAGATAATTAGTTTCGTTTCTTGCAAGCCTCTCCACCCCTGGTGCCTGGAAGTCTGCTCCTCAGTGACTGACACCTCCCTGTAATGTTTGACCTTCCAGTGAACCTTTTTTTGCCACCCGAACTCATCAGAACGCGATCCGAACTGACCTAACTGTTCGGCCATTTCGCCGTTCGGTGTTCGGTTTGTTCGGTATGTTCACGTTCAGGTTCGAGTTCAGTCGTCCGAACAGGCCGAGTTCGGGCCGAACTCCGAACTGCCGAACCGCGTTCGCCGATCCCTAGTTTAAGAAGGTTTAAGAGTGTTCAACACTCTCTCAATTGGCTTAAGGTCCCCTTTAAACAGTCGAAGACAAGCCTACAATGAGAGTGTAAGGAAATTTCCTTGTTACCACAACATATCCAAGGGGTCACCTATACAGTATAAAGAAATGTGATTTAAGCATGTTAACTACCTTTTGGAGGCCATAGGGTTTACGGTTACCATGACTATCTAGTAGACATGGCAACCTGTCTACATGAGCTTTTTGAGCATCTGTTAGTCAACATATCTTAACATGTTGATGAACCTCTCGCTTGTTCTTTACTTATAAGGGATTATTTCATTTCTTATAAGTACTTAAGGAATTTACGTATATCATTCTGAGCCTCAGTATCCAGCTTCAACCTCCAGTGCTTTCAGTAGCACTTTGAAGACATTCAGAACCTCACGGAGTCTGGTCCTCTAGCACCTAGTGCTCATGGATCCCTACTGGTCATGTGGAACTTTAGTGCTGCGTTCAACACTAAAAATAAAGACAGTGAATGGAGTACAGCCTGAAGCCAGTGGTGCTTGGATTGATGGCAGAATTTGGCCTTCGTTGCTCAGTGGAAGAATACACTTCCACAGTTTAAACCTCTGTTTTGTTACATGAGTGAATAGTGAAAGGTACTATAGCCACATGAAACCTGTAAATTGACAATGAGGCTCCTTAGACCATTTCTTCATCTGCAAATGGAAACAATGATGTATGTACCACACATGATTATTTTGAGGTTTCAGTAGCTTAACATTTGTAAAATGTTTTGAGAATCTTAAAAAGAGGGCACATTATCCTCAGAAACTAGCCAAAATATTGCATCCTTTCTCCAATAAAAGTGCCTAAAATTTGAATGAGGGAGACCACAGTAAGGGCAGATTACCTTGACACAAGGGAGACCACATCTCATTGTCAGGCCCTTTCAGGCATTGGCCTTTTTGCTGAAATTTCCTGCAAGGGCTCCAATTAGGGTTACTAGATGTCTTGTATTTTAAGGAACATTGCCTATTTTGGAACTGCCAGCAGTTCCGCAAGATTCCATACAGCAGAATACCCAGCTCTGTAAGGATTTGTATTTTTAAACATTTTTTTAACTGACTATCCTAATTCCTCAATAACTGTGATGCAGACATCCATATGCTTAAAACTGGCATTCAGTCTCAGTTTCATTTCACAGAGCCACTGAGCACTATGGTAACAATGTTCAAATCACTACTAACCTGGCTTGATTTGAACTGAAACCCTAAAGGTGGAATGTCCCATATTCCATCGCTTGTCCTGTAGCCTGCACAAATCCCCCACCCCCCGAAGACAGCCACTCTTTCTCACGATGGGATGGGAATTTACCCTTGTAGACATGTTGCTATCCGACATGATGAATGATTAGTGCTTACTCCTGCTATACATTTTTTAAAAAACCAACAACAACCTCCTCCTTACAAGTGTCCTTCTTGGACTCCAGGGTGATTGTAAGAGTATCTTAAGGCACAGGATATTGACAATAACAGAGCCCAGCTTGAACACCCACCTTTAACTCCTTCTCATTCATATGCAGGCCAAGCAGCCTCCGTATTGTTCAGCTGGGGGCATATTTAATTGCTGAATGTTCTGCAGATGTCTTGCAGGCTGTACAGATAAAGGCATTTAAGTTGCTGGCTTATAACAGCACATCTTTCTTCTTTTTACCATAATTTTTTTTTCTTCTTTGACGCAGTAGACATTTTTAGGACTAAAAATACTGTACATTTCAAATATTTAAAGAGAATTTAACTGCATCTGCCCTGTTAGTATCTCTATGTTTTTTCATCAGAGAAACTAGTGGTATTAATAGTTATTAATTATTATTATTATATTTTTATTATTAAGCATTTATATAGCACCAGCAGTGTATCTGACACTTTACAATTGTTATTATTAGAGACGGGTCCCTGTCCAATCTAAGATGGACACGAGTGGGGGGAACACGGGGAGAGTCAAACACACACACACACATTCCCATTTATTACAGATGGGGAACTGAGGCTGAGAGGTTATGACTTGCCCGAGGTCACCCAGTGAGTTCATGGCTAGGGCAGGATTCAAGCCCTGGCTTCTCAGATCTCCTTATCCGCTACACTCACACTGGCTTAATGTATTTAATCATTATTTTCACATATGGTGAAAGCACAGAAGGTTTGCTACTGTTAAATGCTACTGTGAAGCACATTGGGCTCAAATCATATCCAGAAATTTGCTGGTCCTTATTCAAGCACCAGAAGTGCACTCAGCATACAGATCTATTTATCTGGGTTCTTACATGGCCCCTGTTACCGTAGTGTGTGAGAGCCTCACAATCTCTAATGGATTTCTATCATCTCAAAAACTCTAGGCATCTACTGCTGTTACCTTACTATAGAAGGCATTGAAGCACTGTGAAATGGGCAACACAATCTTCTACAAGTGCCTGCCAGCATTAGCCCTTATTACCAGTGCAAATCCCATTTGCTATAATGGAACTTGTGCTAGCACTGACCGTGAACAACCAGACGTCTGCACCCTATGTGACTTTTTCAAGGTCACACAAAATGTTTGTGATAGGTCCAGGAGCTGAACACAGGTCTCCAAAGTTCTAGGCTAGAGCCCTGACTACTGGACCATTCTTCCATCCATGAAGCCACAGATGATCCTGCAGACCGTTTCTGCACCAGCTGTGCCTACTCCTATGAACAGCTGCATTGCACACAGGCTACTCCTAGAAGTAAAGAATACTACAACACTGCCCTATGAATGTGAGGATTGGGATCTTGAAAAGTAGCATATTCAGGAGAAAGATATACCCTTGGTTTCAAGCTTACAATTTGTTGTTGGGGCAGATGTTGAACTGACTGAGGTCATGCTGGAAATGGCAGGTATGGCATGGGGGGCGGATGAAATGCCATTGCGGTACAGGCACTTAGCGTCTATTCCTCTGTTCTCTTCTCCCCCATCTTGGGATATTTGGGAGCTGAGGTCAGTGGAGCCTCTGATCTGATGCTGGTGCTGTTTAATGCAAGGTCAATGGTGAATAAAACAACCATCATCCATGATCTTATTCAAGATGAGGCCGCTGTCCTTGTATGTCTTACTGAGACCTGGCAGGATGAGGCTTCTGGGCTTGTGTTGGCTCAGATGGTGACGGACAGGTACTTGGTGCAGCAGCAGCAGCTTAGAATTGGGGGCCGGAGGCATGGAGTAGCAGTGGTCTGTAAAGACAATCTGGTCAATCGAAGGTATCTGGTGTCTGACTTATCCAACTTAAAGTGGGTCACATAGTGGTTGAGGTTCAAGATAGATTGGGGGTCCTGCTGGTGAACCAAGCACCCCACTGCAGAGCAGACTCCCTGATCTCGGAGGTGGTGTTCAGATAACCCAGACTTATTGTCTTGGGTGATTTCAACATAAACGCCAAGACCAGCCTTTCAGGGGCAGAGCAGGAGTTCATGGACACCATGACAACCATGAGCCTATCCCACATAATATCTGGCCTGACACATGAGGCTGGACACACAATGGATCTTCTATTCTGTACCAGCACAGAAACAGGGTGTCGTTATGCCACCATTGCCATAGACAGATCATTACCTTCTGAGGGCCCAGATCCCTGCCCTCTTTTATTTATTTATTTATTTATTTATTTAAAGCATTTTTAACCCGCCCATCCTGCCACAGGCAGCTCTGGGCAGCGCACAATATAAAACATTAACATTAAAAACAGCTTTTAAAATAGACAACAAAGGAGGTATAAAAGATCCCCAACCACCCTCCAATCCATTCCCTGCCCCTACCCATCCTCCCGCTCCCAAAGCCAGGCAAAACAGCCATGTCTTGCAACAGCGTTGAAATGAGAGGAGGAGTATGGTGGACCAGTTAGAGTGGTCTGCTCCCAGAGTAATGGATCCAATAGTCCATCAGAGTGGTGGACCAGTTAGGATGGTCTGCTCCCAGAGTAATGGATCCAATAGGATTCCAGAACTCTCTGGGGGATTTACCTGCTGGCCTTGATGACCTTTCTGTTGATGACCTTGTTGATTTGTGATGTGATGTGTTGACCCGGGCTATCAACACAGTGGCATCCAGGTGTCTGTTTTCTCTGTGGCGGCAACGCAGGCCCCCCTAATACACGGAGGACCTGAGGCTGCTATAGCATGAGGGTAGATGGTTAGAGCATACGTGGCATTTGATTCACACCAAAGTCAACTGACTGTGGCACAGACTGTTTTTGAAGGACTATGCTGTGACTGTGGTGGTGGTGAAGAAAGATTTCTTCATTGCTGCCATTGCATCTGCAAAGTGCCATCTGGCAGAGCTCTTCCAGGTGGTGAATAGCGTATTAAATCCTGGCTGTCTCCACCTGGAGTTAGAATCATTAGTTGCCCACTGTAATGAGTTTGCCCCCTACTTTGCAGATAAAGTCACTCATATTTGGCTCAACCTAGCCACTGCTAATTTAAGTACAGAGTCAGAGTTTGGGATTGAGGAGGCCCAGTCTTGTCTGATTTGCTTGGATTGTCTTCCATTAGTCTCGCCCACCGGTGAGGAGGCTGTGTTTGGAGTGGTGTGGGTGACCAGTTGTGAATTACATCCATACCTATCCTGGCTGGTGAAAGCTAGCTGAGAGACATTGCGGTCGTTGCTGGCTGGTGTTATCACTGCCTCCCTTTGATGGCCTCAGAACTGCAGTTGTCTGTTCCCTGCTCAAGAAACCATCTCTTGATGTTGACTTCCCAGCTACCTTCCTGTTGCTAATCTTTTTAGGGAGGGGAGGGTTATTGAACAGGTGGTTGCCTCACAGCTCCAGGCACATCTTGATGCTATTGGATTCCTGTACCTATGTCAGTCGGGTTTTCATCCTGGGTATTGTACCAAGATTGCACTTGTGGTTTGGGTTGATAATCTGTTTGGAAATCAACTGGGGAAATTTTGTCCTGTTGGTTTTGTTAGATCTTTCAGCAGCCTTCAATATAGTTGATCATGGGATGTTGTTGGCACAGCTGTGGGACCTGGTGTGGAATGTTCAGGGCTGCTCCTGAGTGGCTCCATTCATTCCTGGATGGGAGAATCCAGAGAGTGGTGGTTGGTGATAGCTCATCATCCCACCCAGGGGCTCCCTTCTGGGGTCCCACAGCATTCCACTTTGTCTCCACTCCTGTTCCGTGGGGCTGATCCCAAGCCGCACACATCCTGCGTGCAGCCACATGCACATGCATGCGTGCAGTTTCTGTGCGGCACTATCTGCCGGCGAGGGACTTGGTATTAGCCCCATTGTGTATCTGTGAGGCCCCTGGGTGTGATTGCTAGGAGATTTGGAGTGAAGTGCCATCAGTATACGCTCGGTTCTCTCTCTCTTTTTTGACCCATGCCCTGCAGTCTTGGTGCTTACCAGATGCCTGGCTGCCACTGGGGACTGGATGTGGGTGAGCCAATTGAAGCTGAATCCATACTAGACCAAGGTGATGATGGCTGGCCAGCCATGTAACCTAGGGGACATAGGTGCCTCTGTTATTGATGGTGTCCAGCCTCCTTTGGTCACTCAGGTTCATAGTGTTGGGGTGCTGTTGGATGCACTGCTGCATCTTGATGGTCAGGTTGCGGTGGTGACCAGGAGTGTTTTTCATCAACTTCGTCTGGTGAGAAGGTTGTGACCTTTTTTGTCAAACTTGGATTTTGCCATTTTCACCCAAGCCTTCATAACCCTGAGACAAGACTACTGCAATGCATTCTACGTGAGGCTTCCCTTGATGACTGTTCGAAAGCTGCAGATGTTGCAGAATGTGGTGGCCCAACTTCTGTCGGGGGAAGGCTGCCAGAAGCACATTACACCAGTGCTCCGGAGTCTGCACTGGCTGCCAATAGCTTTCAGGGTACAATTCAGGGGGGCTGTTTTTAACCTATAAAGGCATAAATGGTTTGGGCCCCAGGTATATGAAAGACCGCCTCTTCCCTTATGTTCCATTATGACTTCTAAGGTTGACTAAGGGTGCCCCCTGGCAAGTACCAACTGCCTGTGGGGTTCATACAAGGGCATGCAGGGAGGTGTTCTTGGTGGCTGCTCCAAAATTATGGAACTCCCTCCCCTTGAAGGTCTGCCTAAGCTCAAGCCTGATCATCTTTCAAAAGAGATGTAAGACCTTTCTGTTTGTCCAGGCATTTGGCAAGCTAGGATAGGGTTGAGTGAGATTGGGAGGAGAGGCTAGGGAGAGGGTTGGAGGGTAGGGGAGCTTATGGGTTTTTAATATGTTTATTTATATGTATTGCTTGTATATGTTTATATATTTTATATATGTTTGTAAGCCACCCTGAACCTTTGTGGGAAGGACTGGGTAAAAGACTGAATAAATAAAAGAAAAGAAACATTTTAAATGATCTATTGTCCTTTTTTAAAAAAAACAAAAAACCTTACTTAAATCTCAGCTTTCAGATGAGAATATCAGTAATGAATTCTTTTTCATGATCACCAGTCTTGCAATTTCTTTTTCTGCATGTGTCACACCAGGACACCTCCATTAGAGTTACTTAGGTGATGATTTGTCAGCAAGCTAGCCATAACTTAGGCGGAAAACTGGACTCCATTAAAAAAACATAAAAGCTGGGAGGGAGGCAACTTGATGTGGCATGGCTCCTAGCGATGGGGAAGCATGAATGCATGCTGAAGCTTAGAAATAGAAAGTGATGTCCTCATAAAAATATGGCTCTAGGCTGGTGTGCCACTAGAAATTCTTCTGTCAGTTTAGAATATTTAGCTCTAAGGGATCTCTACTTTCAAATGTATCTTTTGATGCAAAATAGGCTGCTCTGGCTGAGATAGTGTTGAAGAAAGGGGAGCAGCATTTGCTCCCAATTATGCTTGGTAAACTGAAGATTTTCTGATACAAGTATTTGATCATAAGGTGTTGAGTAGGCAGGTAGGTTACCTGACTGGTGGTGTAATTGCTCCAGGTCTTTGTAACTGAAAAGAGTTCCCTCCCTGATATAAGGGCAGCTAAATAATATTGAATGCTGCAACGCTGCTGGTTATCAGGGGAACCTCTAATTTGAAAGCTCAAAGCTTCAGGCAACTGATATATTTTTTTATTTTTGGTTCCAGGCACTTTTGTGTGATGTTCCAATGCCGAATATCCAATCAGTGATTCGATATTGCACACTGCACCATCAGGTGGCTGTTTATTCCCTCTGTGTTTTGTATTTGACTTGTTAAACTGTAAGAAGAGTTGGGGGAGCAAAGAGAAAAAAAAAAATATCTCCAAGTCCCTTGCTGCAGAAATTTAAAACAAGCAAACACACAAGCCTCAGTGCTCAGAGAGAAATGAACACAGCGGAAAGTGGAAATACATACATATGTATATAAATGAAGAAAACATGAGCTGCAGTCATAGCAATCTGGGCTCCAATGTGCCAAACAAAAGGGGTTATTACTCCGAGCAATCTTTGTGCCATAAATTTAGGACACAAGAAGGCTGAATTATGATCACTTTGTTGATTCCGCTATGCAGCTGTACAGTAGGAGTACAGTAGAGTATAATGGAAGATTAAAGCAGATTTTTATTCCACCTCTCATTTGGCCAGCAGTGTGAAAGGCTAGAGGAGAAGGATTAAAATATAAAGGATTCATCTGACAGATCATTTCTCCACAAAAATCCACAGTTGAGATGCATCTTGTTTTCAATCATTGCCGTTTTGTTCACTCTCTCCCAAATAGGAATTGTCATTAAAGGGAACTCCCAAAGAAAGGCAAATCTCATTGGGTGAGATCCTCAACTGATGTAAATCACTACAGCAAATTTTCTTTACAGCAACTGGTACATAAGGTGACCCAGAGGTCAATTCTAGAAATTGGAAGAGAAGGTTCCAGGATGAGAATAAATGAGGCCTAGATTTTGGGTTTGCATACAAAAGCATTTAAGATTTTAGTCCGGCTTAGTATAGACTAGTAGAAACTGTGCAATGTGTATTGATGTCGTGGGATTTCCATCATCTTGTGAGATCTGCCACAATTCAGTGTGCTATGAGATTCTGCATTCAGCCCTGAACTAGATCCATAAATGTAGATTCAGATCTGGAAAGGAAATTCCACTCAGTACTCCGTCCCCACCTGACAGCAGCAAGAGATTGGAGGAGGGGAGGTTCTGATCCATCTTTAATTTAACACCAGCACTTCTGGGACGTTGGAATGTTTTCTCACAATATGAAATTCCCTTTTTTCTGGTTCAGTCTTGCAAGATGCTGAGCAGCTACAGAAGGTGCTGAATGGCCCCAGGGAAATGGTTGTGTGTGTCCAGCACCTCTCAGGAGATACTTGACACCTTCCAAGTATCAGTGACCATAAAGCTACTAATGCTGTTGTCTTTATGCCTTTAAGCATTTTGTGACATATATCATAGGGTAATTTCAGACGTGCAATCGCCACGTCCAACCACACACCGTCCGGTGAGAAATCAGTCCGGCCGTCCTTTAGACGTGCCGGCTGATTCCTACAGGGGATCAGGGAGGGGGTGGAGCTGCACGGCGTGATATGCGGCCACACAGCCCTGCCGCCCGCCCTCCGGGAGCCGGGTGGGCACAGCAGTCAATCCGGCCGCTGTGCCCGATCTAGCATCGGGGTCTGGGCCATGGTCTGGAATCGGCAGAGGTAACAGATGTTACTTTCTGCTGATTCCGGACTGTGGTCCAGCTAACCACGGTTCTGGACCTCCAGGCGGCCAGAGGTCCAGAACCATGGTCAATGTGTTTCCCGCCAGAGGTTTACCGTGGTGAACCTCTGGCGGAATGCGCTACAGACGTTACCGTACCGCGACCACCACAGGGGGTTCACTGTGGTTGACGGTGGTATCATAACGTCTGAAATTACCCATAGTTGCTGAAATTGTATTAATACAAGAACTTGCCTAGGAGTAACCAGTTTATAGCATTATTCACAGCTAACTTTAACTCCATGTAAGTGTGAGACTTCATCCAGAATGAAGTGTCCACTAATAAATTACTTATCCCCTGTTCTTCCTGGGAGTCCTTATTTAAGGGAACAGGCTGAAATTCAATATCAAAATAAAATTTCCGTTTTAAAAAATGTGATTTCAGTGGCCTCAGACTCCCACTGAAATTTCATTTGGGATTTTCAGTCGGTTTTGGCCAAGAGAGCACTGTTGCCAAAATAATACTTTGGAATGCAAAGTCTCATATGTGTTACTGTGGATGCTTGATGCCTCTATCAAAATTTAGAAATTGTTAACAAAAAAAGTTATCATCAATCATATTTTTGGTCAAAAATGATTTATATAACCTGTAAAATGTGGATAATCCCAGTAGTAGGGGTATTGCATGGCTTGATTTCTGAGTGCTCAAAAACATTTTTAGCTTTTGAGATTAAAAAGCACCAGGGAAGTGTAAAGAATTGTTACAAAGCAAGTAGGAAAGGCGAGTAGGCTAGCTGAACACCCCCAGATTAACAATGTGGGAATGGGAAGGCCTGAGGCCAGTTTGGGGACTTGTGGATCCCAACATGTTGTGTCAGCTTCAATCAAATTTGATATGGTTTGCCTAGTTTGTCTGATTTTTTTTTTTTAAGATTCACATAAACTCCAAACAAAAATCAGTAGATTCAAAATCATACCAAACAAAACTACTGGTTTGACTGGCATTTTAGTCATGTCAGTGAAGGGGAAGAAGAATTAAACTAAAAATGATAAGCTCAGCTAGTATCAAAAGACCAGGGTGGGGAAATATACTTGTCTAGATATCCTAGAGAACAGATATTAAGGGTGTTTTAAGACGAGCGGGGGAATCTAGCAGATTGACAAATCCTCTCTTTAAAAAGTCGCGTAGGGAGCGTTTATATGTACTGGAAGTCATCAGTCACCATTGAAAAGAGCGGCGCCAGGCGGCTCGCACATTATTTTTAAAACCAGATTTGTAAAACCTCTATATCGATGTTGAGGTTTTACAAATCCGGTTTTAAAAATAATGCACAAGCTGCTGGGCACCACTGTTTTCAATGGCGGCTGGCGACTTCTGGTACATGTAAATGCTCCCTGCGCGACTTTTTAAAGAGTGGATTTGTCAATCCGCTAGATACCCCTGCTCGTCTAAAAATGCCCTTAGATGTTGGTGCAGGAATATTCTATAAATCCAGTGTCAGATAGGTATGTTTAAACAACCAAACCCACCCTAAAACTAAAAAGTCTGATGATACTGTTAAATTATTAAAGGATAATTTTAGTAATCTAATTGCTAGCTTACTGCCTGGCACATCATAGTATGGAAATGGATATACCTTTGTCCAGAGGTTTCACTATTGGTGAACCGTGGAATCCTTGGCACTTAGCCTGGAGGCTAGGATTTTCCTGGTCTCTGTTCTTTAAAATCACTGTACAGATTGGGAAAGAATGTGCTTGCTTTTTGTGCCTGGGCAAGGTTAATTGATCTCAGCTAACATCATGTTAGGTGTGCCCAAATACACAGATCTTTTTTAAAATGATAGTGCAAATTAGACCAATACATTTTTACATCTAGAGGAACAAAGGTGATTCCCAACTTTAATTTTATGCAATAGTAAGGATTTAGGTCAGGGGTGGGAAACCTTTTCCCTCTTGGGGTCACTTTGAAAATTAGTACAAGTTTTGAAAGCTGCATAAAAGTTGGGAGTGGAGGTTCTTAAGGGGTACACACAGGAAGAGGAGGAGGAGGGTCCAGATCAATAATCTGTACCATAGATCTGTTCTCTATCCTTGTGTGCATGCCCTCCTCTCTGCTCTCCTATCAGGAGCACAATCTTTCAGTGCTTGAGGGTAGGAACTGAATCTAGGGGCCAGGCACTGGAAAGGAGCAAAATAAAAACTAGCCACAGGCCGCATTTGGTCTGCATTTGGTCCTGGGCTTGAGGACGGTTCCCCCCACTCACCACCTCTGATTTAGACCACAAGCAAATAGATTTAGCAAATCACAATAAGCACATTCTTAAATTAACAACACAATCTTCTAGCTGTTAAGCATTAGCATTAGTTCATAGCTGGTGCAAGCTCCATTCACTTCAGTGAGACTTGTACTGGCACTAGGGGCTAGTGCTGGTGCTAAAGAGCCAGATGATCATCTCCAAAATCTTTGATATGTAAGCATGTACATAAGCTCATTGTCAAACAGGAATGAAATTAAACACATTCTTAACAAGCATTAAATGGTTAGCTTAATCTGTGAGATGAATGGAAGGTCCACTGATTTAGTGATCAGCCCATAATTGGGTTTGGTGTAATAATAGATGAAATAAAACCTTTACTTAAGAATCTGAACAGGGACAAAACAGAAAACTTTAAACCATAGAATTTACCTGCTTAATAGCGTCACGTTAGAACAGCAGATGGCTAGTATGCCTCTGCACAAAAGAATAAAAGTAAAAAATAAATCCCAAACTGTTCAAAAGAAAAAAGACTGCAAAAGGATCCGGGCTAAGAAAACATGCTTTAAAACGCTGAACCTTTGATCAAATGGTATAAATAGATGAAATTCCAGCTGCTCTGCTATGCAGTCTTAGGCATGTGGGATAGGGCATTTCAGAGGTATCTAACCAAATATTGTAGTCTCAACATTATGGAGGTGACCTACCTTATTGCAGTTTAACTAAGGGTATTAATACTAGAGGGGAGAACCCAGGAGCCTGTGGTTGCTCCATAAACCACCCCCCCCACCCCCGCAGGCTCTGCGCGGGACCGCAACTAACAGACAGATGCTCCCCCCCCTGTTAAGATCCACCCATGCTCACCCCTCACCCATCGTAGAGTTGTGGTTTCTGGCTGCAACTCTATGGTGCTGAACGCGGGCAGAGGCAGCCATGCACCCAACTGATGAGGGAAGCCGCGGAGCCCCCCAACAGACAGGAGGCAGCCACAGCACAGCTCATTGTCCCGCCTTTCTCTGGATTTGCCCACATGGCGTCATTGGTCCTCCCTGGAATGATGCTGTGAGTGGTGGCCCAGGGTGAACATCTGGTGGCCACCTGACAGACAAGCAGGTGAATCCAAGATTAATGGGGGCAAAAGTGGAGCAACATTTAATCTGTTTACACCCTAGGAGGAGAATGATTAAACCACAGAGCTTTGAAGTCATTGCAAGTGAATCTCTTTTTAAATGGTTTTCCAACTCTTTATTTTTGGCACAACCCTAGGAAATTCAACAGAAAAGACTCTAAAATTGGACTGTTAATCTCTTAACAAAAGTTAAGACTGAATGCATAACCTTAACACTGGGTAAAAACACACATTGTGGCAGCAGCCCGGCCCGACTCGGAGGGAAAAACTGCATTGGACATGGTCCGGGCCACTGAACAAACACAACCATGGTCAGGGTACTGGGGAGGGTGGGAAGAAGCACACGTGGCTAGCTGGCCCCACCCCTATGCTGCTCCCAGCACCCCACCTCCTCCATGATGGCCAGTCAATGACAGCCAGGTCGGCAGCCTGGGAACAAATGGGATAGCCTGCTGCGGTCCTCTTTGGCCCAGTCAGGAGGATCTTAGCCTGGGCTGTGACCTCAGAGGTTTTCCAAGCTTACAGCCTGAGCTAGCCACCGACACAGCCCAGAACAATCGCAGACCAACATCTGACAGATGTATAGGTGAGCTCCAGTCCAAAGTGGGCCATAGTGGGCTGCTTTCACGTCTGTTTTTACCCACTGTCTCCTCATATATGTACATTTAGATATAACGTTAGATTTCATATACCACAGTGTTGGGTATGATAAAAGAAATTGAACAGAATGGAGAAGAAATCTTCATTTACACTATTACAGACTCAGTTCCTGTCTTGTAACAAGGGACTGCACAGGTGCAGATGTTCATCTGCATGGAGTTCAATGCAGGACTGATGCCTTTTGTATATAGAAATTTGTAGTTTGAGCTACTAACCTTATAAGAGATTATCAAGGAAAGGCAGGTTTTGTGATCTGAAAGCCAGGAACTCCCAAATTCTGATTTTATTTCTACTGTATGGTTATTCCATTAAAAATAATAACTCCGACACCAGTTCCTTTTGTACTTTGGGAGTCAAGTTAACTGTATCTAATTGTATCCCAGACTCCGCAGTCTTGGTGCTTACACGACGTTTGGCGGCTGTGGGGGACTGGATGAGGGCGAGCTGACTGAAGTTGAATCCTGACAAGACGGAGATGATGCTAGTGGGTGTGGCGTCCCACACCATTGACGGGGTACGCCCCCCACTAGTTCCCCAGCTTTGGAGCCTGGGAGTGCTCCTTGATGTGCAACTTCATCTAGATGCCCATGGAGCTGTGGCGAGCAGCGCATTCCACCAATTACACCTGGTGCAACAGCTTCAGCTGTACATCTCAGACTCTGACCTGGCCACCATCATCCATGCTTTCATTACCTCAAGACTGGACTATTGTAACGTGCTCTACGTGGGGCTGCCCATGGTGATGGTTCGGAGACCGCAGCTGGTGCAGAATGAGGTGGCACATCTCCTTATGGGAATGGGCCACCGGGAGCATATTACACTGGTGCTCTGTTCTCTGCACTGGCTTTTCGGGTCTTCTGAGCCCAATTCAAAGTGCTGTTTCTTAGTTATAACACTCTATACCACTTGGACCCCATGTATCTGCATGATTGCCTCACTCCCATGCTTTGGATTGGCCCCTGTGGTCGACCAGGAGCACCCTTCTCGAAGTCCCCCGAGTATCCCGGGGGGCCACTATGGAGAGGTGTTCTCAGTGGCCATGCTGAGGCTATGGAACTCCCTCCTGGCAGAGGCCCAGGTGGCCCCGGACCTTTCCTCTTTTCGATGTCAATGCAAGACCTGGCTGTTTCACCAGACCTTTGGCGAGGGAGATGGGTGAGGGTGGGTTTTTATTTTTATAGAGGGTGCTAAGCCTGGAGTATTTTTTCCCTCCCTCTTCTTTTCCCGGGGGGGGGGTGCTGTAGGCATGGGGGGTGGCATATAAATATAAATAAATAAATAAATAAATAAAGGTAGGGGAGCGTTTTGTGTAAAAAGGGCCACAGAGATCCTTTTTCTTCTTCATCTCCCAAGAAGTGGGTATCTCTTAAGAACATATCTTTTCACATTTACATTATCTCCAAAACAGTCTTCTGTGGGAAAACTGAATCTGGAATTTTACAAAGCCTTACAATAAATTCAGACAAGTATAATGTACTTTCTGTGATGAAAGTGCATTATACTTGTCTACACTTATTTGAAAAAACCAGACTCCTAGACCACAACACATCTCCACTACCTCTGGGGTATTCAGGTTCCTAATCAAAACTTGCAATCAGGTTTGTATTTTTAAAATAGACCGATCTGTCTCTTTCCCCCCACATAACCACTCAACCAGACCCAATAGTCCCAAGACTTCAAACTGACCATAATTCAGGTCTGGATAAAAAAAAAATTCAGTTGGAGCTAGAATAATAATTTATTTATTATTAATTATTATTAATTATTATTATTATTATTAGCATTTATATAGCACAAGCAATGTACCTGGTGCTTTACAAAGAATAAGATAGACACGGTCCCTGCCCGAGAGTTTACAATCTAAAGACAGGGGGAGGGGAGACATAGGAGGGGAACAGAGGGAGAGACAAGGGATGCAACATTCATGAGGATGCGAAAGCTCAGGTACACGTTCTTGGCTTGGTTGCAGTAAGTTGGGAGTTTACAGATAGCAGATGGGGGATAATCCTGGGTGGGGATGGTTAGCAGGAGTTATGAAGGGCGGAGTGGAAGAGGTGGGTTTTGAGGAGGGACCTGAAGATATAGAGAGTGGGGGCAAGGCGGACGAGGGCAGGAAGGGAGTTCCAGGTGTGCAGGGCAGCGAGGGAGAAGAGACGAAGACGGTTGTGGGGAAAAGGGGAGGCGTGGGAAGGTGAGGGAGGGGATGGAGGAGGAGCGGAGGGTTCGAGCAGGGGTTCAGAGGGAGATCAAGGCAGAGAGGTGGGGGGAGCGAGGTTGTGAAGGGCTTTGTAGGTGAATACAAGGAGCTTGTGCAGAATGCGCTCAGGAAGAGGGAACCAGTCGACAGAGGAGAGGAGAGGCTGCACGTGGTCAGAGCGACCGGCTAGGTGGATGATCCTAGCAGCAGAGTTTTGAACAGAGATGAGGGAAGAAAGGTGAGAGCGGGGAAGGCCAGCAAGAAGGAGGTTACAATAGTCGAGGCGTGAGATGACTAGGGTGTGGATGAGAGTTTTGGCACAGGAGACAGACAGAAAAAGGTGGATCTTGGCAATGTTGTGGAGGGAGAAGCAGCAGGATTTGGTCATGGAGTCAATATAGTGTTTGAAGGTGAGGTGCGAATCGAAGATGAAGTCCAAGCTACGGAGGTGGGGGACAGGGAGAATGGAGACCCCGTCAATGGTAATTGACAGGGAAGAGGGAGAGGAAGGATTGGGAGGGAAGATGAGGATAAATTAAAATTTATTATAATTATAAGTCAGAATAATTATTTGACAGTAGTAGGTGGTTTTATTTTATTGTATTAATTCTAGGCTCTCTTTATTTCTTTCAAAACCAAAAGTCTATCCTTTTACTCTGTACATATGCAGGTGTGTTATACAAGTACTTTTTATGGTTAGCAAAGCTGCGAGGTTCTGACACCCAAAGGATGCACAAAGAGATACACTTACATAAATTTATATAGTGCTCTAAGGCACCTTTATTGTATTATAGAGTTTCTTATGAACAGTTTTGGTTCAGGCAATATGACAGCGAAGCGAAGCTAAGTAGTTCTATACAAGAACTGCAAATGAGACAGATTGTACTACACTATCTTCAGATAGTTACAGAGTCTATTTTTGTGCACTAGGATACAAAATAACAAAACAACACACACACCCCATTAAAACCCTAATCAGTTTTTAAATTTATTCTCCAAAATTCACTCACACTTCTCTGTGATTTCTGTAAACCTTAATTAAAACAATCCATCAAATTAAACAACCTTAAACAAATTAAAGAACCTTTTGAACCAAACTTACAATGCTCTAAACTCCATCAGGGTGCCCTGAACCTCTAACTGCCAGAAGATAGGCCCACAATGCATATTCACTGCATTTTTCCCATTGACTGAAATAGGGAAAATGCAGTGAACATGGGTCCCTGGAGAACTAATGAACAACAGGGAAAGATTCACTCCAGAATTACCCTGGTTCTTGTACACTGCTTCTGAAGTGGAGACAGTGGGTGATTTCAGACGTTACGGGTGCCCGATTCACCACAGTGGATTCCCAGCAGTGGCAAGCCAGCTAACCAGCCCTCGTGGACAAGAAAGGCCCCAAACAGACGTGACAAGAGCAGGACCACGGCAGGGAATCGGACCGGCAGACCACGGCCCACGGCAGCGCAACAGACGTTACGCCAATCCCGGGCCGTGGGCAAAACACCCAGAAGGCACTGGGGCAGCCCGTCCCGGCTGCTGCTGCTGCTGTTGTCACCCCACCGCCTCCATGTTCAGCACGACCACTGCCTCCTCCGGCTGCGCCTCCGCCACATCCTCCTCCTCCCTTGCTCACTCACCCTCCGCTCTCCTCTCCCTTCTGCCTCTCTCCATCCCACCACGTCCCCCTGCTGCCGGGTGCCCTTTAAATCTCCCTCTCCGGCCCGTGTTTTTTTAAAATTTATTTATTTATTTATTTATTTATTTATTTAGAATTTATATCCCGCCCCTCCTGCCCACAGGGCAGCCCGGGGCAGTGAACAACATTAATTAAAACAGTATAAAATTTTAAAACAATTTAAAAATACAATATGTGGGGGAAAACCCCACCCC
>QEPC01002018.1:2413911-2447349 GCA_003113815.1 Sphenodon punctatus
CCTGCCCTCCCGAAGGGAGGCACTAACCACCCCAGCCAGCAACGGCTGTAACGTCTCCTGGCTAGCTTTCACCACCCAGGATGGGCATGGATCTTGCTCACAAGTAGTGGCATGAACAGATCCCAGCGAAGACTCCACATCAGCAGGCACCACCATCTGAAACTGATCCCACAAAACAAGACAGTTGTTGCTCGTTGCCTGGCAGTGACGCTGCGTGCTTTGTCCCCGGCTGGGAATTGTTCTGCTTGATTCTGGCCGGTGGTTGCCGTCCAGACGTTACTTTTTGACCACGCTTTCGAAGATGGTCCAGGCCAGAGCTCCGGAAGTGTGGTTAATTTTGACCCCTGCTGGGTATTGACTGTGGTGAACATCTGGTGCCTGGGAAACAGATGTTCAGGGTGCTTTGGTCTCGCCGCGGGATTGACTGTGGTTGACTGTGATCTCGTAACGTCTGAAAATACCCAGTTTGATGCATTGTATGCAGAATTACAAGGCAAGGACTTCAGCAGAACCCATTGGTTGGGAAGGTGGTGGAGTGGGACTTTTAGGTGTATTTTCATGCACCTTTTATACAGTTCTTATTATGTAAGCCTCCCTGAACCTTGGGGAAAGGGCAGGTATAAGAATAAATTAATTAATTCATTCATTAAAAATAAAGTCAATGGAAACCTTTAACTGAGAACCCATTTTTGTGCAGTCCTCACAAAATGTGGTCCCCCAAAACCTATAACTGCAAAGACGCTTGAGCCAGTTTAAATTTAAACATATCTAAAAATCTGAAATTGAAAACCTGAGAGTTAAGTAATGTGTGGAGTCCCAGTCCTTGGAGAGAGCAAATCAGGGTTCTACCACCTTGCCTTGCTGTCCCTTTTGCTGTGCAACAGAAATGTCACATTCGTTTTGAGGTGGGAAGCAGAGCCAAAGAGAAATCTCCCTTTTCTCACAAAGAGTTCATGTAAACACTCTCTCTGGAGTGTTCATGTGAACACTGTGCAATTGGAGCCTCTCTGTTCCAAGTGAAGTGGCTGGCTCAAGGGGCTCAAAGTAGGGAACAACAGCTGTTTCCAGCACAAAGGCTGGAATATCCTAGGGCAATTTCTACTCTTTCTTGAGCTGGGATAGAACACAGGTAGAAAGCAATGGGACCAGAGGCAGAATTTTCAAACTTGGGGGTGACAGTGAGTAATTTCTGATGTGACGGGCCCGGAGGCCCGCCACGCTGAATCATGCACCGGGATCCATTTCAGATCCTGGTCAGGAATCAGGCCGGCTGGCCTTTCGAAATGCCAGCCTGATTCTCGGGGAGGGGGAGGGGCTGCGCGGTGCGATGTGCGGCCACACAGCCCGCCTCCTTGTATTTCTCCAGCCAGCAGGCTGCCCTCTGGGAGATGGGCAGGTTCAGAGGCCAATCCGTCTGCTGCGCCCGATTCCGTATCGCGGTCTGAGTCACAATTCAGGATGGGCCAACGGTTCAGACGTCACTTTTGGCCCATTCCAGAATGTGGCCAATCTAACCACGCTTCTGGAGGTGAGGCCAGCCTCACCTCCGGAAGTGTAGTTATTTTGATTCCTGCCAGGTATTCACCATGGTGAACATCTGGTGGGTATCTGTTAGACGTAACTGGACAAACGGCCACCACAGGGGATTCACTGTGGCTGATTGTGGTCCCGTTACGTCTGAAATTACCCAGTTACACTTCTGAACTCATATGTAGTCATTAAATTCAGTGACGCAGTTTTCAAAGGTGCCAACGCCTACAGCTCCCATTGATTTCAGTAGGAGTTGCAGTTAGGACTTTCAAAAATTAGCTTCAATGAAGGGTCCAAATGAGGGCTGAAAAGTCTAACATTAGGGACCATGAGGAGCAACTAAGAAAAGCTTCCTGTGGAATTGCTCTGTGCTTCTTGGGTTCTCCACACATTTGGGAACACACACACGATCCCCTCCTTCTCAATGGGCCCATGGTCTATCAGGAATTCTGTTTCTGTAGATTTTTCCAAAGAAGAGATTTATTTCATTTGAGGATTAATTGAGACAGCATTATGTCTACCATGGAGTTTTAAATCTCTTCTGAGATGTATAAAACAAGTTTCTTCATGAAATTGACTACAGAGCCACAGAAATTCCTGCAATGCTAAATTCTGACAGAAAACTGAGGCATGGCCACACAGCTGTTGATATATGATGTTGTGCTTTAAGACAAGGGGTTGCCACCCCCTACCAGCAGGGAGCTGCCATGGTCTTCCCAGCCTATAGATATTCCAGGATCCTCACTTACATCCTAGAAATGTGAGTCTGGCTACAGAAACCTAGAACATTCATGTGGAAACCCATTTCTTCTCTTTTCCAGTGGTTTGCCAAGCAGAGTATATTAACACTGTTAGATGGAGTGTGTAAGAAGATGGTGATGGTCTGGAGAGTGTGTCCATTTTGACTCCATCCCTACCCACACTATTCCTCATTTGCTGAGTTGCTGATGTGGGGTTTGTATGTGTAAGAAAGTGGTTCCCACACTCCTATCAATGTTGCCCCCATTTTGAGACTTAAATATAATCTACCATCTACTTTGCAGACAAGATTGCTCAGTTTCAGAATAACTTTGTCACCGAATTGGAAGCAGTAAGCGAGCGGCACGAGGTTATGGAGGCACCATCTGACTGATCTTTCTGGGATGAGTTTCAGGAAGTGACGCCAGCTGATGCGGTGAATGTTCTGGGGTCTGTTAGAGCCACTAGTCATGAATTAGATCCGTGCCCGTCCTGGTTGATGAAAGCCTCCAGGGAGATTTTGGGGACAGTGCTAGTGAGGGTAGCACTTCGGCAGGGGAGACTGTCACCCAGTCTCAAGGAAGCTGTGGTGTGCCCCCTGCTGAAGAAGCCATCTTTGGATGTGGACGCACTCACCAGTTACCGACCCGTCTCTAATCTTCCCTTTTTAGGGAAGGTTATTGAACGGGCAGTGGCACTGCAGTTCCAGGCACATTTGGATAGCATCGGTTTCCTTGACCCTTTTCAGTCTGGGTTCCGCCCCGGCTATGGTACTGGGACGGTGTTGGTGGCCTTGGTGGATGATCTCTGCTGGGAGATGGATGCAGGATATTCAACATTTCTGATTCTGCTAGATCTCTCGACCACGTTTGACACCGTGGACCATAGACTGCTGCTGAGACGACTGTGAGACTTGGGGGGTCTGGATGGGACTGTCCTAGGGTGGTTCCGCTCATTCCTCTTGGGGAGAAGCCAGCGGGTGGTGCTCGGGGCTGAAACATCAAGCCCCCGGACCTTGACCTTTGGCATTCCGCAGGGTTCAATCTTGTCTCCGCTATTATTTAATGTGTATATGCAGCCCCTGGGGGAGATCGTGAAAGGGTTCAGGAAGGATGCAATGTCACCAATATGCTGATGATACTCAGCTGTACCTCTCATTTTCAACTGACCCAGGTCCTGCTGTCTCATTACTTTCCCAATGTTTGGAGGCTGTGGCAGATTGGATGTGGCAGAGCAGACTGAAGCTTAATCCCGATAAGACAGTGGTGATGGTGGTGGGAAGAGTGAGGGAGGTACTCGCTCCTGTGGTAGGGGAGGATCCATTCTCCGGTAGTCCAGCAGGTTCGGAGTCTGGGGCTGGTGTTGGACTCCGGTCTCCGACTGGATTGGCAGGTGGAGATGGTGGCTAAAGCTGCCTTCCGCCAGCTGTATCTGGTACAGAGGCTGCGCCCATACATCTCCAGGCCCAACCTGGCCACTCTCATTCACGCCTTCATCACCTCGAGGCTAGACTACTGCAATGCGCTTTACATGGGGCTTCCCTTGTTTCTGGTTCAGAGGCTGCAGCTGGTGCAGAATGCGGTGGCCCGTTTCCTTACAGGGACGAGGCAGAAGGAGCACATAACACCTGTGCTCCGTACTCTGCACTGGCTGCCTATAGCGTACCGAGCCAGATTCAAAGTGTTAGTGGTGATCTATAAAGCCCTACATGGTCTGGGCCCCTCCTACCTTGGGGACCGCCTCGCCCTCTGTGCCTCAGAGCGATCCCTTCAGTCCACCAAGGGCTCCTTTCTGGCAGTCCCCCGTATAAAACGGGGGGCCACAATGGAGAGGGCATTCTCTGTGGCCAGGCCACAGCTTTGGAACGCCCTCCCGGAGGAAGCCCGCCTGGCCCCAGGTTTGTTGGCATTTTGTCAAGCCTGTAAGACCTGGCTGTTCACCCAGGTCTTTGGAGGGGAGGATGGGATAGTTGGGGGGTATTTTAAAGATATTTGTATGATATTTTAAATTTAATGGGTTTATGTATTTTTAAATGGATTTTTTAGGGTATTTTATTTGTGTGTTTTATGCTGTAAGCTGCCCCGATACGCCATAGGCATGAGGGGGCGGCTAATAAATATTTATAATAAATAATATAAAATATAATAATGGAGACAATGCAGCAGCCCATGTGCACTGCCCACAGGTGCAGTTCTTGGGCCGGAGCACCTATGCTTTGGCGTGCACATGTGCCACCGCGCTGGGTGGGGACACAGCCTGGGTCGCTGTGATCCACAGGCCTGCCTGGGGGATGAAGCAGGCATGGCTTTTGCTCCATCCCCCGGGCTGTGAGGCGTGTGGGCTCAGGTGTCATGTTGGCCTGGGTTGCACTTTGCCTGGTGCGGCTGTGCTGCGTACATAACATGCATGCGTGCCTGAGTGTGTGAGTTCAGGCCATGCAGCACACGTAGGCCATTGGATTGCCCCTCTAAGACTCCAGGCAGCAACAGAGACATGCAAAGCAACGGTGTTTTCTAATGTGCCAGTGGCCCGCTTTAACAAGCTTTGACCTGCGTCAGTTCCTGGCTGCCAGATGTTGGCATGGGATGGCAGCTAGCACAGGTTGTGACTCGGGGAAGTGACCACAGCCGGAATCTGGCCATCCGACTAGGAATAAAGCAGGCTTTCATATTTTAAAGCCCACTTTACTGGACCCAATCCAGAGTACCCGCCCTGGCAGCCCAGGCCCCATCATGTTAGTTCAGGGGCTGGGACCAGTCCAAGCTGCGGTGGTAGCCGCACTCTGTATCTTGCTGCTGTCGCGTTAGAAAATAACGTATATTGCATATCAGTGAGTATTGCTCCGTTTCTGTAGGGGGTGCAACCCACTTGGGGTCCAAATCCTACAGTTTGGGAACATCTAGTGTGTAAGGGCTTCTCTAGAGTGGTGGTAGGGAGATACTACTGCATTAGTTTTACCTCCTTTTAATGGACTTTCTGCTCTTTTTCTTTACTATGAATAAGGTTTTCAAAAATATAACACCGGAAAGCTGTTTTCTAAAATGTTTTATTAATTTTTCCAGAAGTAAGTAAAATGGATTCTTTAGTTCGTCATCAAGCAATAATCAACATGGGGAAGCCATCCTCATAAATCCCATATCGATAAAGACTACTAAATTATTTTGCGCCTTCTTCCTTCAAACAAGTCCATCCTGTGTGGAATATCCAGTAGAGGCAACTGTTGCTAGCTTTTATTTCCGCATTTAGCTGCTATGTATTTTTTGTTTGTTTGTTTAATCTTCAATTACAACAGGTATGAAAGTTATGTAACTGTAGGGGGGAAAACTTTGAAAAGAAGGCCAAGCTGACACAAGGGTCTTCCTGAGAACAGCCTCTGTACTTGTTTCCAGGCAGGATTAGAGGTGAGTCAAAAATAATGCCCTTCAGCAAGAGGACACATATGATCCACAGCCGTTAGAAGATTTTCTTCTTCAAAAAGCTGCAATTTTCTAAACTGTTAGCATTGACAATGATATAGAAAAACTGTTGTAGATTTCCAGAGGCTAATTGCAAACAAACAGGTGATGATTTGAACAAAAATTCAGAAATCAAATACTGCACTCAGTTTGAGCTCATTAATGTTGTTCTTCAGTTTCTATAAAATATTCATAATTCACAAACACAATGCAGTTTTATGTAAACTTTTTTTTTTTTAAATCGCTTCAACTAAAATAGGAGAGAATTTAGTTTTATGCAGTCAGCTTTGTGTGTAAAGAGTAGCCCCAAGCAGTTAATAAAGTTAAACAGGGATAGTCCAAGAGCATATGTAGCAGCCATTCTGGGCCAAATCCATTCTGGTGTAATTCACAAATGTCAGTAATACCCCAAACTACAATGGGGCTGCACCAGGGATGGCGTTGGCCTTTTGTGCTTTTCAGTAGTTACACACGGGCCCTGGCCATTAGAAGCTTTGTGAGGGAATAGTAGCCAGACCACCAGGGCTTTCCCTTATTCTTTTCTTTTTTTGGAAAGCACTATGGAACATTTAAATTTCTTCTGAACAGCAGTAAGAACCATAGGAAAAACTATCAGAGAGCTGAAGGGAAAGGTGTCCCCCATAATGTTCTCAAGCACCCGTTAAGTTCCCCCTCAGATTTTGGTTCTTTGCAATCTTTTTGTGTTTGCACTTTGCAGCTATTAGCAAAGACCTCGGTTTAACATTCTCCCCTCATGTTAAATGTAGCACAGCTCTGTTGACTTCTCTAGAGTTATGCAAACTTTAATATCTCCACTTGTTGTAGCACCCAATTACCCCAACCAGGTTGCTGCCCCCATTGTGCTAAGCCCCATATAAATATATAGTAAATTATTTCCAATTCATCCCTCATTAGGTGCTTTCAGATGAATGTGGAGTGTGGCCGCACCCGGAACTGCTCGGGGGAGGGGGGGGGGGTGTACCCATGTCCGCCTGCTTCCAGCCCCTCCTGGTTTGCTTTAGTTGGACAGGGTTCCCTGGGCTGCGGTCTGCCCGCACAGCGCCCGCCCCCACCCGAGAGTTGCAGACATTCACCTGATGCTCTAGGCTGGTGCCTACAACTCCATAGTGCTGAACGGGGCAAAGGACAGCCGGGCATGAAACTGCACCGTGGGTTCGCTGAACATACGGAGAGCAGCTCCACATTCGGCCATTTCCCCAGGATGAGCTGGCATACTCCGATCTGGAGTAATGCTGGCAGGGCTGCCCCAGGGCAGGCTTTGATCATCTGGTGGGAAGCTTTATACATACCAGTTGGCACCTGGGGGCGAAGCGGGATGGCATGGTCAGAAATGGAGCTGTCATCTTTTTGCACCCGAAGAGCTTACAAGTAGAGGGTCTGGCCACCCACTTCTAGTGGGGCACATAGACCTACACCTACCCCACCAGTCTGTCACTGCATTATCAAGGCTGAGTTTCCCTATGGTCAAGGTATGAGACTTAACCCCATGATTCCATGACTCAAAGCTGAGACTGTTGCCAAATGAGTCATATTTTAATCACATTGTTCTTGCCTGTTGAGGAAATGCAGTTTTTCTATCACTAACTTCATTTGCTTAGTTTTCTACCATAAATTGCCTAATATAAAGGTACTTTTATACTTTAAACACATTCTCCCCTTTGTTTAAAATAACCATACGTAACCTTAACAGTGAAATTTGTTTCTTTACTGATTCCCCCTCTCTATTCCTCCCCCCACCCTTCACCATTATGCAGACTGCTAATAGGTTCCAGACTGCTAAAATTGCTTTATTTATTAGAAAGACAATACTCAAAAATTTAACACACACACACACACACGCACAAGGAGTCTTAAAGATTCTGCAGAAAAACAATATAGAAATGTCATATTTTTCTATCAAAGTCTGAGTAGTGTTCCTTTAGAATGTCACGTGGTAAATGTCAAACTTTAAAAACTGCTATTTATTAACTTTTTAAAAGACAGATACATTTTTATATAATGTTGTCAGTCTCTTCTTAAGCATAAATAAACTACCAAGAGCTGAAATCTGACAACAAATTACATGACTAGAATTTGCATTTTCATTAACTATATTTCAGAAAGGCATTTGTTGCTAAAGAGTTATACTGATATGCTTTAGTATTTTCAGGGATGGAAGGATTATGGAACTTTTAATTGAAAAAATTTAACTGAATTGTCCAGGAAGTCACTTGTCCTGAGGATTGAAGTATCTAAAATGCCTTTAGCAAAGTTTTTTTTTCTCCCTTTGGTTCATAGATTTGTAGCTCATCACTCTCAATTAGCTTATTATATAGCTGTGTATAATATTGCAACAATGACCTATTTTGAACATAATCTAATCCCATGGTTGAAATCCTGATCCCATTGAAATCAATGGCAAAGCTCCCATTGGCTTCAATGGATCAAGATCACATCCCTTAAAAATATGAGAACTACTGCTATGTTGAGAAATCTATATCTATATATATACCGCGCTACACGGTGAGGAGCCCGTGAGCCAGGGCTGACAGACACCGGGGCCGGCTGGATGCTTGACCAAAATTGCAGGAACCCTTTTGTGAGTTTTCAGGACTACAAATGCTGAAAAAGTCTGTAAGGATAAACAAGGTGTTGGGAGCAACCCTGCTGGAGTCCAGGCGAGACGCTCGTTAGACCCACCCACCCATCAGCTTGGGGAGGCCGGGGAGCAGTGCCGGCGTGGGGGCGGAGCCAGCAATCCCCAGGGAACTTAAGAGAATAGCAAGCCTACAGCCGTGAGCCCTTAGGAGTGCCCTGGAGTGAGGGCCCGTCATTGGGCTGCAGTCAGGCAATTTGTGGAAGATCCAGCCAGGGGGCTGCCAAAGGTACTGTCCTCCTTGCCTGCCCCTACCCCCCTCCAGTACTTGGCGCTTCTGGGGAGCGACTTGGGGTGCCCCTCACGTTTGTCAGTGCCCCCCCACCTGTCGTTACCATGGTGGGGAAGAAAATTCCCAAGAGGAACAAGCGGCAGGCTGTTGTGGCATTGTCCAACCAGCCGCAAGCCTCCCAACAGCGGTTGGACAAATTTTATTCTCTTTGCTCCGCAGTCCAGGACCCAAATATTGGTTTGGCCCCCCAACAGGCGGACTTGGCTACCACTAGGGGCCCCAACGTGTCACCCACTTTTGCCGCTACTGACTTACATTTTGAACCTTCCGATCCCATGTTTCGTTGTTTGGACCCTTATTTCACGCACGAATTCGAGTAGTCCTCATCTCCTGAGGCCACTTATCAATCGCCTGCACTTCCTCCCTATGTCGATCTATATTGTTGGGGGACCTAGTGAGTCAAATGTTGGGTAAATTTGGGGAAATCATTGCCCTCATTCAGGGGCAGCAGGGCCAATTAATGGCCATATTACAGCTTCTCTTAGAGTCACAAGTGCAGAGGGTGGGGGCTCCCCTTAGCACATCCCCCAGTCCCAGGCCCGCCCATTCTCAGAAGCGCCCTCCATAGGGGCTGTCCCGGGTCGAAGGGGGAAGACCAATGGGGAAACCTCCCCGAGGGGTCCAGGAGAGGGGGCGGGGAAGGCACGTTTGGCACTAGGAAGCTGGCACCCGTTATGGGCACTGTACCTTTTACAATCTTTCCTTTGCCCAATGGAGTTTTCCCCAGGTGGAGTTCTATTCCCCTCATTGCCCATCACCTGGCATGATTGATGGGGTGGATTCTGCCAGGGGCAATAAGATCCTTTCAGGTGTTGCCCTCCCATACTCATATGCAGAGGCTCATAGTCTACTTTACCATGCCCCATTTTGCTTCTCGTGTCATCAACCAGGCTTGTTTGTTGTCTTCTTGGGGCGTGGACGTTGGGGGAGGTCCTGAAGGATTTGGTAGTCCAGCCCCTGGTAGTCCAAGGCTGTTCAATCCAGAGGCCAGATGGCAGTTTTTCTGACCCTCCCTCAAAGGGTCCACAACCAGACAATCAGGGGCCAATTAATGTTAGACTCCTTAATCTTGCTGAAGGGCATGGCCAGCCTTGGATTGCTGAGGGTGTGGATCCTCCCCCTCCAGCCACTGTTTCCCTGGGAGCTTCGGACCCCAAGTCTGGACCTGTCTTGTGCCCAGTGGTCCTAGCCCCAATCACTGGGCCCGAGGCAGGAGCACCATTGGTTTCTGTGGTTTCCCTAGTCCACGCAGACTTCGTACTTCGATTTCTGCAGGTCACTCATTCGGTCTACGGTCTCCTTCTCCTCCAGAGGAGTTCAGTCAAGCAGCAGGGTCAGCACAGGGGGTCAGCTGCTGACACTCCTCCGGCTCCGGCATCCCCAATTATACCTGGAACATTGCGGGTTGGGGTGCTAGGTCCAGGGAGCCGGAATGTATTGGGTTAATAGGTAGTTTCGACCTCCTTTGCTGCCAGGAAGCCTGGGCCATGTTGCCCCACATTTTATCCCCAGCCCTATCCCACTATAAAGTGGTCTCTCTTCCATCCTCGGTGGTGCCTTCAAGAGGGCACCCATGTGGGGGGCTTGGCTTGTTTGATAAAAGACCCACTCCACGGCATGTTGATTTCTGTTTTTAATCATCCCTATTTTCTTTTAGGGCTGATTTTGCTAGTGGGAGGTAGGAGGTTTGTCATAATTAATATTTATGTTCCACCTCCCAATACTCCCAAGCATGATCCCGCCATTCTGAGCAAGCTCGAGGTTATTATAGACAACATTTGTTTCGTATCCCAATAGTCATCTCCTCTTAGTGGGAGATTTCAATGCTAGACTAGGGGATGATGATGAGGCCTTGTTTAGCTATTGCGCATGTTCTCCCCCACCCCCACCCCCGGTTCCTCCCTCGCTTATTACCCGGCACTTTAAAGATCAGATAATTAGCAAGGGGGGTCTTCTCTTGGCAAAGATGAGGGTGGGCCTCAATCTTTTCCTCCTCAATGGATCCTACCCTGGTGATGAGTAGGGGGAATTTACCTTTCTGGGCCCTAGGGAGTCCAGTGTATTAGATTACACCCTGGTTTCTGCAAATGTGCTGCCCCTCCTTACGGGCTTCGAGGTGGGAAGTGAGCAGTTTAGTTATCTCCCTTTGATCATATCCCTTGACTTGTCTGAGTCCTTTTGTAGTTTGGCAGGTACCCCCGAATGGCCGCAAGTGTCCCATGAGGAAGTCAGTGATCTGATTGACTCATGTAAGAGCAACTGGGCCCAGGTTTGGATCTCATTCTTATCAATTTTCTCCAAAATTATAAGGAATGGTGGGTGCCCATGTTATCCTCACTGTTTATTGACCATTCGGGGCGGATTCCTTCCATCTGGTCCCAAGCCATTGTGGAACCCATTTATAAAAAGGGTGCAATTGGTGACCCGTCCAACTATCGGCCTATCAGTTTGCTCTGTGTAATTATTATTAATTATTATTATTAACAAACATTTATATAGTGCCAGCAGTGTACCTAGCACTTTAGCAAACTCTATGCCAAGCACCTGTTGGGGAAGCTCACTGCCTGGCTCGTCGAGTCCCATCCACCCCGAACAGGCGAGGTGTCAGCGGGCCAGGTCGACCATTGATCACTGTTTTATGCTCCAGCATTTATTTGAGAAGTATACCAAGCACAACCAGAGAGTCTATGTGGCCTTCCTGGACCTCAGGATGGCCTTTGACTCTGTTAATAGATCCATTCTGTGGGACAAATTGGCGACCCTTGCCCTAATTGTAGGCTTTTGATACTAATCAGACTCCTTTATGCAGACTCCAAGCAAGCTGTTAGGTTGGGCCCATCAGGGTGTATTTCAGAGGAGGTGCCTGTTAAATGAGGGGTAAGGCAGGGTTGCGTCCTTGCTCCTACTCTTTTAAATTTATTTCTAAATGATGTCATGTCACGTATGGCCCTGCTTCATCCCCCCCCCCATTTAGCCTCGCGAGCTATAGGATGCTTGCTATTTGCCGATGATCTTGCTCTCCTATCCCAGACACAGGTGGGATTGAGCCGGCAACTGGAAACATTTGCGGGTTACTGCAGAGAGAATGACTTGGTCCTGAATTTTTCAAAATCTAAAGTGGTGGGTTTTGCCAGTTCTCTTAGGTCCAATTGGCACTCTTGGAAGGTGGAGGGGGCCCAGATTGCACAAGCAAAAGATTTTAGGTATTTGGGCATTACCTTCCATTACTTAGGAGGATGGCAAAAGCACATTGAAGGGGCAGCGTTAGTGGCCAAACGCTCAGCCTTTGCCATTCGTCAGTTTTTTATGTCCTCGGGGAGGACTGATTATAAAATGGCTTTGTTGGCCTTCAATGCCAAGTCTACTGCCCAGTTTCTTTTTGGCGCAGAACTTTGGGCCCCCTTTCTTCCTGCCAGTGCAGATAGTGTCCAGTTCATTTTTCTCAGGGCCCGCTTGAGGGTCCCGGGAGGTACCCTGGGGGCTGCAATTCGCCTGAAGTTGGGTCAGCGGAGGTGGTCCTCCTCTCGGGCATGGGCCAGGGCCCACAAATTTTGGCTCAGGTCTATCGACTCGAGTCAGAATGGCTTGTTTCCTTAAAGCTGACACTTTTAGAAGCCAGTGGGCCCTGAAGGTTGAGGCCCATCTTGCCAGTTTAGGTCTCTCTAGGACTCACTTGACAACAAAGGATCCAGCCGCGGCGGCCGTGGAAATAACACACGTAGGTGGGACGATGTAGATCTCCAGGAGGAGAAGGGCAGGGTCGCAGCCTCTGTGCACATGTCTAACTATCTGGGGATAGCGCCTCAGGTTGATATGTTAGCCCAGTATCTCGTCGAGAGCTATTTGGCTAGAGAGAAGTGGCTGTTAGCGGTGGCTAGATTCAATGCGCTGCCTACCCAGCTGTGGATGGGCAGACTTGCCAAGGTTCTTCTTCCCCATAGACTCTGCCCATTTCGACCATCTCGAACCAGAATCATCTGGGCACATTTTCCTTAGATGCCACCTTTACGATCACTTGTGGTCTAGCTGTTTGGGTCCCCTACTTGACAGGCTTTCGGGTTGGTCTGACAAAAGGTGTGTGGGAATTTTACTAGCCGACGCTTCCCAGGACGTTACTGGTCCTGTGGCAAAATTTCTGACAGCAGCATTTGCTAGGAGACAGCAGTTCTTAGAGTTTAAACTCCCAATTCTCTGCGAATAGATTTTGGGTTATGGTGGGATGGGGGGGGGGGGGGTGTGTGAAGTGGGTTTTGAGCCCATTGAGCCTCCATTTAGTTGGATACTCTCATGATTTAGTGTAATATAATGATTTAGTCAGGACAATTAGTGGTTAGGTGACTTTCCTCGTGTTTTTACGCGTGTGGAGCTGAGTAATTTAGTTTTATACATTTGCATTTTATATTGTATGTTATACCTTATTTTATGATTGTCTTGTTTATGTGTGTTTGTGGCAAATTTAGCAATGACCTATGGCCACGCTTAATAAATATCTATCTATCTATCTATCTCTATATAAGGATTGATTTGGTTGCATATTTTGAAGCAGTAGAATTACTCATCCCTTGCTGTATATGTGGTGTAGAAATTGCCTTGGAGGGGGAGGGGTGGTTTTAAATTTTAATATTTTTTTAGAAGTATTTTAATTTATTTATTTTTAAAAAGCCAATTGCTGGTATTTGCTACCCATGTCTGGTTCTATTCAGGGTTTTATTGGGCATCTTTGGCCTTCCAGCCTGGTCTTTTTCATATGAAATGTCAGAAAAGTCTTTGAATTAATGGACTATGAAGTGCTCAGAAACATACCGTTTCAAAAAGTATACTGCAAGGATGTGACACTAATGGGAGGTGATCCATGGGCTTATGACAAAATAGCCCATTGTAGCTAAAAAAGAAATTAATGTAGTCATAGCCAGTGACAGTACTTTTGAACAAAGCCATAGAAAATAGTGGGAGGTTAGGAGGGTGATTGAATCAATTAAACAATCAAATATTGAATATTAAATTTATTTAGTCATCCTGGTTTGGTTTCATTCAGGGAGAGCGAGGTTGAAAACTCACTAGTCAAATAAATACAATGTATATGGGTCATCTATGTTAATTTGGATAACTGGTGAAAGTTAGCAGCATCAGCCTAAATGTAAATTCCTGGATTTGCTTACAAGGATTTTGTTTTCTTTTAATTTTGCTGGGTTAAAAAATAAAAAATTGTAGTGAAACTCCTTCAATCTTTTTGTAATTCTGCATGGTTGAACATTTGAAATGAGTTTGTGTATCACCCCCAGGCATTGATTCAGACTTGATTGGGGCAAAGCAGACTCCATGTGCTTATTTTTATATACGTCATTTGGTAAGTTATATATCCAAGGGAACAGAAAATGTGTTGCTCCCTTGCCAAATTATCGCATATCCCTTAATCAAACCGGGAGATGATCCTAATCAACAAGTTGTGTGACCTTAGCATAATGGCAATGTCAGGTCAACTTGGGAAAGTGAGGAGGCTGATCTAAATACAAATAAATAAAAAAGGAAACAACCCAACAATCCTTATAATTATCATCATCTGCTGCTTTTCCCTCTTCTGGCAAAGAAACACTCCATCCATTTGCAGAAATCGCCTGCGGAAACGTTACATCAGAACTAATCACAACGATTAAAATCAGCTTTTCTATGCAAGAGGAGAGTAAAAAGCAAGTTGGAGACTGGAATGCGACTGTTTTTTCCACCCCAAAAAAATCTCGAATTTTTTTTCCATGCTATATATTTACATGCACGTTTTGAAGGAGATCAATTTTATGCCCGTGTGATCAGTTAATTTAATTTAACTTTTATTTTGGAGATTGATTTAGACTGGAGGTAGAGACATGAGCTAATTGTATCCTGATCCTTGCCTTGAGGGGTTTCAAAGCCCTGGAGCAACTATTCTCTGTATTTTGTTCTGTCTACCTTAGCCAAGCTATTGCATTTCTCTCTGGTGTAGCGAGGAGAGCAGATCGCTGCTGGGAGAGAGAAATATCGGAAGTGTGGAGGGGGGGGGGGAGGAAAGGGGGCTTGGAGAAAAAAGAGCGAGAGACACTGTGGCTTCAATGTTTCAGGTAAGATCTGCCTGTTTGGGTTTGTTATTATTTGCTAAGGAGGATATGGCTGGGACTCTGGGCGCAACTCGCTTTTACGCATGTGCCAGGCAATGGGAGAGCGCTGCACACTCCTAGAGACACACACAGAGAGGAAGAGAGACACGGAGCTGGCAAATCTCCCACTTCCCGATCTCTGGGAGAGGGGGATGCGAGCTTATGGGGCGGAGAGGGCTGAGCTGGGCGCATCCCTCCCGGCAAGCTGGCGCCTAGCCGTCTTGTGCGTCTCCAAAGCCTTGGGCCAACCCACCGCCCTTCCCTTGTAACGGGGCCCCAACCCCTGGCCCCACTGTGCTGAGCTCGCTTGACAATCGCTTGCGCTGAGGCGGCCCAGGTGCCATTGCTCCCCGGCGGGATGGGGGTGGGGAGGCTCGCCAGTGGGGCTCCCATTGTGCGCGCCTCCCCTCGCTCTGGCTGCGGGAGAGACGCCATTGTACAGCGTGCGCGCGGTGCGCCCCCGGGGCCATTGCTTTCCCTGGTGTAGCAGGAGGAAGCACCTTCCCTCCCCAGTGGGTGGGCCGGGCGGGAGGGGTAGGTGAGCCTCAGCGGAGCCCGCCCCTTTCCTACCTCCCCCCTCGGGGAAGTGGGCGTCGGGGAGGGGGAGCTGCAGGTAATAGCCGGGCTCTTTAAAGGGCCAGTCGCAGCCCGCTTCCCTTGCCCAGCTGCGGACGGACCCCTTAAAGTCACCAACTCCCACCTCCTCCCCATCCCTATGGCGGGCTTCTTAAAGGGCCAGCCCGCCTTTCGAAGTCGCCCTTCGCCGGGATCCTTAAGGGCCAGCGGGCTTCCTGCTTCCCTCTGCCTAAGCTGTTCCTCCGCCCGTCTCCTTCCGTGCTGGGCACCTTAAAGGGCCAGCGCCTCTGCCAGTCCCCGTTCTCCAGGACCGCGTGGTTGCCTGCGCGGGGTCTGCCCGCTCCTTTCCTGCAGCGCGCCACCTGCAAAATTGCTGACCGGGAAACCTCGCCCCATTGACCTCGCTGGCAAACTCGTCTAGATCGGCTTGCACGGAGTCGAGATTCGTGCCCTGTCTGGGCCTGGGAGCCCCGGCTAGAGCCGCCCGGAATGGATCCCGCAGGACTCGCGAGCTGGATGCCATTTTAGTGCGAGTGCGCTCCGGGCCGGCTCTGCTAACAAAGCCCGAGGGGGCTGGCAGAGCCGACTAAGTGAGCCCAAGTTGCACGGGGTGGGAGCCGCTGCGCTGGGAGGCTGCAAAAGCAACAGCGCTGAAGAAGCGGCCAATAGCCCCGTGGCTTTGGCTCCCTTTCAGTCTCCTGGGTGCGGAGCGCTGGGCTCGAGCTAATTGCTGCAAATGCCGTGCGATCGCAGCGCTCCGCCACCCTGGCTGACAGGGCTCCCCCTCCCCTCGTGTCTGGTAGAGAAAGGCCGGTTGAACACAGCCCTCCTTAAAGGAAGGGAAGGGGTCGCCTTCTGCTTTCAATCAGCTAAGCTGGCAGCTGGCTACAAGTTTATTTGAGAATCCCCTCTGGGTACCGGGCATGCTTGGATTGTTTTGGTAAATTAAAAATGAGGGAAATGCTTTTACCTTCTCAGCAGTCGACTCCTTCAGAACCTTCCTGTTTCTCCAGCAAAAGGGGATAATTGGGGGTTGCTTTCCTAACGTGGCCTCAATGCGGGAAAGAAATAAGAACACAAAGAGTGTGTGGAAACAAATCTGGGGACTAGACTCTGAAAGTTTGGGTTTAACCCAGAAAACGTAGGTAGCCTTGCTCATTTGTTAAGCAAGAAGTAGCTAAGCAATTTCATCCATTTCTGTGACAGCGCTTGAAATAAGCTATTCCTCCTGGGTTTGTATTTTTCTAGGATGTAAGGTGGTGCTGTTCTTTCCACTAGATTGCATGTTGACTGAAACCGTTTTGATCCCAGCTCCCCTATTGCTGTTCAGATGAAAGGGATGGGAATCAATTATTGTAATAATAGCAGTGCTGATTTCTTTATATATAATACGGTATGCTTCCTCAATTGGTCTATAAGGTGCTCTTCTGCCAAGTCGTACAAACCTCTTCTCTCTCCCCCCCCAGTTTAACCTTCCTGGTCTTGAGAACAATAGCATGTTAATCGCGAAGAGCTGATGGTGAAAACACATCAGTGAAAATGGCTAAATCAGATGTAGAAATGTTAGAAACACAGCAAAGTTTGTGTACCTGTGTATAGTCTACATTTTATAAAAGTGAAACTTTAGACTGATGCAGGTAGAATTAAACCCATGTACTTACCAGGATGTTTTAAAACTAATTCACTCTGAGAGAGACTTACTGGAATTTAATATCCCATATTCAAAATGACTGCAGTGATTTTGGTGTATTAATTATGCCTGGAGCGCAGCACAAAATGTTCCAGCACACACTAGAGGTCTCTCTCCTAGCTAAAAGATGTTACTGTGTTTACAATTCTTTCTAGTCTCCGCGTTTGAGTAATGCTGACTACATCTACAATGTCAGTGACATGTAGTGCATTTTTACCAAAATAATAGTGACGTAGGGGCTCCAGTCCTCCTGTACTACTGAAATCGGCAGGAGAAAGGGGCAAATTAATCTCATTCTTCAACCACCCTCCTCTCTTCCCGTTGTCTATTTTGTTATTAAGTGTTTATACAGCACCCAACAATGTACCTGGCATGGAACAATCCTTCATTAGAGACCGGTTGCTGCCCTGATTTTTAACTTTCATTTAAAAAAATGTGTTCTAGCCATTATGGTTTTGGAGAGAACGTTGACAATGTAAACCAAGCATAAATCAATGATGCCTCCCAAAACCTGCAGGTAGCCTAAAATTATGACTTGGGCAGTGTTGCTGCAGCTGATAGGGTGAGTCAAATTTACTTCAGTGGGACTTATGCTGGGGCTATGGGCTGGAGCTGGTGCTTAATTCCTTGAGGATTGTACTGTATAAAGTATGAACTGCCCTGATAAGGATTCCATTGACTTTAATTTTATGGCTGTAGAATCTGGCATTTTTCCATTGCAAACAAACAAATGTCCAGAGGATGCAACTACAACGGAAGAAGGTTTTTCAGAGGTATGGAAAAGAGGTACCTGGACTAACAAAAAATAAAACACAGTTATTAGAAGAATACATTTTAAAGTAGACAAAAAGCTGAGCATTAAGGACATATGATTAAAAACAATAGACCATTATCCGTATTTAAAACGCCTCCCAAATTTTAATTAAACCTCACCTTTAAGTAGGTGCGTGTATAGATGAAGAAACAGATACTCTTAAGCCACACAGATTCTGCAAGGACCGATTCTGATTTCACGTTGGCTTATGTTGGCGTAGCTCTCTTTGAATCACTCTTGAACTCCTGTCTCCTGCCATGGAAAAACCCTACGCACACTGCACATACTTTCTGTGCATAACATTTCACAATCAGTCCCTATCAGTGCATCGTTCGTTAGTGTGCTGAGACCAATTCACTTCAATGGAACTTATTAAAAAGCCACTGATTCAGTGGCTTCAGTCAAGTAGTACTACTGGTGCTATGTAGGATCAGTCCAATATGACTAATTTTAGTTTTGAAAGGGCTATTGACATTAAAAAAAAAAACACACAACACCACAAAAGTAGTTTTAAACTGTTTTCTTACCCTTCAAAGTTTTGAAAAGGCAAATGACTACATTCTAGTTTCCTAAACGAAACTTTTGCTACTGGGGAGAGATGAACTAGTTGCCCACACTTAGTATACTTCTAGCTGCTGAATTTGGTTTTTGGAAACAATGATTTAATTGGATGGACTCTTCTGGGTTAGATGTTGCATGCTGAAGATTCATTAAACATCTTACTCATGCAGAAATGAAAAATTGCATGACTTTTTTTGTGTGTACAGAAAAGCTTCTGTCCTTTTCATTCATAGGAAGTGCTTCATGTCCATTACCTGGATACATGCTCATAGGTAGGATCAAGATATTTTTGCTCAGAGAACATAATAAAGATGAAAATATCGACTCTACTGATATTACAATGGGTCTAGCGCCATGATTTAAAATGAGTCAGTTCCCCAAATACTCCATCTGCCATTTGCTTACTCATGGGCCTGATCCTGAAAATGTGTATGTGTACATAGTCTTGATAAAGCTGGAAGGTGTTTTTAAACAAGCAAGGCTGGGGCGCGGGGTCTGTGACCCAGGAGTGACACAGTTGCGGAGCAGCCACTCAGGTGGAGTGCCTGCAGAAGGATTCTAATGGGCAGCTCCCAGTGTGGCTACTGCAGCAGCTGCCTTGCACTCCGCTTGCCATGGACCATGGAGGAGGGGGAAGTGTGCTAGGCTGGCCTTTGAAATCGACATATCCCGCCCCGGAGTACTGGGGAACTGGGCACCTTAACACTCGTGGCCGGTTCCTATGATTTGCAAAGGCCATGTCCCTCACCCACAGTACCTCTGAGTGGGGGACCGATCTGCTGAAATAGGTGGCTGTCCCGGTTCATACGGCCAGGGGATGTGTGAGCACCCGCCGGTGCACTTTTTTTTTTTTTGCTTGCCCTTCATGGGGCACTCCATATTTTTCGGCAGTGCACCGTTGGCCACGAGTGGGTGCTGAGTAGCTCACGGAAGTGCATATTTCCCCCCCTCCACCTTCAGACAAGTGGTTGGATGAGTGGCTTCTGGGTGGCCATGCATGGTAGCATCTTGTTTAAAAACACCCAATGGATCAATGCATGTGTAAAAGTGCTTTCAGGAGCTGGTTATTGGCAGCTTTGCAATTGAATCAAAATGGGCGGGAATAATACCTTTTTTGTCTAACTTAATTAGTTTGGAAAGTTCTAGGGTACTGCAAAAATGCATGTGCTTTTTCCTGATGTGTGTGTTATTCATTTTTTATCAATATTGATCACTGTATCCTGTGGATACCATGTGACATTGCCAAAATACAATGGGAAGTTTCCAGTTCTGTAACTGAGCATCTGTCAAATGTAATAATCCCTAATGTTAGTAATACTAAGTGCTAGGCTGTCATCTTACATTTTCAAGGGGCTAAAGATTTAATAATTAAATCAGTCCTTGGAGTTCTCCCTACTCACATGGAAGGCCCCCTCAACCCTGGTGTAAATAAGGATTTACTTAACTGACATCACTAGAATTGCATCAATACAAGGCTGATGATGAGACCAGAATCTGTTCCAGAGATTTTAAGTAGCTTGCCTAACATCCCTGAGCAATTCTATGGCAGATAAGGGATGTAGAATCAAAGCAGTCCAAATACTGAGGTCAGTAGATACCACTGCCTAGGTCAGGGATGGGGAACCTTTTCTGTCCTGGGGGCCACATTGAAATTTAGCATGAGCTCTGAGGGTCACATACAGGTTGGGGATTGGGGTGCTTAACAGGTGTATTCAAGAAAAGGAGGGCCCAGATTATGGATCTGTGCCATATCTCTGACCACTACCCTTGTGTGCATGCCCTCGTCTCGGCCCCCTTATCCTGGGCTCAGTTGTTCAGTGCTTGGGAGTAGAGAATGGATCCAGGCCCTGGAAAGGGGCCATATAAAAACTTGCAGAGAGCCATATTTGGTCCCCGGACCTGAGGTTCCCCACCCCTGACCTATGTGATTAACTCTACGAGTACTGTGTGATTAAGTCTACACAGCTTTGAAAGGAGAAAAGTGCCTTTTCTGCTCCTGTACAGCCAAGTTGGATCTCCTTCAGAACAAAAATAGCTATTGTTTTTGCACAGACATTACATGTCTATTGATTTGTGTTTTGAATTGACTTTAGGTACTGGACTTACTCAGTTAATTTGTATGTTACTGCAACAAGAATTAACTTATATTTTTTCTATTATCCTACTTTTCATAGACTATAATCTTACAAACTGCAAAGATGAGAAAACCAAATAAAATATGTATTTCATTTTGCTTTATCCACTTTTGATATGCACACACAAAACATCTACTCCACTGTTGTTTTTAAACACAGCAAAGCTGTAATTGATACCTTTTTATCAGAAGTATCTTACAACAATTTCAAAAGTTGAGTGCACTAGCCACTTCCATAATTTTAACACTATGCATGTTAATAAGATGCCAACATGCTGGATTCCCTAATGTGAATTTTAATCAGATTTGAGCGTCAATTAAACACATCCTATGTGAGACTGACCCAAATTTGATTTGGATACTTGTTCAGCTGCTGTGAACCAACATAAAATAAATAGTTCAATTAGGCCAAGACCTCTCATTCTGGAGTAGTAGAGTAGTCCAGAGTAAGTTGGCTGCCCCGGGCTGCCCTGTGGGCAGGAGGAACGGGATACAAATTTTATATAAATAAGTAGTTCGAGGACTGCAGCTTTACAGTATAATAGTTGAGCTATTTAGTACTGATACTACTCCTCAATACTGGTATAGGTGCCATTCATTTCAACCAGACTTGTGCCCATGCTAAAAAGCTGGAGGGTCATTCATTTATGGAGAAAGCTTGGTTCCACTGAAGTCAAAGACAGAACTGCCAATTGCTTCAACTGGACCAAATTTTATCCTTTTTGCATGGTCACTGTTCATACAGATGCGCCTGTTGAAAACTAACTTCATGAGTTATAGTCGAAGCCTCAAAGCGTGCATGCTAGCACAAGCCCTTATGTAGCAAGGCCATGTGTTTGCAGCTCAAGGCTGTTGAAGGAAAACCCCTAATGCTCTTTCTTGAACTGGGAATTGGTGCAGCTCTTGGACAGAGACCTATTTCTTCAAAGTTGCATGGAAATTGCTAAGCCTCAGTCACCACTACCTGGATTTGATAGGAAAAGGGGTAACGTTTTGCATACTGAAAATGAATTTTCTTAAGAATAGCAACAACATTAAGCAATTAGCAGTTCTGCCTTTGACGTGGGGAGCAAAGATTTCTCACTAAAGGAATGAGCTCCAGTTTTTTTTAACATCTGGTTCAAATGAAGTGGGGGGAGGGAACCTTTTCTGAAAAGGTAATGGGGGTAAAGGTGGGCAAGCTTTTCCCACCTGCTGCTTTTACCGCTCTGCCTCGGGCTACTGGGCTTGGGAACCCTCTCCAGCCACCCAACTTTCTAGGTTCTTGTGGACCCTTCGAGGGCCTTTTTAAACGTGTGGGAGTTCTCCCACAGTTTAAATCTGCAGCTCTGGGAACCCCCCTGTGGGGGTGGGGGGGGGAGTGTTAGCTGCTTTCCCGTGATCTAGAAGTCGCCTGGGTGCCATTAAAAACAGTGACGGCACGTGACTCCTAGGTTTTTTGAGATGTGATGTAGATAAGACCCTGATAATCAAGGTCTTATCTGCACCCCATCTCAAAAAACTTGGGAGTCACAGGGGGCTGCTGTTTCTAATGGTGCCCGGGCGACTTCCAGTTCACAGAAGAGCATCGAACCCCCTCCTCCCCATGGGGGGGGCAGGGCTGCAGATTTAAACTGGGGGAGAAATCCCACTCGTTTAAAAAGGTCCTGAGTGGCATCATTTGGGGAGGGGAGTGTTGACAATTGGGTGTGGAAGGGGGAGCCTGTATTGGAGGTGAGACGGAACAGATACTGGGGTCATGTTGCGCATAGAGAAGTATGGGGGGGGGAGGATGGTATGTTGGGATTATTGGGGGAGATGGTTTCTGTGTCTTCCCCCTCCCCGTTGCAGGATATCAGGAGGGGAGGGTCAAGCCAGTAGGTCCCCTGATCTGACACTGATGCTGCTCAGTGCATGAAGTTGGTGGCTAATAAGGCATCTATGATAATATACCATCTGTGCTCTTATTCAGGATGGGGGGGTGCTGACCTCATAGGCATCTGGTCCTATTCTGTCCCAAATGGTGCCAGCTGGGTACTTGGTGCAGCATCAGCCTGGGGGTGGGGTGGGGTGGGGTGCGCAGTGACTTTGAGCCTTAAAGACACTTTGACCTTTTGAGGGTATCTGGTGCCTGACTTATCCAACATGGTGTGTGTACACCTTGTGTTGGATTTGGTGGAGGGTAGACTAAGGTTCCTGCTTGTGTATCAACCACCCCACTGCACTCACTGACTGCTCCAGTCAAGCTGATCTCCGAGGTGGTGCTGAGATCACTCAGACTTAGTGTCTTGGATGATTTCAACATATACTCCAAAGCCAATGTTTCAGGGGCAGAGCAGGAGTTCATGGCTGCTATGGCAACCATGGGCCTACCCTGACTAATATTTGTCCCAATACCTGGCGGGACACACGGACTTGGTGTTTTGCACCAGCCTGGAAACAGGAGTTACAATTATCAGGAAATTGTTACAACACCATTGTTATGGTTGGATCATTACCTTCATAACATTCTGGCTCTCCTATGTATGCCCTTGAGGTGGTGATCCACCCCTGGAGATGAATGAATCCAATTAGTTTCCAGAACACTCTGAGGAATACGCCTACTGACATCTTCATCATCATCATCATGGTTACACTGAGACATCTACTCCCACCGTGTTGACAGCACACTTTCTCCTGGTATACAGAGGACCAGTTGAAGCAGGAAGGCAGGTGGTTAGAGTGCACTCAACTCACGCTGAAGCTGACCAGTTGCAGCATAGACTGTTTCTGAAGGACTATGTCATGACTGTTACGACAGCAAAAAAAGTTTTCTCTGCTATCATAGCATTTACAAAGTCTCGTCTGGTGGAGCTGTTCCAGGTGGTGAGAGGTCTGGTTGATCTGGCCTGTCTCTGCAAGGAAATGGAGACATCTAATGCCTGCTGTGACATTTTTATTAATACAAAATCATGTGTATTCACCATGGCTCGGGTGCTGCCACTTTGACTGCAGGAACAGAGTTTGGGGTTATGGAAGCTCAGTCTTGTCCTGCTTATTTGGATCCGTTTCAATTGGTATTAACCACCAATGCAGGACAGGTGCTAGGGGCGATGAGGGCAACCAGTTGTGAATTAGATCCTTGCCTGCCTGATGAAAGCCAGTTGGGAGACGTTGAGGCTGTTATCAATGCCTCCCTTTGGGAGGGCAGGTTGTCAGACGCCCTTAAAACTGTGCTTCTCCAGCCCTTGATAACGAAATGATCTTTCGATGCTGACTCCCCTGACTTCCCCTTTTAAAGAAGGTTATTGAGTGGGTAGTTTCCCAGCAGCTCCAGGCTCATCTCAATGCTATCAGATTTCTGGCCCCATTACAGATGGGTTTCATCAGAGGTATGGCATGGAGACTGCACATGTGGCTTTGGTCAATGATGTGCACCTGGAGATGGATAAAGGAAATTCTACCCTGTTGATTTTGTTAGATCCTTCAGCGGCCAGCGGTCCCAAGAGGTCCTGAGGGAATTAACCTTGGACCTGGACAGTCACTCCGTTGATGCATTGGAATAGCTTGCTGGGGGAGGCCATTGACAGGGTGGCTCTGAGACACCCTCTGTCTCATCACCGCAGGGCCCCTTGGTTTACTGAGGCGCTACGGTGTATGAAACAAGTAGGCAGGAGGCTAGAGCGATGCTGGAGTCGAACTCGCTCTGACTCCGACCGACTTCTCCATAGGGCCCATTTGCGGTCCTATGTTGAGGCTGTGAGGGTAGCAAAGAAGGAGTTCTTTGCTGCCCTCATAGCATCCGCGAAGTCACGCCTGGTGGAGCTGTTTCGGGTGGTGCGGGAGCTGGTCAGTCTGACCTCCCTCCGCCTGGATGGGGACTTGTCCCAGGCCCGCTGTGAGGAATTTGTCACCTACTTCATGGACAAGATCGCTCAGATTCAGAGGGACTCTGATGCTGGGTTGGGGGCAGTAGATGGAGAGCGCGAGATGACAGAGGCCCTGTCCAGTCTAACTTTGTGGGGGGAGTTTCAGGAAGTGACGCCAGCCGATGCAGTGGATGTCCTGGGGTCTGTGAGAGCCACCGGTTGTGAACTTGATCCATGCCCGTCCTGGTTGGTGAAAGCCTCCAGGGAGACATTGGGGACGGTGCTGGCAAGAGTGGTTAATGTGTTCCTGCGGCAGGGGAGGTTGTTGCCCAGCCTCAAGGAGGCTGTGGTGCACCCCCTGCTGAAGAAACCATCATTGGATGTGGACTCACTCGCCAGCTACCGACCTGTCTCTAACCTTCTCTTTTTAGGGAAGGTTATTGAGTGGGCAGTGGTGATCCAGCTCCAGGCCCATCTAGATAGCACTGGCTTCCTACACCCTTTTCAATCTGGGTTCTGTCCCGGCTATGGCACTGAGACAGCGTTGGTGGTCTTGGTCAACGATCTCCGCCGGGAGATAGACGCAGGATGTTCTACATTTCTCATCCTGCTAGATCTCTCGGACGCTTTTGATGCCGTGGACCATGGGTTGCTGTTGAGACGGCTGGGGGGGTGGGGGGGTCTGGACGGGACTGTTCTTGAATGGTTCCGCTCATTCCTCTCGGGGAGAAGCCAGCGGGTGGTGTTGGGAGCTGAAACATTTTGCCCCCGCTTCTTGTCCTGTGGCGTTCTGCAGGGTTCCATTCTGTCTCCACTATTATTTAATGTGTATATGCAGCCCTTGGGGGAGGTCGTGAGTGGGTTCAGGGTGCGATGTCACCAATATGCTGATGATACTCAGCTGTACCTCTCTTTTTCAGCTGACCCAGGCCCTGCTGTCTCGTTGCTGTCCCAGTGCTTGGAGGCCGTGGTGGAGTGGATGTGGCAGAGCAGACTGAAGCTCAACCCCGATAAGACGGAGGTGATGGTGGTGGGCAGGGCAAGGGAGGTGTCTGCCCCGCTGATTGGGGGAGTTCACCCTCCTATAGCTCAGCAGGTTCAGAGTCTGGGGATGGTGTTGGACTCGGATCTCCGCCTGGATTGACAGGTAGACGTGGTGGCGAAGGCCGCCTTCCACCAGTTGTATCTGGTGCAGAGGCTGCGTCCATACATCTCCAGGCCGGACCTGGCCTCCCTCATCCATGCCTTTGTCACCTCGAGGCTGGACTTCTGCAACACGCTCTGCGTGGGGCTCCCCTTGTTCCTGGTTCGGAGGCTGCAGCTAGTGCAGAATGCGGCGGCCCATCACCTGATGGGGATGGGTTGTCGGGAGCATATAACACCTGTGCTCCAGACTCTCCACTGCTTGCCAGTAGTGTGCCGAGCCAGGTTCAAGGTATTGGTAATGATCTATAAGGCCCTTTATGGTCTTGGCCCCTCGTACGTCAGGAACTGCCTCGCCCTGGGGCGACGCCTTCGGTCTGCCAGGGGTGCCTTCCTGGAGGTCCCCTGTGTGAAGGGGGGGCCACAATGGAGAAGGCATTCTCTGTGGTCGGACCGCGTCTTTGGAATTCCCTCCTGGAGGAAGTTCACCTGGCCCCAAGCCTTTTAACATTCCAGCGGGCTTGTAAAACCTGGCGGTTCGCCCAGGCCTTTGGGGAGGGTGGGATAGGGTTGTTGTTGTTTTTTTAAACTCTTCCCTGCCCTTATTTTATTTTTATTTATTTAATTTAATTTTATTTTATTTTATTTATTCTCCTGCCCTAGTGATGTCTTTTAAAATTGTTGATGTTTTTAGAAAATTGTTTTATGAATGTTTTTAGTTGTACATCGCGCTGGGATGCCGTAGGCATATGGAGTGACTCATAAATATATATAATAATAATAATCTAGTTGATCATGAGGTGGTGTTAACATGACTGCAGGACCTGGTAGGGGAATGCAGGGCTGCTCTTGAGTGGTTCCAATCTTTCCTATTGGGGAGGTCTGAGCAGGTGATGATGGGTGCTTGTTCATCATCCCCTTATGACCTCCCCTGTAGGTTCTGTTGTCTCCCCTCTTTTTCAATGTGTATCTGAGGCTGCTGGGTGAGATCATACAGAGGTTTGGGGTGAAGTGTCATCAATATGCTGATGACACCCATTTCTACCACTCTTTTTTCATCTGAGCCAGGCCCTGCAGTCTCGGTGCTTACCCAATGCCTGACTGTGGTCAGGGACTGGATGAGGGTGAGCCAATTGAAGCTGTCAAGACTGAGGTGGTGATGGTTTGCCATCCTTGTGACTTTGGAAGGGATTGGGACTTCTGTTGTTGATAGGGTCTGGCCTCCTTTGGTCAACCAGGTTTGCAACCATATAGTGCTTCTGGATCCCTTGCAGACTTTGCTGTCTGCTGCTAATTGGCCCCTGCCCAGATGATGTCTGACCCATGTGTAGAGCTGCACTGGTACTTGGTTCTGAGTTTAAATCATTAGGGTCTCACTGGATCACCTTGAGGAAGTCACTTCTCAGCTTCAGTTCAACCAGCTGTAAAGTGAGGCATCAGTGGTAGGCCTGATCAGCTGGCTGGTGTACAGTGGGCTTACTGGAAGTACAGCGGCACCTTGTTGTTTTATTAACATGTGGTGCTCCCACAGTCATTTCAAGTTTATGGAGATGGATGGATCTTTCTGATATAGCGTAAATGGAAGAAATCCATCTTTAGCTTTGAGCCTCAAAGGGTTGCCAGGCCTCAAACTCCATCAAAGAGAATGTGGCTTAGACTGACAGTGCACCGAGGAATGGGGATTTAATGACTATTCACCACTAAAGCTGGCCAAAATTTCTTAATTTTTTCCCCCATTTAAAACATCATCCCTCCCCCCAAACCAGCAACAAACACATACCATGACCCCAAACATCACCCCCCTCCCAAAAAATAAATAAATGTGGGTGGGATTTTTTCTCTCTCTTTGGGTTGTTGTGGCTTACTGGTGTGTTTTTGTGGTTTTTAAAATCTGTTTGGAAGTTTTTAGTGTCCTATATGTTGAACATATAATGTTGGTTCTGCAAATTATATTATTTTCATGGGCGTGACTTTTGTGGGGGGTTTTCCCTTTCCCTTGTCAGGGGGGTTAGGTTGGCTGTTTGACATGAGTGTGTGTATTGGTTGTAGTACACGTTAATATTTGGATCTAGTGAAGGACTTAACTGGTTATTTCCTTCGTTTGTGGTGTTTTGTTTTTTGTTTGTTTCATGAATATGTTACTTGATGTTTTATGTCAATGTTGTATCTTAATGACTTTTTGAAACCGACAGGTTTTTTATTTAGTTAATTCCTTGGTTTTGTTTTATTAATTTGTGTATGTTTTCAAACTGTTCTGGGTGGGGGGGGGGGACTTTGAGGAAATGCTGACTGGGTGCACTGTACAGTGTTCTGCTTTGCTGCAGCAGATGGTATGTACCCAGGTAAGGAACAGCGCACAGCATGAGATGAGCCTCCCACCAAGAAGCCCTATTTGCACAAAGCAGCTGTGTGCTCCTTCGTGCTGGAATACATTCAGCCACTGTCCATACTGTGAAGCTATGATTTTGTAGAACATTAATAAAAACAACAATAGAAGACCAAATCAAGCATGTTCTTTTTAGAACCTATTTGGGATACACAGTACCTTCCTAGTGTCCAGCCACTTGTCTCTCTCCCTTCTCAGTTTTCCATGCCTGCATCAAATATGTTAGGGTTCTAGTGCACAGTCTGTTAGCCTTTGCCAGTTCCCCAGAGGCAGCAGACCTCATATTTGTTGTGGGAGAGGGGCCTAGGGTATAGCCGATAAATTTGTGTCATCAGCACGGGGGTGGGGGGAGTATGATGCTTTGTGTCACATCATGAATCCTGATGTTAAATTCACAGCACGTTGGGGAACATACTAGGCAATGAAGCGCGAGTGGAGAGGCTCACCGATTGGGTTCTACAGTAGCTCCCCAGTGTCCTGTCATTTCTACACATTCTCTCCCTCCCCAATTTTTCCAGATGGTCAGTGCAGTCTGCTTTCTCGGACAGAGGAGGGAGACAAACTGTGACGTACTGTAGCTGGCTCAGACCCACCAATCATTTCAGTATTGTGATGTCAAGTGAGGTATACTCCTGACAGCCAATCAGAGTGGATGGAATACTGACAATGGGACAGGATGGAACTGCTGGGGTGGGCCTGTGTAACCAATAAGCATGTGTGAGTTTACCATTAAAAAAAATCTTAATAAAAACTCTACAACAGCTGGAGACCCTATTGAACATACAAAAGCATTATCCTGACTACCCAGGCTACGTATAGGTTAGTTTTTAGGCCTGTAAAGTGAACGCAGCCTAAGCTATCCTATGCCGAAAAAACATTGATACCCCAGCTTTTTACATGAAAGCAGAAACTTCAAAACATAACTCTAAAAAACCCGCATGGACCAACAAGAAAATTTGCACAAAACCCATTGTAATTATTCCCAACACACCCACAAAAAGTCAGAGAAAACCAACAACACATTATCAAAAAAACGTGTGAGTTTTAATGATAAGGATTTAAAAAGGGTCGTAGCAATATGCACATGGAATGTTTCCCTTTTAGGGATGATCCTTGTGTGATTTTGTATGAAATTTCCTGTGTGGACCTTGGCTTCAGCTATATCCTATCCCGGTATGCTCAGTGCATCCAGTTTTACAGTATTATATCATGGGCTGAGATTGATAACCTTCTGATCCTGTTTGTGGTCAGCAGGATCTGTAGTATTAGATTGCCCTGATCTGATATAAATCTGTAAGTGCAGATCCAGATAAACCACACTTTGTTCTTGAGTTCTTACTAAGCCATTTACCTGAATAAAATCCTACAGCTGTGAATTCAAGGTTGCCAGATCAAAAATGTAAAAATAAGCAACATTATGAAATGGTGACACTCTGACATAAGGACTGTTCCCTTAAAATAAAGTACATTTGGTGACCCTACTGTGAATTATACATATAGACAAGACAAAAGTGGCTTTGTTAGTCTCTCTAAAACCAAAGTCTCTTTAAATTGTCAGTTTTCCTCTACTCCTTGTATTACTAAGGGCATCTGATTTGTCCTTCATACCATTCATTGTTTTATATACCTTGATGCTATCATATTTTGCTCTTCTTCTTTCCAAATGAAATGGTTCCAGTCTTAATCTGTCTTTGTTTAGAAGCCTTTTCCCCACCCCCACACATATGTGTCTAATCATTTTTGTTGCCTCTAGCTATCTGATCTTGTTATCTAATACTCCCATCACCACATTTCACTGGATCTTTTAAAAGCTAGTTCAAAAGCCAGCAGCATGAAGAAAACTAAGACCCTGATTCTACAAAGACTTATACATGTGTTTACTATGGTGAGTAGTCCCACTGAAGCCATTGCGACTACTCCCAATGCCACCAAGCACTTTGCAGGATTAGGCACATAAAGGAGTGCTGACATGTCTTCAGTTGAAATAACTAGTTTTTACTGCTGCAAATTGTGGTTCTTAAGGCACTCTGTGCTAGCAGGATCTAAAGGTGGGCAGGGACAGTGACTGTCCCCCACCCTCCCTAGTGATGTTTTCTGGTCTCTGTGGCACCTTTCTGGCAAGGCCCAAGCATTGGGGGTGGGGGGTACACTTTGCCGGGACCGTGGAGGGCCCAGGCTGCAAACCTACTACCATGAGAACAAAACTGAGAGTAAATTTTAGATGCTTGAGGATGTTTATGCAAGCTTAAGTTATTTCCCTGTGTCTATGGGGCATCCAGATCATATGAGATTTGAAAAAGGCCAGAAAAATAAAGCTGTAAATCACGTTGCCTGTGCAGTGACAGACTGAGTTTAAGATCACATTGCTGGGTTTTATGGCCCTGACCGGTTTAAAACCTGGCTATATTCAAGACCGACTTCTGGAAACTCACACCGATGGGTATCTGTGCTCAGGAACCAACCGCTGTTTGGGGGTTCCACCATCGCATCTGAAGTCGGCAGACAATCAGGCTTTTGCTGCAGTGGGCCCTTTGGTGTGGAACTCACTCGCTTCAGATGTTTGTCTCAGTTCTTCCCTCCTTGCCTTTAAAAAGCACCTGAAAATGTATTCTCTAGGTGCTTTTAGGATCTGCTGATGGTTCCCTCAGTATACTTTGTCCTCCCTTTTTTCCTACACCATTTTTAATTTTTTAATTGTTTTAAATTGCTTTTAACTTTTTGTAAGTATGATTTTGTGAAGCACTTCAAGTGTCGTGTATGGCTGGGGGCCACTATATAAGTAAAATTGTTTATTATTATTTCTTAAAGTGAAATGGTCTATGTCATTTCAGAAATAAAATAGATTTTTTCTTTCATAGCGCATGATATTGTGTGCATGGGATGGGATCGTGGCAGAAGGGCGGGTAGGGGAGGACATGTTACAAGTTTGTACCAGGGCCAGAGAAATGATGTTTAGGTCCTGGGCCTCACTTCCACTCCATTTTTTTGTGTGTCCAGTAGTTTGGGGGCATGTGACCAAACTGAGTGTGTACTGGAACAGTGGCTGCCTATGCAATTTTTAGTCTAACATGGTAGAATTGTAGCCTTATGGATAAGATGTTGGATGTGGTCTTGGGAGACTAGGGTTCTAATTCTGCCTTAATCATAAACTCAGTGGGTGGTCATGGGCAAGTCACCAGCTCACTTAGCCTCAGTTTCCCATCTGCAAAATGGGCATAAATGATGACCTCCCTCACAGGGTTGTTGCGAAGGTGAGCTAGATAGGACTAGATAGGTGAGCTAAAGCCCTTTGAACATTGAAATCACTATATATAAATGATAAATAGTAGAATATCTCAGCTACCCCTGTATTTTTCTAAATTGTTTTACATCTTCCTGTGCCTGGCTTCCCCTTTTCCTATTGCCTTTTCATTCCTCCTATAGGAAATACACAATTCTAGGTCTTGCTGCATTTAGCTGTATTTTATATTCTGTTTATTGTACACTGCACTGAGCTGCCATTGGGCAGGATATAAGTTGTGAAAATAAATAAATAAATTCCTGGCTAGTTGGGATATTTTCACCTCGTCCCATCTAGTCTGTATGACTTTGCTTCACAGTCTACGAAGAGACTTGACTCTCTTGTAGTGTAGGATCATTTGAGCGAGGAAGGGATATTGGGGCTGGCCCTCAGGTTTGTATGTAGGCAAGTATTTTCACTGCAGCTGTAGAATAAGAAAGGACTGGACTGCATTGTTTAGCAATTGAAACCAATTCTGGTTTATTTTTCTCCATCCCCTTCCTCCTGGCATTTCGTCAGATCCTTCTGCTCAAGACTCTTTCCACTACAAATGAAGCCGCTCAGGGGTAAAATTTTCTGTGAAAATCAATGGAATCCCTCAGATTTTCAAAGTTTAGAACTGCGCTTCTCTTTGTCCAGTGTGATGGGCAGCCGGTTGTGCCAGCCTCTAAGTGCTTACGTGAACATGAACATATTCTAAATCGGAGAGTGGGCTAGATTTGCGCTTTCACCCAAGCAGTTATCATGCACATTTCCCTAACACTTTAAAATTATGCCTCCCAAACATTTTCTGACGCAAAGTTAAAAGTAATCTATTACAGAAGCAATTTTTCAGCCCTTGCAGGCATCTTTCCCCTTTTTTCTGTAGAGTTCAGATAGTTTCAAGCTCTTTTAAACAGGTTGCCAAGGGTCAGTTTCTATGGTGTTCAGAAATATATTCTTAAAATTACCCTGTCCCTTAAAAAGACCTCAGTGCTTTGCTCCCGTTATGTATCCCATTTGGAAAGAACGTTGCCCTGCTTTATGCTTCTTATTAGTGATCTGCACATCATAGCACAAAGAATGGTTTGGAACTTTTCTCTCCGAGCTACACAGAGCTTGAGTCCATGACTGTATTGGCATGACAGAACCTTTTGGGCTGAACCACACAACATCCTTCCTTCCCCTCCGCTTGCAAACTAATCTTGTGTTCCATAATCTGTGTGTCTTGTCCAGAAGCAAAACATTCACACAGTTCTGAATTTCACTGCTTCCTTCCTACTTGTGGTATTTCTTATAACACAAAGAACATAGGCAAGTGTCCTTGTGATATCCCAGCATGCAGTGTTCTGGAAATAACAGAGTGGAGGAGGGAGACCCTACTCTGTAGGGTTGCCATACCTCCCCTTTAATCCAGGACACTTATGAAAAATACATGATGCAGGGCTGCACTGGAACAAATGGCTGTAGTACTCTGGGACTCTAGCTACAGCTCTGTGTTCACGGTGCGGTAGGAAGTGACACACAGGAAACGATGATCAGGATTTAAGCTTGCTCTGGAATTGGATTAATCGACTCAATCCCACAACACCATAGTCAGATCCTTGCAAGTAAACTCTTTGAATCAGATGGCAGAGAAAAAGAAATCGTTAGGGAGCATAAGCATCAAGGATTTCACATAACACTCCAAATATGGGTTTGTGCCACTAACTACTCTAAAAGAGTGCTCTTTTGACTTTAGTGGGGTTCCTTTCAGGAGAACCTTTCATACTTGAAGGATTCCCATGAAGTCAGTGGATGTCTACCTGAAATGAAACAGCTATAGGATCAAATCTTTAACTCATTCCTACTTTGTAATGCAGATTGTTGGTCTTCAACGGATTCCCATGAAGTCAGTGGGTGTCTACCTGAAATGATAGGGATGGGCGAACGCGGTTTGGTAGTTCGAAGTTCGGCCCGAACTCGGCCTGTTCGGACGACCGAACTTGAACCCAAACGCGAACATATCGAACAAACCGAACACTGAACGGCGAAATGGCCGAACAGTTCGGTCAGTTCGGATCACATTCAGGTGAGTTCGGGTGGCAAAAAAAGTTCACTGGAAGGTCAAACATGACAGGGAGGTGTCAGTCACTGAGGAGCAGACTTCCAGGCACCAGGGGTGGAGAGGCTTGCAAGAAACGAAACTAATTATCTGCCTCCCCCTTTCCCAACACCTTCTGAGCTAGTCACTGTTCCTGAACAGCAGG
>QEPC01002018.1:2447748-2461890 GCA_003113815.1 Sphenodon punctatus
CATTTAGTTCATAGCATTTAGAATAGTTAATAGCAGTTAGATTTAGTGTAGATAGATATATATAATATTAGATTTAAAAAAACATATAAAAACAAAAAAAATAAAAAACAAAAGAAAACCATATAAAACCCAATAAAAAACCAAAAAAACATATAAAAAACAAAAAAACACCCATAACAACATTTCCCGAACAGCTGAACCGAACAGCCTAACTGAATGGCCTGTTCAGACGACCGAACCGAACAGCCGAACCCGAAGTCGGAGAACTAGCTGAACGGCCAAACCGAATGCAGCTGAACCGAACGGGCGAACCCGAACCGCGATCTGTTCGCCCATCCCTGTGAAATGAAACAGCTATAGGATCAAATCTTTAACTCATTCCTACTTTGTAATGCAGATTGTTGGACTTTAGTCTCCAGTTCCTTCTGTGCTTGTATTGTCAAATCAAATATTCATTTTATTTGGCGTGACAAAGTCATTGCCTGTGGTATTATTATAAACAGAATGGTTAATACCAAGGTTTCCTTGATACAAAACACAAGACCATAAACAGTAAAAAACCAAACAAACATGACTTCAAAAGAAAAAGGCACTGTGGAGTCCATTCTGTTCCTACAAGTACTTTCTCAGAAAAACATCAGACCTAAAATCATTTAAACAAATAATCAATCAATCAATAAACTAATCAAACAAATCATCTATCAAAGATAACAGTATACACAATTAGTCAACCCCAGAGTTAGATAGCCAGCATAACAGAAATAATAATTAAAGTGTCACGGCCCAACACCCATCGGTAGTTTATGTTCAAGGAACAATTGACGAAGGTTCATTGCCCAAGTCAGGAATCTAATAATATTCAATGTCACCTCTGTCTCCTCATCTGACAGGGCCAAATCAAGCAGGAAAGAATCAGATCTTCCTGGATACTTTCCCCCTAAAAAACGTAAGAAATTTAATTCTAATGTTATCATAAAGATGGCATCTTAGGAGGACGTGATCTGTTGTTTCAACTTCTGTAAAGTCAAATGGGCACAAGCGCTGGTGAAAGGAGAGCCCACTATAACGACCCTCCAGGAGCTTGGTAGGTAAGGCATTAAATCTGGCAGCCAGAAAGAGTATTTTCCCTCTGGAGGAGCAGGCCAAGGAAAGATAACTCAACATTCTACCTCCAACTGGAATTAAAGTCAGATACCCTACCATGTGAGTGGAAGATCTTATTCTGGCAATTTCATCCTGGCGATTAATGTCCTCCCATCTCTGTGATATTTCTGCCCCGGCCGATTGATAAGCTTTACTGAGCAGATAGCCACTAGGTAGACCTAAAGTTTTCGTACTTGTATTTGATTCTGATGTCTTTCCTCAGACTTTACTCTGTTTTCTCGGAATGGACCTTCTCCTGCTCTTACTGAAGCAGATAACAAAAATAGTATTGATTTCAGAGGGAGCAGAATGAAATTCTTCATGCTTTTCTCAGACTTCTTGTTTGCTCCCTCCAGATATTTATGATGTGCATCTACTCTTTCAAATTGGTTTTGGCCTAAAAACAGAAACTAGGGATGGGCGAACAGATCGTGGTTTGGGTTCAGCCGTTCGGTTCGTCTGTGTTCGGTTTGGCAGTTCAGTTCGGCTGAGTTTGGTTCATCCGTTCGGTTCAGTAGTTCAGCTAGTTCACCGAGTTCGGGTTCGGTTGTTCAGTTCGGTCGTCCGAACAGGCCATTCGGTTGGGCCGTTTGGCTGTTCGGTTCAGCCGTTTGGACGTTCGGGAAATGTTGTTATGGGTGTTTGGGGTTTTTTAAATATTTTTTTTGGTTTTTTATTGGGTTTTATATGGTTTTCTTTTGTTTTTATTTGTTTTTTTTGTTTTTATATGGTTTTTTTAAAAAAAATCTAATTATATATATATATCTACACTAAATCTAACTGCTATTAACTATTCTAAATGCTATGAACTAAATGGATAATCTAACAAGTACACAGACCTACTCCTACAAACACTAAAACTAAATCACTAACGCTATCTCCAACTCCTACAACTCTCTACTATCTATCTATCTTTCCCCATCCCATATCCAAATATATATATATATATATATATACACACACACACACACATGGAGAGAGAGAGATGGATAGACATATGGAGAGATATAGATATAGATATAGATATAGATGGAGATATAGATATATAGATATATATACTCACGTATATATATATATATATATATATATCTCCCATATATATGGGATGGGGGGGAATCACAAACAGAAGAGGAGTCTGTAGTGAAATACATACATTACATACTCAATGAGTTTGTACAGTGCATAACACAAGGTTTCAGTTTAAAGTTTAAGTTTCATTTCATTACAAAACTGAAATGAAACTTAAAGCAATCTAAAAGTCCTACTCAATGCCTGCTGTTCAGGAACAGTGACTAGCTCAGAAGGTGTTGGGAAGTGGGGGAGGCAGATAATTAGTTTTGTTTCTTGCAAGCCTCTCCACCCCTGGTGCCTGGAAGTCTGCTTCTCAGTGACGGACACCTCCCTGTCATGTTTGACCTTCCAGTGAACCTTTTTTTGCCACCCGAACTCATCCGAACACAATCCGAACTGACCGAACTGTTCGACCATTTCGCCGTTTGGTGTTCGGTTTGTTTGGTATGTTCGCGTTCGGATTCGGGTTTGAGTTTGGTTGTCCGAACAGGCCGAGTTCGGGCCGAACTCCGAACTGCCGAACCGCATTCGCCCATCCCTAACAGAAACCTAAATTGTGTAGGTGATTATCAATACTTTATTTCATCCTTCCATTCCCTCCCTGTTTTAGCAAAGATTATTCATCATGCTCCCCAATTGGCTGGTGAAGAAAACAACCTTTTCTCCAGTGAGTATTAGTTCAATACCACAAGTAGCTTTTTTCCCCAGAGCTCTGGGATTGTAAGATGGTCCAGCGGAATGTGTCATGTTTGCTTTACATGCTCTAGAAAGTCCTTGGGGTAAGATTGCATTGGTTGTTTGTGTGATTTGACAAACCGATCTAAAACCCTTACACCTTTTGTCTGAGCTAGTACTAAAGAAACAAAAATCCCTGAAGGATGAAAAATTAGGACCTAGGAAAGGCCTTTTGGTATGAGTAGATAAGTCCTGTAAATTGTCTGAGTTGAGGGCATGGAGATAGAAGAGCAAGAAAGTAAAGTCACAAGGAATAAAATCTTTAGAGTACAATCCCCAGCCAGTGAAGTCAATGAGAGATTTCTTTTGACTTCAGAGGGTTCAGGATGCACTCTTAGACTCTAATTTGGATGACTTATTCATACCATAATGAATCCTAGGAGATAGGTATGTGCAGTTGCCTTCAGTGGGAGCCAGACATGGAACATTGGTAAAGCAGGGGCAACTAATCAGGAACCGAGATAGAGGGAGATTTTTGAGACGAGGAATGGTTGAGCAGTTGGAGAGAAGAGATAAGGTGATGCAGCAGAGGGACTTTACATCAGGGTGGCCTTAAGGAGCAGTGGTAGCTGGTGAACTGTACTTCAGAGAAGCAGGCATCCCAATCCTCTGCCACATAGCATTCATTCTAGCAGTGCATACATGAGTCCCATATGCTTTAGTAGGGCTCATGCCTATGCAAACTGTTAGATGAGACCATGACAAAGATTAAGACATCAGAAGAGAAGTTAGATGAGCAAAATAACTGTTGGGGGAAGCATTTCCAAGCCGGGATTGGACATGGGATCTTTGGCAGATGCTCTATACCCTGACCTTTTACCTGCTTCCAGTCACTCCTCGGCCCCTGCTGGCCAATACTGCACCTCTGGAACCTCTGATTGGCTGGAGGCAAGGCCTTCTTTATTGGCCACTGCCAGTGTGAGCCATCCCTCTCTGGCTATATAAGGCCCCAGCAGACGTTTCTGCACAGTGTAGAAGCTGCCTATCTCTAGCCTTGGCTTTCTTCAGCCCATGCTCCAGTTCTTGCCCTATCTAGCCACCTCCCTTGTTCCTGCTTTCTGTGGACTGGTCTCCTGGCCCTGACATCTTAGTTTGTTCTTGACCTTACTACTTAGATTGTCCTTAAACTTTGTTTGCTTGGCCTAGTTGACCCTTGGCTTTCGACTTGCCTCTTCATGCTATGCTCTGGTTTGCCGTTTACCTCGTCACCTGGCCCCTAAGATCCTAATCCTTCAAAGGTCACCCATGAGCCAGGTACCTGACAATAATAAAGAATAATGATTACCAAAGACACAACATTCAGAATTCTGCAGGAACTTGGGTTTGTTCACCATGACAGTCGCCCTAGCTGTGACACATTCACTTTTTTCGTTTTTTGCTGCTCCAAAGAAAATTGTCAGTTGCTTCAGTTATGATCAGGAGCAGATTGCTCAAAGGCAACTGCCCATATCAATGCTTTGGCAGGGCCAATTGCTCCGGTTAGCAGTGCTGGCATGTTTTGCCTCCCATTCAAGGTGTAATGTCTTGGAAGGCAAAATGCTGTGTAAACAATACGCTCAAAAGCAACTAGCCAATGTACCCCTGAAGTGATTTGACAGTTACAAACCAAACTGTGCAAATGCATTTTGAAATAGTTAACATTACTATATCGGAGCACTAGGGAGAGCAAGTAATTGCATCAGTATTGTAAAAGGTGTTACTTTTGGCTTGGGAAAACTGGTTGAAGCCATAAGTAAAGCATTACGAATCTTCAGCAAAAGAAAATTATGCTTTGCTAATTAGAGAATTCTTTAAGCATCTCAGCAGTAGATTATTGAGGTCCACTGTCTAATTTTGGAGGGGACTGCAAAAAGCCTTTACAAAGTCCTTTACAAAAGGCTTTAAGGATGCTGGTTAATCCCATAGGCCAGAAATTGGCAAAGAGAAAAACAAAAAACCAAGAAATAGAATAAATGGCAACATTAATGGTGGGATACCTAAGGGAATGCTTCGGGACACGTTTTTAATACATTAACAGCCTGGACAGCATGTTGGCAAATTTGCAGATTCTGTAGAATTGTTTGTTAGCAAAAATATTGAAGATATTCCGAGGAATCTAATAAAGTTAGGTGAATGGACCAATGAAATTCAGAGGCAGATGCAATTCATTGTTGACAAATGCAAGGCAATGCACATAAGGTAAAGTAAACTGAATTGGTTTCCCTCTATTTAATCTTCCTTGTAAAACCGGAATAAAGGCATTGTGACAATGGTAAAGAATCTGAGTATGGGTCTACAAGAAAATGAACAGAATTGATTATTAGGGAAATCAACATCATTCCTACAGGTTCTCTCTCACACTTGTTCACAGTCCATGTCAAACTTCTACCCCAAATCTTTCTCAGTCCTTCCTGCCTGGCTTCTTTCTACAGTTTAAGAAAAGAGGAGCTCATGTTCTAACAAAGGGAACAGTCAATGACATAGAAACTTGGAAGACATAAACCTGAGAAAAGGAAATATCTGTTTTACACAATGGGTGTAAACAGATGGATGTGGGGCCTGCCCACTGTTGGAGCTGCTCTGGAGGGTTAACCTTTGTGGCTGCCCGCTTTCAGCACCAATGGGGTCCGCTTTAGATGGACAGATGGTATCCCTGGGCTGCAGTCTGCCTGTGTGACACCCCCTCCCATGCATCATAGGGTATTTTCAGACGTTACGAGATCACAGTGAACCACGGTGAATACCCACCTGTGGTCACTGTGCCTTTGAACGTCTGTTTGGCGGCCGCCAGATGTTCGCCATGGTCAATCTGCACAAGGGGTCAATTTGAACCACGCTTCCCGGGCTAGCCGGGGGAATGTCCTGGGAAGCGTGGTCAAACGGACCCCCGGCAGTCACGGCCCGGGATCACCAGCGGGATCCCGGGCCGTGGCGCATTTGGCCGGATGCAGCAGCCGCATTGGCCCCGCCGCCCGCCCGTCTCCTCGGAGGGCGGGCGGCGGGGTGCGTGGAGGGGGCGGGGCCTTGCGGCCGCACGTTGCGCCGCGCGGCCCCGCCCCCTCCCTGATTTCCCGCCGGGATCCCCCCGGCACGTCTGATATGGCGTGACGGGGTGACCCCGGCGGGGAACGAATGGGTTGATTTTGGTACGGGGCCAACAGGACCCGTAACGTCTGAAATCACCCATAGAGTTACAGCCTCTCACCCAAGACTCTAGACTGGTGGCTGCAACTCCATGGTACTGACCGGTGCAACAGCCGGCCAACTGTGGAGATCCACCATGGGTCAGCCCAACAGATGGACAGCAGCTCCACTTTCCATTGTTGCCCTGGGGTTGGCTGTCCTGCTCCACATGCGCTGGGATATTCCAGAGCACTGCTGGTGGGGCTGCCCATCTGGCATGATGGGATGGGATTGCACATCTGGCATCTGCTCTCTACATGGACAGGCCAACCCAGGGGTGAAGAGGGCTGGGTGTGGGCAGCAACAGAGCCACTGTCCATCTAAAAGCACCCAATGTGCAGTTAGCTTGTGGAACTCACTGACACAGTATATCATTGAGGAAGGCTGAGAGCTCAGTACGCTGGCTCAGGTTTTTGATGACACAAAAGTGTGCCTCACTGACAGTGACATGTAACCTCCTTGTGGGGAAAATCAGTAAAGGACAAGATTTTAAAAAATAAAAGAAAGGTGGATGGAAAGTGAAAAGAAGATGGGGGTGGAAAGAAAAACAGGTAGAAGACAGGACCAGCACCAGTCACATTTTTCTGGCTGACTCCTGGAGTCTCCTCAGTCTCTCACTGTTCCTGGGGTTGTTTCTCCACAGTGTCATTCTCTCCTGGCTGATGAGCCCATTGATGGCACAGATAATGTCTTTGAGGAACTGGCTCCCAGCAATGGGTAGTCAAACCCATGGGCCTCCCACCCATGGGACTCAGGCTGACACTTAATCATGCATGCTCTTACAGTTCATTGTCTGTGTAGTAGGGTGTATTTTATTTATTTATTTATTTATTTCAATATTCTTCTACCCCACACCCTCCTGCTCACAGAGCAGCAATTGTAGTAGCACCAGCCAAAGGAAAGCAGTCACCTATACCAAAGAGAGGACTACACTGTGGGCAGGTGCTAAGAAAGGTGCTGGTGCCATAAAGGACAGCACATAACCCTATCCGGTGAAGATAAAGGACAGAACCTCGCCCTACCAGGCAGAGAACGCCTAGAAACTTCTGGCCCTTTAAGAAGGTCAAGCAGACTGGCTAATGTGAGGCTGAGTGGCTCCAGTAGGGTCTTGGAGTGGCTACGTAAGCCACAGGAGCCTCAGCCACTTATGGTGGAGCTTGGAAGCTCACAGAAGACATTAGTCTGAAGAGATCATCATGGAGATTAGAGAGCTCTGCCTCAGGAGAGAGAGAACCAGGGAGAGGCAGGAGCCTGGAAACTCTGCCTCAAAAGGGTGGATCAGAGACCGAGGAGCTGGCCTGGTGCCCACAGAGGGGAACATGGAAGCCAGCCGGCAGGAGCCCTGGCTGGAAGGACTTGAGAGTTCTGACTGGGAAGGGGTTGTGCCTGGCCAAGGGAACCTATGCTGAACAGGTACCCAGAGCCTGTATGTGCTGGACTTACGGAATCTGTCTGGGAGGAACTATGCCTGGCCCAGGAGGCCTATGGTAAAAGGCACCCAGAGACCTTATCTGGAACTGTTATGGAACTGGTGGTGCTAGTTTGAATCCACTGCGAATAAAGGAGCACTGGAACTTGGAAAGAGTGTGTCCTGCATTTTGGTACCCATCCTGCAGGGATATATTGTCCTCAGGGCCCCAGCCTGTTACAGAGTGGTGGAGAATGCAGGCAAATCCTATTGGACTGCTGTTAGGCACCAAATAAAAAAGGGGTGAGTTCACTGCCAAAGACTGAGTAAATTGTGGAGAGATGAGGCGGTGTGGAGATGGGCCTGTGGGACTCTGTGCATCGAGCTGTGAAGCAGATGGTCCAGCGACTCAGAGAGTGGGTGCGATCCCAAACTCTCAAGCACACGGCAGTGCACATACGTACGTGTGAGGTCCGTGCAGTTTCTGCGTGGTTTGCGAGCACACCAAAGTCCTTGTAAGGGAGGTGTGTATGGGTTGCTTGCAGGTTGCATGCACATTGTGTGTACCCCCCGTGCATGTCCACAGGGCTTAGAATTGGCCCCAGTGGCTTTGCCAGGGGGTGTAAAAGTGGCTGTGGGGAGCAAGGCGGAAGCTAGACCTGCAACAAGAATAACAAGAGGAGGAAGCAGCAAGTACTTCATGCCGGGCGACAGAGATAGTGAGGATCCAAGGGGAGCAATTCCCTGAAGGCTTGCCACCATTGCATGAGACATTTGTGGAGGGCTTGTCCCTTGGGTTGGCAAAAAGACTTGGGGACTTGGGGGATATAGAAATGTGGGAATCCTGCCCAAAGCAAGTTTTTTCAGAAGCAGGATTCTGGGATATGGTGTTGGAATTGCCAGCAAGTAAGGCATATGAAAAGGACCTGTCAAAAGGGAAAGCTTAGAGGATGGAGTAACAACCTTACCCCTTGTTGCTCATCTGGTACAGATTTTAGAGGTTTGGGAGAGGAGGCTGCCTTAAAGCATGTTTCTCCCACTAAGGAGAAGGCTGAGGAAGCAGAGGAGCCCAGCCTGATCGGGAAGCACCAGGGTGGTAGTAGTAACTCCAGCCTGCAGAGCCAGGATACTCCAGTAAAGGTTTGGCTGTGGAAAGAGTAGAGCCAGAGTTGGGAGGACCAAACAAGGGTCTAGGAGAGTAGTAAAGGAAGTGCCTCCACCCAACTCACCACCCAAGCAAAAGAAAGGGGCTGGGTTCACTCAGGAAAATAGCATGGGGTACCCAGACTCCACCAGTAAGACAAAAGGTAGAACAGGGAACCATGACCAAGATCCCATCCAAAGCGGTGGAACAAGTGTTATGGGAAAATAGGACCATCATAGAGGAACTAGGAAAGATCTGGAAGGGAAAAGATAAGTAAGAGAAAGGACAAAATAAAGAGGTGCTTATGGCTTTGTGCCCGTCCTGGTTGATTAAAGCCAGTCAGGAGACATTGGGGTCGTTGCTGGCTGGGGTAGTCAGTGCCTCCCTGTGGGAGGGTAGGATGCCTGAGTACCTCAAGGCGGCCCTAGTATGCCCATTGCTCAAAAAAACCTTCTTTGGACGTTGACCCTCTTGCCAGTTATCGGCTGATCTCTAACCTTCCCTTTTTAAAGAAGTTTATTGAACGGGTAGTGGCTTGGCGGTTCCAGGCACATCTGGATCGGACCAGTTTTCTGGATCCTTCACAGTCTGGCTTTCATCCAGGTTATGACATTGAGACTGCACTTGTGGTCTTGGTCAACGACCTCCACCATGAGTTGGATCGGGGCCATTTGACTCTTCTGGTCCTGTTAGATCTGTCGGCTACCTTTGATACCGTTGACCACGAGATGTTGGTGACTCGCTTGCGGGACCATGCTGTGGTGGACTGATTCATTTTTGAGCGGTTCTGTTCTTTTCTGGCTGGGAGAACTCCATGTGTGGTTGTGGGGGACAGTTCTTTGTCTCCCAGGATCTCACGTGTGGTGTCCCGAAAGGTTCTATTCTGTCCCCTCTCCTATTCAATGTGTATACGCAGCCGCTGGGTGAGGTTGTGAGAGGGTTTGGGGTTCAGTGCCATCAATATGCTGACAACACCCAACTCTACCTCTCTTTTCAGCTGACCCAGGCCCGGCAGTCTTGTTGCTTACCCAGTATTTGGCAGTTGTGGGGGACTGGATGAGGACGAGCTGTCTGAAGCTGAATGCCGGCAAGACAGAGGTGATGCTGGTGGGGAGGACTCGGGGGTGGATGTCCCTGTCATTGATGGTGTTGCCCCACTCTGGTTCCTCCGGTTCGTAGCCTGGGGATGCTCCTATATTCGCAGCTCCGCCTGGATGTCCAGTGGCGGCTGTGTTGAGGAGTGCCTTCTGCCAGTTACATCTGGTAAGGCAGCTTCGGACGTATATTTCAGACTCTGACCTAGCCACCATCGTCCATGCCTTCATCACCTCAAGACTGGACTACTGTATCATGCGCTATGTGGGGCTACCCTTGGTGATGGTCCAGAGACTGCAGCTGGTGCAGAATGCAGCAGCCCATCTCCTTATGTGGATGGGTCATTGTGAGCATATAACACCTGTACTGTGCTCCCTGCACTGGCTGCCTGTAGTCTTCCGGGCTCATTTCAAGGTGTTTTTTCTTACCTATAAAACCCTAAATGGTCTGGGCCTAGCCTATCTGCGGGACCACCTCACTCCCCGGGTCCTGGATCGACCCCTGCCGTCAGCCGGAGACATCCTGTTAGACCCACTGTCCCCTCTTCCTGTCTCCCCTGCCTTGTCTTTTAGATTGTAAGCCACAGGCAGGGACCACGTCTATGTCTACGTTCTGTACAGCACCAGGTACATGACCGGCGCTATATAAATGGTTATTATAATAATAATAATAATAATAATGTGCCCCATGTGCAGCAGGGGGCCAAGTTCGAGAGGGCGTTCTCGGTGGCGTTGCCACGGCTGTGGAAGTCCTTGCCAGTTGAGGCCCGTTTATCCCCAGATCTCCTCTCCTTCAGATGCCGTTGCGAGACCTGGCTGTTTTGCTGGGGTTTTGGCGGGGGAGATGGGTAGTGGGTGGGGGTTTAGGGTGGTGATGTTGTTTTCCCTTTTTTAAATGTTTTTTTATGGACTTTTCCCTGTCAGTTTTACTGATTTATTTATTTATTTATTTATTTAAAAATATTTTTTGTATCGTGTTGTTTATTGAAATGTTTGTTTTATTGTTATTTTTTATTGTGAGCCGCCCTGAGCTGCCAGAGGCAGGAGGGAGTGACATAAAAATTGCAGTATAAATAAATAAATTAAATGAGATTATATTGGAATGTATTTTGTATAAGCATTCACATGAGTGGCCAGAGACCACTGCGCCCAGTAAGGGTATGGGTCTGATGGGATTTGAGGTGAATCCTTGTAGGATAGGTACCAAAATGCAGAACACACTCTTTCTAAGTTCCAGTGCTCCTTTATTCACAGTGGATTCAAACCAGCACCACCAGTTCCCTCCTAGATAGATTCTGTAAATCCAGCACATACAGGCTTTGGGTACCTGTTCAGCGTAGGTCCCGTAGGCACAACCTCGCCCAGCCAGAACTCTCAAGGCCTTCTAGCCAGGGCTCCTGCTGGCTGGCTTCCAGGTTCCCCTCTGTGGGCACCAGGCCAGCTCCTCTGCCTCTGATCCACCCTTGTGAGGCCGAGCTCCCAGGCTCTGGTACTCTCTCTCTTGAGGCAGAAGAGCTCTCTAATCTCCATGATGATCACTCCCAGCTAATCTCTTCTGTGAGCTTCCAAGGTTCTCCATAAATGGCTGAGGCTCCCGTGGCTTACCTAGCTAGATCCAGCTGGGGCCACTCAGCCTCACATTAGCCAGTCTGCTTGGCCTTCTTTAAGGGCCAGAAGCTCTTAGGGCTTCTCTGTCTCATAGGACTAGGTACTGTCCTTTATGGCACCGGCACCTGCATCTTTCTTAGCACCCGTCCATGATGTGATCCTCTCTTTGGTATAGGTGCCTGATTTCCTTTGGCTGGTGCTACAGAAGAACATCCTTCTAGAAGGATATTCTTGCTCCCTAAGATCTAAGGCACACTTCAGTAAGGCATACTTCCCATGTCGTATGTCATCAAGGAGAGGGTGGGGATAAACAAGACAATAGTCTTGGGGGACCGCAACATTCACGCCGACACGGTGCTCGGGGGAGCCGAGCATGAGTTCATGGCCGCCATGGCAACCATGGGCCTGTCCCAGAGGGTTAACGGCCCAACACATCTTGGAGGACATATCTTGGACCTCCTGTTTTGCACTGACCTTGAGGCGGGTGCTCCATTAATGGGGGAGATATCAACTGTGCCCTTGTCATGGATGGATCATTACCTCCTGCAGACTTTCCTGTAGCACATGTCTGCCCCTGGCAGGGTGCGGAACCTATTCGGATGGTCCGCCCCTGGAGGCTGATGGACCTGGTGCGGTTTCTAGGCACTCTGGGGGAGTTACCCTCTGACCTCGACGACCGTCTCATCAATGACCTCGTCAAGCTATGGAATATCTTGCTGATGGAGGCCATCGATCAAATGGCTCCCAGACGTCCATTGCCCAGGCGATGGCCCAGCAGGCCTCCTTGTTTTTCCAAGGAACTGTGGGTCCTGAAGCAAGAGGGGCGATAGTTGGAGTGACAGTGGCGTCGATCTCGTGCTGAAGCCAACAGATTGCGACATAGAACTAGTTTAGGAGCCTATGCTGTGGCTATGCGGACAGCAAAGAGGGAGTCCTTTGCTGCCCTCATAGCGGCCGTGAAATCCCGTCCAGCTGAGCTGTTCCAGGTTGTTCGGGGGCTGGTCAGTCTAGCCTCCCTCAACCTGGGGGTTGAGTCATCTTCAGCCTGCAGTGACCTTTTTGCGGATTATTTTGCGGAGAAAATCACTCGTATTCACCAAGACCTCGATGCCGCACTTAATGCAGTGGAGGAGGTAGAGGTTGTAGAAGCCCTGGCTTGTTCAATTTTGTGGGAGCACTTTCAGTCAGTGACACCCGCTGACATGGGGGGAAGGTGCTTGAGACTGTTCAAGCCACCTCTTGTGAATTAGATCTGTGCCCGTCCTGGCTGGTTAAGAGCTGCCGGGAGACAATAGGGTTGTTGTTGGCCGGGGTGGTCAACACCCCCCTGTGGGAGGGCAGAGAGCTGGGCTGTCTCAAGGAGGCAGTGGTGCGGCTTCTACTCATGAAACCATCGCTTGACGCTGACTCCCCTGCCAGCTATCGGCCTGTCTCTAACCTTCCCTTTTTAGGGAAGGTTATTGAATGAGTATTGGCTCAGCAGCTCCAGGAGCATCTTGACCGTGTCGGTTATCTTGATGCTTCACAGTCTGGCTTCCGTCCGGGTTATGGCACTGAGACAGCACTTGTGGCCTTGGTGGTTGATCTCTGCTGTGAAAAGGATTGGGGTCGATTGATCCTATTGGTTTTATTAGATCTGTCAGCAGCATTTGATACCGTTCACCATGAGATGTTGGTGACGCGCCTGCAGGGGTGGGCAGGATCGTTCTTGAATGGTTCCGCTCATTCCTGACTGGAAGGACTCAGCAGGTAGTACTCAGTGATTGTTTTTCATCTTACTGAGACCTCCTGTATGGGGTTCCGTAGGGTTCAGTTTTGTCCCCTCTCCTGTTCAATGTGTATATGCAGCTGCTTGGCAAGGCGATCAAAGAGTTCGGGGTGAGGTGTCATCAGTATCTCTCATTTTTGACCGACCCAGGCCCGGCTGTCTTGGTGCTTACCCGGTGTTTGGCAGCTGTGGGGGACTGGATGAGGGCTAACCGACTGCGACTGAATCCTGACAAGACAGAGGTGATGTTCGTGGGTAAGTCGGCAGAGTTGACAGCCCCGTCAATTGATGGAGTCTACCCTCCGCTGACTTCCCAGGTGCGGAACCTGGGGGTGCTCCTCGATGCGCAGCTCCGCCTGGATCTCCAGGTGGAGGCTGTGGTGAGGAGTGCCTTCCTCCAGTTACATCTGGTGCAGCAGTTCCAGCCACTCATTTTGGTTCCTGACCTGGCCACGATCATCCATGCTTTTATTACCTCTCGGTTAGACTACTGTAACGCGCTCTACAAGGGGCTACCTATGGTGACAGCTCGGAAGCTGCAGCTGGTGCAGAATGCGGCAGGCCGACTCTCGGTGTGGTTGGGCCACCGGGTGCACATTACACCAGTGCTCCAATCTCTGCACTCGCTGCCAATAGTCTTCTGGGCCCGATTCAAAGTGTTGGTTTTAACCTATAAAGCCTTACATGACCTGGGCCCTGCTTATTTGTGAGACCGCCTCATCGTGCTCCCGCGCTTTACCATGTGGCGTTCCGCAGGGTTCGATCTTGTCTCCGCTGTTGTTAACATCTACATGCAGCCCTTGGGGGAGGTTGTGAGAAGGTTCGGGGTGCGATGTCACCAGTATGCTGATGATACTCAGCTGTACCTCTCTTTTTCTACTGACCCAGACCCTGCTATCTCATTGCTTTCCCAATGTTTGGAGGCCGTGGCGGAGTGGATGCGGCTGAGCAGACTGAAGCTTAACCCCGACAAGACGGAGGTGATGTTGGTGGGGAGAGCGAAGGGGGT